>VZSZ01003414.1:193309-257124 GCA_013398815.1 Ibidorhyncha struthersii | reverse complement strand
CCAGGTATACAATATCAACAGCCTTTCCCTCATCCAGTATTATGTATTTGCCAGGAGAAATGTGCTCATTCACATGACAGCTGTCTGTCATAACTCATAACCACAACGGAGCAATGGATAATGTGCATTTTACTCACTTAGATAACAATGATTAGCTCTGATCATTAACATCACGATGCATTATTTAGACATGAGAGTGGCTAATCAATCTGACTCAAACTAGGGATATCAGAGATTTAGAAGCAGATCAAAGTGAAAGCTTACAGGAAATAAGAGCTTTTCCAACACATTTCAGTTTACACCACCAGTCCTGAAGGGGGGCCATTCATGAGGCTCTTAATTTCTTCACAAAGCTATAATGCAAGTCTTCAAAGTACCTGCTAAATATGCAGAGGAAGAGTGCCTTTTAATATGTAAGCCAGAGCCAATAGCAAGACTAAAACACTCCTTAATTTTGAAAGGAATTCCAAACCCAATTTGTATTCAAAAATACAAACTGTACATCTCTTTTCCACACACCAACACGTACCTTCTTCCAGCCTGTACATACCAACAGCTCTCTGTATATAAGATGCACAGTATTTGGGCTACAAATTAGGATGCAAATTTCTGGAAAAATAGCCTTGGATCCCAACATCATTAACACCTTGGACCTTTATTATCAAGATTAACATCTTGCACCAGAAAGGGATTGTTCCCCTCTATTTTCCACTAAATGAGGCCAAATCTGGATTACTATGTCCAAATTTGGACTCCCAAGCATGGGAAATACATTGATGCACTGGAGTGAGTCTAGTGGAGGGTCACTGAGATGGTCAAGGGCTACCATGGCTCATGTGAGGAGAAGCCGAGAGCTGAGTTTGTTTAACTGTCAAAAGACAAAGGCGCTGGGGAAATCTTAATGCTGTCAGCCACCACACGTGAAAAAACAAATTCACAGTAAGGACTGTCAAACACCAGAACCCCGAGAAGTTGTGAAATTCCCACCCTCGGATGTGCTCAAAACTCAACTGGACATGCCCTGAGCAACCTGACCTAATTTGTAAGTTGGAGAAAACTTTGAAGCCAGCCATGCTTTCAGTGGGGTGTTGGGCCAGACAACCGCCAGAGGTCCCTCCCAATCAAAATAAAATTATTCTGTGATTCTGTTATCTGGGGCACAAATTAGTTGTCGTGATAATTTAACACTTACTACTACATTGCTACTGCAGGTGTTTCCATACAGACAAGAAAAATAATCTAATACTTAAATAAATTAAAAAAAAATCTGAAAAATATGCTATTCTAGGTAATGTATGTATGAAAATTATGATTATAGATCCCCATACTCTCCAAGATGAGGAAGAGTTAGTCAACTAAACTGGAAGGAAATACACTGAAAATACAATCCCCTCTCAAATATGAGTTGCATTGTCTGGCATTTAGTCTGGCTTTTGGGGGTCTTAACTCCCTTTTTTGTCTCTGCTTACACTGGAACTATATATAAAATATGCTAATGTGCCTCAGAGTTACATCAATAATAGGTTTACACAGAATGCACAGTGAAACAAATTAATCTCTGGCACTATATCTCCTATGCATAACAACAAAAGGGATGAATATAACACAAGCACATATAATTGCTGCAAAGCCAGATGCAGCTCCCTTTTGAGTCCCCCATTCCCTGATTTTCTTGCTGCCTTCCAACTGTGGGACTCTTGGCCAGGCTCCAACTGTTCAATTACTGCATTTTCCCCAGAGCTCTATTTCTCTCAAATTTCATGGGTTTTCAAGGTGACGCCCCATGGACCATAGGAGTTACTTGTCCTTAATTTCAGCTTTCACACCACGTTCAGCTAGCAAATTCTTGGTCTCTGCTACTTGTATCACCTCAGCTGTGCTGAGTTTTTTATTGCAAAGGTATTGACATCAAAGACTGTTTCAGTGGAAAGGACTGCAAAAGCCACAATTAATGTCTGGAGCCATGGACATGCATTGCCTGCTCTTACAATGCATAACCTACCAACAGCTACGTGATTACAATGGACAGTTTCCTGCTCATGAGACAAAATGCTTTAACACTGCAGCTACTACTATGGTCTTTGGTATGCGTGCTGACTCTTTAATGATGAGTACTTCTCAATATGCAATTGGTAATGCAAATAATGGCTTAGTTATATGCAGAAAATCTTTTCAGCATAATAAAAATGTTCTCTCGTGTTCCCAGTGTAACAGATGTCCTGTTTAATTGCACTTGAAATGTGAAAATATTTGAAGTTTTGTGTAATACTCAAAATAGAAAGTTGTATAATGAGCAAAATAAGTGCTGTCTTCCAGAAACCGGGGTGAGGGGGACACACCAAAAAACCCACAGTAGAATGCTTTATATCAGGGTACAAACTAACTTGTCTTGTGATCATAAACAATAAAATATATCCTTCGCTAATACAGGAACCTGCACATCAGCACTTGTGAAAGAATAGAGCAATACATTTTGCTCAAACTGCACTTACGTAGCTTGTTTCTCAACTCACCCTCACCATAAAGTAATAATTAAAACTACTAAGACCTCTTAGCAGGATTCTTAGACTCTTTGGATAAACTTTCAAGACAATCAGATCACTTACCGCTCCTATGTAGTTCTGCATCATACACAGGCACATAGCACTGTAAGCATAGGAAATTTCAGACAAGGGAAATAAAAGGACTCTTTGATTTTAATCTTGAAATCATTCATTGTTCAATTAATTCCATAAATTACAACAACTGATAGCTATACCATCCAGAATTGCCTACTGTAACACCTTTGTTTACTCCAAATACAGCTTCAACCAGAAAACGTCTCACTAAAAGCTAGTAAAGAAATGCAGCCAGAGTGGATTAAAAAAAGGACAGTTTCTGCAAGAGGAATGACCTTCCTTCTTCATAGCAAATATTTTTTTTATTATGCAGATTTCCTGCATAATACCATCACTCTACAGCTTAAAGTGAACTTATTTTCCTTTCTGACTGTATTATAATGAATTATTTGAAAACTTGAAGCCTGCAAACCTTACTAAAACTGCTTATTACAACCCCTTTACCTTCCTTTTTCACACACCCAAGACACAGAACACAACTTTTGTTTTTATTAACAAAATGACCTTTCACATCTAATTTGAAATTCTTCACATCCAATGTCTCACATACCACAACACTGGGTTTTACTCCTCTGTGGCACTCAATTATCATCCCTGCTTTCACATGCATTGAATAAAGCATGCAGATCCCCACTGAAAATTCTTTGTTAATGACACATGGCTTTTAATAATTTTTCCTACACAATTCAACACGCTCTTTAGCGCTGTTTCCTAAACTGCCTTCACTTGTCCTATCACTGCCAAGACATATGTGCCAGAAGTATATATAAAGCCCTGACATTCTTCACTAGCTGAATAAGCGTTCTTCCCCTTAGCCCAGATCTTCTTTTTGTCAGATAATATGGTATTTGTGTATTAAACCTCTAGAATATCAATAATGTCTTAGTATTCCCTTATTAATGGTACCGGCAGAGTCCAAAAATTTCCCTTCAGCCTTAAGAGGCCATAACCATGTAGGCTTCATTACCACCAAAGGCAACTAACATTTGCACATCTGGTTCAGATACTTCAAAAAACAAGCCATGGATTACTTGCATTATGTTTGGATCACTTCAGTTGAAGACCAAAAACTGAGCTACAGTTTCTATGAGACAGTATAAAATTATCAGCCACAGGGAAGCCCAGCATCCATTTATCATCACTGGCTCTGCTCCTTCTACAGCAAGCCATCCAAGAGGACTAGGAAGACCTGGGAGCGGGGAGTTGAGCACAACCAAGCAAGGACACCACACTCCCTCCCCTGCAGGCAGGCAGATGGGCTGCCCTTTCTGCAGAAACTGCAAGCAGGTGCCTACGAGCAGATAAACAGAGGACGCAGGTAACATGTTGCGGATGGAGATAGTCCTAGAAAGCTGCAGGTCTACACTTAGGGTTTTGTCACAGGCAGCAAATCTGCCATTTTGCAGCTGAATGCATGGAGACCAAATAGAAATAAAGAAAAGCCTTAAACAGCAATAGCTGGTGTGTGTTGGAGATTTCTAATGGCCTGTTTCTTTCTTGCATACCTTTGCAAACAGACCTGGAGGCTACCTGGAGGGAGGTTGCACTATGGCTGCTACATCTGCATTTGTCATCTTGCATACAACACTGCCAGTGCCTGGACATGATAAAAGCCATCCATTTACAAGGCAGCTACACTATCACTACCACTTCTGCTAACTGTCTACCTTTAACCACCTTCTATTCCCAAGAGACAATCGAAATAATCTGCATTTAGTAGAACAGCAGGAAGAGGATCCAGTCTTAAGCCACTACATAGTCATTTAGGGATAAAACTCCCAGGTGTACCATGAGTTAATTACATGAAACTCTGCACACACAAAAAAAGAGAAAAGTTTCCTAAGTCTGCTAGAGGAATCCTTATTCACTTAGCTGAAAAATGCAGGTTGGACTACACGTAAAGTGGGGGGGGGAATGGTTATCATTTTTTTTAAAGATATTCTGAAAACTGCCTTTAAGATTGATTAGCTCTTCCTATGTACAGAAGAAAATCGCTGGAAGGAGCTGGAGGAATTATGAAGATTAACAAATTAGACTTGATCAAAGGCTTTCACAGCACGGCACCAAAATTTTGAAGGCCCTTGTCAGATTTTTCTCCTCAGGACTGTTTAAAAATGGATGATTCAGAGCAAGCTTGGGAATCTTCAAACAGCTGGGAACAAACTGGTATCTCACAAACTACTTACACCAGTCCAGGTGTTAACACTGTTCTCAGTGCCTGAATACAAGAACCTGGTTACTACCCTTCTTTCAGAGCTTGTAAGCCATCTCTTCGTGGTTTTAAAAAAGTGTTCACGGGCATATAACATTCCTAAGTGAAAGGTTTTAGTTTAGCTTCTTTGAGGCATTGCGAGGGGGAGATATCTGTTTTTGTGTCAGGTTGGCCCTGTCTCTGTGAAAACATCCAAAGATGGATATCCACTGCTTCTCTGGGTGACCTGTCCCAGGGCTGCCTGGTGAAAAAGATTTTCTGATATCCAGCCCAACCCTTTCAAGTTACTTTTTGGCCCTTGCTCCTCTCAGTCTTCTAGCACCACTGAAAAGAGTCTGTCTCCATTATGTTTGAATCTACTACTAAAAAAACTAGTCACAGGCTGCTATCACATCACCCCTCTGGGCACCTCAGAGGGACCTCAGCTGCTGCCTTTAAAGACATACATAACATCCACCTTTTTTGAAATATCAGGGATCACCCCAATCACTTCAGTTTATAGTTGACAGCAACCTTGATCACATCAACCTCCAAGTCCTCAATCCAATCATCATCTTAAGGTCACTACAGCTCAAGCTACTGTCTAGAGGCATTTTCTTCCACTAGGTACCGTCTTCTGCTTGTGACCAGCAGGTCAAGCAGAGCATTACCCCTGGTTGCCTCTTATACATCTGCATTAGAAAATTGTCACAGGCACTTGTGAATAGCAACTCTACAAACACTATGGGAAAGCTTCTTCACAACCTGCCTCGTAAGTGGGACTGTGCAGCTTTCTGCTCTCACCTCCTCCATCTGCAGCTCTCTGAGGGAACCTGGATCCAAGAAACACTGTTTTAAATCAAAAGCTATTTTGGCCTGTAAAAAGTCAAAAAGGCTCCAGTTTCACCTGTTTTTGAAGCCCCAGGTTGGGCCTTTGAACAGGAACCCGACAGCCTTTCCCATGTATGACTCAGTCTGTGAAGCGAAAACAGATCAGCACTAAATTAAGTTGCAGTTCTCCTTTGCTCCAGGAGAGTTACAGCCTGGCCCAGTAGCTCCTATTGCCTTTATCAGACAAAATCTCCCCATTTCAGAACTTCCAGTTCCCTTTACACAACAAAAATAAATCAGTCCTGTAAGTTTTGTATTACATACAAGAAAAGTAGAATTCAAACAGTAGCCAGACTCTGGCTGAGGAAGATTTAAAAGTTTTAGGTTGGTTCCACATTTTCCCCCTTCTCCAAAAGGACTTCTTCAGAGAAGTAATTAGATCTAAATGTACTGTGAATCAAGGGGACTTGGGCTGCTGAATCATATTTCTGATGGATATTACACACTAAAATAGAGTTAAATAATTGCCTACCAAAATTTCTATATATCAGAATAGTCTCCAAAACTGGTAGAAAACCCTCCATGGCTCATTCCCAAGGTTATTTGTATGCTATATAGCAACTTGAACAAATTCTCACTACTGTTCATCCTTCAGAAAGGTAGGTTTAAACAGAAATGGTGACAATATTTTTAACTGCAGCAGAAGTTTAATTATGGATTTAAAGTATCATCGGAATAGGAGTTCATAAAGAAAAACATTTTTAAAATGTTAATGGAAAAACTTGACTTTTCTTTACTATAACCAAAAATAATGTTAGAGATCATGAAGTACCAGAGACCTTTTTTGATTGGCAGTGATCTTGTATAAAATCTTCATCCTGGTCTACAATAATTGGACCCAAAGTCCCTTTAAGCTAGTAACAGAAATGGTGGTTTTATGGTTTCTTAGAAAATATGACACTTTTTTTCCCCCCGAAGCTGCAACGGTACTCTGATGGGGAGTGAAATAGAGAAGATTCTAATTTAAAACCAATTAAAGATCAGTCACTCCATGTGATCAGTAATTGTACTCTATTGAGGTGGCATTTGTTTTCCAACCTCATACAATGTCATGAATATGGAAAAGCTCCAAATTATACTTTGGTGTAATGATAGGTTTTCTACTACAGGTACGCAAATGAAGTGATGTGATATACAAATCATGATTGTCAAATAGCATTTTAATGCCTCTGAGCAGCCGCAAGTTAAGTAGGTTTCCAAAAGCTAGAGGACCTTGAAAATTAGCAGAAGGATCACAAGTTGCTTTGCCTTCTCCCTCTCCGTTACAAGATGTCAAGCCTGGATCACTTGGAAAAGATAATTACCTTTCTCCCCCACCAAAGGAACAGGATTTCAAAGGAAATTAAAAAAAAAAAAATATCACTGCTGGTTCCAAGCTAATTAGACATTTAAAACCACCTTGCTGGGCCTTGATGTTGTAGGAAAAGCACTTAACTCACAGGCTAATTATATTCCTCCTCACAGACATCACCTTCTCTTTCCTCCCTCCCAATACTACAGAACAATGAGTCTCACGAAGCCTATGGGACTAAGCTGAAATGCAGCCAATGCATTGGCTATGCAAGGCTATGTGCTGCCTTGGACGGTCAAACGCCAAGAAAACAAGGTCTCGGAGCGAGTCAATGGTCAGGGCTAAGCCCTGGTTGGGGATTCAAGTCTCTGGTCTTCAGCAGATTCCTTGTCCTACCCTGGAAATGCTGTGTCATACCTCTGTATCTCAGGGTTTGCCCATCGGCCAGATGGGCACAGCACAACTTTTCTTCCTGGTAGGCGTTAGGGGGATAAATATGTTCCTAACCTTGATGTACATTCATGTTTGGCACACAGGTATGAATGTGAAGCCTGGTCTATGATGCTGGATACAACTTCAAGAATAAGAGACATTGGCAAAATTAGTAAATGTAGAAATAAGTATTTAGGTCATACACTAATAAATCATTTCTCACACTAAAAGCCCACATATCAGTTGCCTCTGGGAAGACAAGAATCAATCCATCTAAAAAATTATTCCAGCTAAAGTTAACTAGAAAACAGAACTTAGATGCATATCGCAAAAAAAAATAAAGGGGTAACAAGCACCAAAGAAATCATCCCACCTTTTTGAAATACTGGAGACACTCTTCCTGCAAAATTTGATAAAGGCAAAGTTTCAATTTTTGAAGATACAGATAACAAGATAATCTGTATCACTAGATTTAAACCTTTGAAACAAGAGTCTGAATCACTGCAGAATCGCTACAGAAGCAGCAAAAGCAAAACAGGTTTCAGCTGAAGAAGTAATGATTTACGACACTGAGGCAGTTCTGTTAGCAGTTGCATTCCAATACAAAATAAAGTGAAGTGGATTTGAAACCTATTTCTATGGAATCTAGTATGTAATTTAGTATTTCAGATAAAAAGTGTTTTAATAACAGCGTTAGAAAAAAGTGTAAGGATGTTATTACCATGGCTGTTGCTATGAGTATGAGGTGCTACATCTACACATGACTAACAAGGCTCACAAGCGCAATAACCATTGCTAGTGTGCATTGCTAGTTTCCAAGACTCCAAGAGACACTAGAAATTATATCAGATGATCACAAAGGTCCCTTTGGCCTTAAAATCAAATAGTGCTTGTGTGCAACTATTTTTTTCTCCATATTTCTTTTGCCATATGCACAAAACGTCACCAATAGATTGCAAGCAAGCAAACAAACCAAGAACTCAAAACAAAACTGGGCTAAATTCTGTAGCTTGAATGATAATTTCTACATTAACACGCTTTCTCCAGCACATTCACCCCAGAACCCCTATCCAAAAAAAAAAAAAAAAGGCATGGAAGACATGCATTGAATGAATCATTAGGCCATGATGCTGCAGAATCAGCAAATGAAGGTGCAAAATAAAATAGAGAAGCCGAGTATTTCTTCACACCCCTCTTGTATCCCGATCTCCTCAGAAAGCCATGAGGATACCCTACACTTCTTGCCTGAATTGTGCTAGAGATGTCTCAGTTTCTCTGGACAGGAGATTTCACACCAAATTTGATACAAGAACTCCTCTGGGAGTAAGTTAAGTAAAAGTCAAGTGGGGATGAATTTGCTGAGACATCTTGTGTGTAATGCCACCACCTGGGTTTTGCTATCACCACTAGTAAAAATCTCACTTCCTGCAGCCTGAAACGCAGTTCAGATTTTCCATTTGAAATTTACAGACCGAACTCTCAAGACAGCTTTGTGTTTGGCAATTTATTTTTTTAGGACATCTGGGAAAAAAATACAACTTTCCTTTTCTTGCTTTCTTGAGTAGTTCCCTTCCTGTTAATGCTTTTACTTTTTATACTCTAACACATTGCTGATTTTCTTCCCTTTCTTTTCTTCCTTTGGGTTAAAGCAATTAATAATAAAAGTCACATGAAAGGCAGTACTACAGAGGAAAACCCATGGCCTAAAGACTGTGCTTGAAAAACATGTTCTTCACTGGACAGCATCTGGTGGCCTGGGGAGAAGACAGCCACTGAAAATAAGCAAATCTCTCAGTATCTGCAAAGACAAAGGAATCCTGCTGCTTTCCAGGCACTGGGAATCAGCGGGGCTATCCCACAGGAGATACCCACCACACTGATACCCTTGGGGGCCTTTCATGTTCTTCTGGAGGTACATTTTTACAGATCTTCCTAAGGCCATTCTCTCCCAGGTTTGCCTTAAAATACAAAACCTGCAAAAGTCAAAATGCGCTGTGTGCAGCGCTGCTGCAGCTGTCTGCAGTCATTAGTTACCTGCTACCTACAGCAGCTTTCACCGATGGAGGCCAGGCAGAACAGCTCATCCGAGCACACACACGCACACCCCCATCAGACAGGGGGTCAAGGACCTCCAAAGGCTTCACAGACCCAAAAAAGAGACTTTCTACCCATGCCATAGACCCCCAGCTGCACCCCTTGATCACCAAGATCCTGGGTGCAAAATACATGCATTTCCTTCAAGTACAGAAATGGTCCTTTGGATTATTTTTCTGCTGGTTATTCATAATTTAGGAGCAGCTACTCACTGAGAGCATGGGTAATAATTCACACGACTTTGCATTTCACAAATATTAAATAACTAATTAGCAGTATTAATAAAATGGACCTTCTGCCTTCCATTTCTGCTAATGAATAGGTACATGAGTTTTGCATTAGATAAGAAGTCATGCATAAAGTACATCTCCTGCTGTATGCCCCAGTTTAAATTATAGCTGTAGGGTTAATTGAATACCCCAGTCTAATCTCCCTGCATATGCGTTGCATCAGGCTACAAGTAGTACCGCATCAGCATTTTGACTTGAGTTTATTTTTTTTAAACAACTGCTATAAAACACTGACTGCAAAAAGAAAAACAGCATTAGGGGAAAATATTTAAAAACAATGGCCCTGTTGAGATCACCAAAAGGGGTTCTATTTTAACAGGCTCAACAATAGTATTTTTCATATTTCAGCACATTTTTACCAAGCTACTCCTTTATATTTCCTGAATTTATAGGCAACCCTTGTGAAGAACAGAACAACAACAAAAAATCACTAAGACCATAATAATATGGAAAAGTTATCTGAATTAGACAGACAGTTCAGCCCATTTGATGATTTGTTTTTGAAGACGTGTATTTGATCACGTATCACATTAATGTAGAAATACCTGTTCATACTTCCTATTCATGCCTAAAATTGTATTGCTTTGCAGAGTTACATTTTTTTTCCACCGAATACAGAAACTCCTATTATATTACAAATATTCTCAGAAACCCTTGGGTATTACCAGTTTTATATTTATTCTTATTTCCACTGCTATCCGATTACTTGACTATGTAATCATTAGCAGGACTGAGCCCAGAAAAAATAATCTAATTTTACAAGAGTAACATAATTTTTTAATTAAAAGTGCCTTGACCGAAATTCAGCCAAGCCCAATCCAAAGCAAATCGATCTTTAAGGCCTGTCCCTTTTGACACACAAACAAGCTACGTGTCACACCTTTACTCGGTACGATGTTCTCTCTGTAGCACAGACTGTTATCAGGCACCTCAGTAATTGCAGCAAATAGCCATAGGCCCCCCCTGCACAGAGGGGAAGTGCTACATCTCATGCTTAATAAAACCTGACAAGACAACAAGGGACCTAATGCCTATCAACATTACATGTCTTCCTCATCAAGGTTCAAAAACAGGGCAATGCCTTCACGTTGTAACGCTTAAAGATGATGGCACTATACTAGCAACACCACCAAAAATACTGACCCTTAGGTCTAACTGCCTACACAATGTATTGACACATACGCAACCAGCACTGACAGCACATAAGGGTATGAACAGCTACTGGAGAATCACACAATCTTAGGGAGTCTGAGCATGTATATTCCCATTTTTCAAGCTTTTTTGGTTTCAAAACCAGCTAAATCCTTAGCAAACTACTGAATTCTCTTCAATGAAGAATAAGTCAAAGAAGAAGAGGAACTTAGTCATGGGGGAGTGGTTCCACCCTTAGACATCAGAGTTGATATTTCAAAGTAGGGGATTGATAACAACAAAACACTTAAATCCTTCTCAGTCCACTCACCAAAAGAAACCCGAAAGCAGGACACCTCTGCAGTTCACCTCACAGGTACAGCAATGGTTTCTGCTGCTATAAGTAATGGTAACACGCTGCTCCCTGTTGTTAGAGGGCAAGAAATTTGCCATTAACAAGTGGGACTGGAATAGCAAAACTTATCAGCCTTCTTTTCTAATGTCTACAGATGATAGTCAGGGGAATATTAAGAACTCATTGATCATCGCTCACTTTTAATTTGTTCTCTGTCCTCAATACGTTCCCTTTAATGAGTGTAACTATATGTCCAGATGAACTCATTCAACAACTACTGCACATAAGCATAGGCTGTAGAAAGCACCTGTCCCTAAAACTATACTGAAGAGCTGAGATTTTCTACGTATTCACTGATACAATTAATGCACTGGATAGGCAGTTCCTGACCCAAGAGCGTAAACTCTAATATTGATTAGACAATTGGAAATAGCTTCTCACACCAAGAAGGTATTCTGCACGCTATCTAGTAATTAATCTATTTAAAATACAATAGGATAATAATTAAAAGTGTCCTCTTAAAAATCAAAGAGGTGAAGCCAACAGCGAGGTCAAATTTTGAGAGAAAAAGAAAGAGGAAGTCAGCCAGTATGGCTCCAGAAAAATTTTACAGACGTCCCGTATTGATTGAGACCTTATAAAAGTGAACAGAGAAGGATCTCTGACAGAGCCATTCCTGTCCCCTGGGTGCTTGATGGGTTCCCAGATCAGCAGGTAGGATGCAAATACAAGTTGACAGGAAGTGACTGAAGACTGGCTTGTATGTATTAACTACATTAAATTTTGAATATTGAAAGTTCAAAGTTCTTCATATAATAAAACACACACAAAAAGTAAAAATGAAATATTACTTCAGAGCAATAAAGTCCTCAGCAATTACCTTACAACGGATATGTACCTCACAAGTGCCCAAAAGAACACAAGCAAACAGCAAAAAGAATAACAGAAGGTTCAATTAATTTCCTAAATTGCTTTCTAAAAGCCCCTTATCTTTTTTTGAATCATACCATCCCAAACTCAGCAAACTAGAAGCACACTATGAGTTCCTCTAGTGTCTTCCTTCTCCAAGCAGAGAGCTCTTTAAAGACAAAACCCCACACCATCAGCAACACCACTTCTTCAACAGCATATTAACACATACGGAAGATTGCATTAAGCTGAGCCTACAGCTTAGCATAAGTGCCCATCAATCTTCAGCTGCAGTTCACAAATTACATATCTTAACTTTAAACACAAGCATTGATTTCAAGACAAAAATCCACAAACCATAAGTTGAATTACAACCATAGAACAAATATCAGTAGGTAAGACATTGCAGAAGTTTGTATAATGTCATCCAGCCATTTGGCATTTAAATCTGACTGGTGGCTTGCAGGCTTATACTGCAGCAAGAACTGAGCAGACATTGTTTCCAAGCCCCTTAAAAACACCAGCAAGAGTACAAGAATATAAACATAAACATCAGTTTGCAGCATGTTTGTCATTGTTGCTCTTATGGGAGGTTGACAACCCAAGTTCTTGCATGGGATGGGTTTTTTTGGTACAGTTGGAGATTGATAAAGAATCCCACTGCTGCGTCTGACACACAGTCTTTTTGGCTATATTGAATTTTGAAGGTTTTCAGGAGTTGAAAAATTACTACACCTGCCAACAGCATGTTGTATTTATCAAGAGTGTGTCTTCAGGAAAAGGATTTTCTGCTTTGGGAGGTGTGATTAGACTTTAACCATTGGCGTAGAAATGCCATTCTTTCTTCCAGTTCATTGATTTCCAGCCCAAAGGTTTATTCATGGACTATAGGTTATATAATACCTTAAAATAAATTGTGGGTGTAGCAACTGCTTATAAAAAAAAATCAAATCAGATTGCGCATTTTGAATTACAATTCACTTTTGTATGAAAGTCCGTGTTATGATGAATCTTTATCTCACTCAAGCCTTAAAAGGAGTACATGGCTGGTGAATAGCAAGTGAGTTGAACCTCTTGGTTTGCATTTTTATGAGGTATAAGAAGTTGCAATGTACAGGGAAGTCCATTGAGATACTAGAGCAGCAGAAACAAAAACACTAGCAAGAGACACCCAGTGGAGAAACCAGGGTCTAAGTAGGTCCCAACCTAGGAGAGAAAGGCAGGCTTCAAAGTTCAAGCAACCTCTATTTATACCTGCTCACTCTGCATAACAGTTAAGAGCTGGGGCTGACTTAAAGCTCAAGGTGAACCCTTGCTCAGGAACAGCCAAAGCAGCAAATAAAAGTACATTTGAAACCACTTAACATTTAAGATTGACCCATAATTACTGTTGCTTATTCTGTCTGGCAAAAGGAGCTCCCCATCCCTCCTATGCATCCTATGAATTGGAGGAATCATCTGAGAAGACTCAGTATTTTTCTCCTCTGCAGCAAATAGTTAGAGGTGGAGCTGGGAAGAATAATACAGACCATGAGAGGCTGAACACCTCTGCCAGTACTTGAGGAGCTCCTTTGGTACCACCTCTGCCAGCGCTCTGTGCCCCAGTCAGCCTGTCACCATCTGCTGAGGCCTTTAAAAAGTTGCTACAAGATTGTTCAGTATTAGAGATATAGAAGGAGCCCTCCCTATCTCCAAGCAATATCAAAAGAGGGCAGTGCTGTCCCCCATAAAGTCAGAATCTGGCTGAAAGACCCATATTTCCCTTGTTGGATGGCATTAAATGATTTTCTTATTTTAATGCGAGTAGGTGCTATGAATAAAACATAGAATAAGCCATCGTAAGACATGCACCAGAAATATGCCAGAAGCAGAGGGTGGGCAGGAGGGAGGCACAATGCAGGTGGCATCCCTGTGTCCCACTCTTACCTGATGCAGGTACATGAAGCTGGACAGGCCACCTACTACTCAAGACTTTACCAGAGATGGGTAACCACAGTGAGGAAACAGCTGACAGCTTATAGTAGTCATTAGTCTCCAGTACATCTCAGATTTGGGGCTATGGATTAAGGATATGCTTAAGGCCCCAATTTTCAGAGGTAGTCTTTGCCCTCACATAGTGCAGAAGGATCAAGGGAAGGAGACCAGAGCCAAGGAGCCTCAGACATGGAAAGCACACTAGGCTAAACCTTGCCTTGCACACAGTGCAAGGAGCACTGCTACTGAGCAACTTTTTTGACAAGCAATACCCATTTTATGTGTGAAAGCATGTCCTGGGCAACACAGGAAGGACACACAGAGTGACCATGATGCCCTGAGATGCAGCTGTGTGGGGTTGGCCCTATTAATGGTACCTTAACTCAGTTACCACAGAAAAAACCTGGGTCCCAAAGCAATGAAAACTACAGAAAAGGTGAAATTGGTTGGAAGAGCACATTTCTGCTGGAAATACACCCTCAGGACAACAGTGCTACACCTCAGCTGCATAACAGGCCAAGCTACAGATGCCCTCAGAGGGCCCAGGGAGGAGAAAGGGTGAAATGGGCCAACCCAGTCCCTCTTGGATGCCTGTTTAGGAGACCACCAGGAAGAGTTTGTGCTCCCATGGTCACACAGTCCTCATCAGGATATGTTCTTGCCATTTCATACGTTTTTGCTAACATCCAAGCAGGGACTTGCAATTCTTCCCTATTTAGCTTGTGGGAAGCTCCAACAAGCTCTGGGAGGAGTTGTCACCATGGGGTTGTTTTTTTTGCCAGGGGTAGAGTTTTGCTTATGAACTCACACCTTTAAGGGCTCCTAGAGACATCACGTCACTCTCTACTACAGCAGAAACTCTACCAGTGATCAGGCACACTGCACTCCATGGCCTCCTGGACAAAACCAACAGTATATCTTCCTTATTCTATGGAAAGTCATAACAAATAAAACATTCTCTGCAGATCCAGGGAGTACAGATCCCAGTTATGATGGTACGCACCTCAAATAACTGAAGAGTAAAATATAAAAAAGCTGGAGTTATTAATCTGTCATACACTGTATGACAGCTCTTGAAGATATTGTAGCATAAGTCATTTCCCATCACAACAACTAATCTTTCATAAGGCTAATACCTTAACACTAATGCTTTTTGTTAGGTAAAACAAAAAAAAGAGACTAAGCCCTGTATGTATTACATAATCTCTACCTTGGGATGAAAGCAATGTGATTGTTTTCATTAACCTTTCATTCTTATAAAAGGGCAAAAATCAATAACAAATTTATTCAGGCAAGTGAAAGGCAATTTCAAGCAATTTCACAAGGGATTTCATTTCCATCGCTTTCCCACACACACACACAAATTCTAATAAAAAATAATATGATCTGTCCAAATGTAAGACAAATACAAAAAGCAAGATACTGTCAGCTCCTCAAAGACACAGAATGAAACTGCCTTTTTACAGCTGGATAATTGTCTTACTAAAAATACTGCTTTCTTTTGAATCCTAAGCAAGTTTGCAAGGCAACGTCTTATTGACAGCCTTTGAAACACTTTGTTGCACTGAGCTGGTCTCTTAAATAAAGCACGTACCATACATATTTTTTCCTACTACAAATTAAGCAATTTCTTTTTGGTGCACTTTGCCCTTTCATGCTATGAACAGAGGTTTAAATTACATGGGATTTTGATACTCCTGTCATATTCCACAGCATTTCACCTTTTAAAGAGTTGGCTTTGAATTCATGGTCTGAAACATCTGACAAAAGCAGTGATAAAAACCACAAAGTAATTCCTCAGCGGCTCCATTTTCCACAAAGGACAAAAAATGCTGAAAAAGCATAATACGTTATTAATAACTATTTAATTTAATCTGTGACTTTACTTCACACATCTTTCCACAAGTCCTCTGTGTATCCTTCCATGTTTTTGCCACAGTGCCGCAAAGCCGGGGGGAAACCCTCAGAGCCAGAGGGGGAGCAGGGGGCAGCCCCAACCTGGAGCATCAGGCCCACTGGTTCCCCCATGGTCCCCAAAACTCCCAATACGGTGTCTTTTTTAGTTATAGTAGCCTTTAAAAATACCTTTAAAAGTAAAATTATAAATTATTTCTATAAACACCGTTATTCTACAGGTGCATCTTTACTATAAGTATTGATTTTCTATCGATTCTGGTTCCTTTGCCCACTGCGATGCCACTAGAGAGCCTGAGGACAGTTAGAATTCATTATAAAATTTAAACTTCTGGGAAACCTTGTGAATCATTTTCATCATTTTCACTATTCCAGAAGAGATCTAAGATACTATATAAAGTTTAAGAGAATTTGAACATCAATCTACCACCCATCAGCAGGGGTGTTTAAGAAAAGCGAGATCAGCTCCTTCTAGTGCTGCTTATCCTTACCAAGTTACTTCAGTGGGAAATGTGCCCAGCTTCCAGTGGCTGAAATTAGAGGCATTGCATCCACCGAGGTGGCTTCCTAAAAATACTCTGCTGCCCTCTGAGCACTGCCATTGCCACAGCTCTCACACTGCACAGGGCACTCTGCTCCGTGCTGGCACAAAACAGCTTGATAAGTTTGCTTTGTGTTTGCTTTGAGAATGATGAAGACATCCAGTTCCTTACTTCTTCCATTATGTTGTCCATGGAGGAATGGAGCTTGTGATGTTAGGAAATGTGCAGTTTTCCCGGGAATTATTAGTGGAAGGAAAAGCAAGCCAAAACCTGCAGAGTTGTGTTGAAGCCCTAAATCCACCATGCATTTAGGCGTGTATTTCAGTAAGGCTATGACCAAAAATCAAGAAAAAGCGAGATGTAGAGATATAATCACTTCTACAGGAGGAGGAAATCCAGAGAAAGCCCACTCAAATTCAAGTGAGAAAGTACAGAAGATTCATAAAATCTTCCAGAAACATCTCAAAGCCTTTGTGCTTAGTGTTACAAAGCTACAGGGCAGCTACTCCATGCAAACCAACTCCAGGAACTTTCAAGAATACTTCATATAAGATAATGATGACCTTAGAATGGCAGTAATATTGGAGAACCACTAGAAATGCTAATAATTCAGTTTGCACAGGAGCTCAAAAAAGCCCATAATCAGTACTTGGGTTTATTCACTGTAAATTAAGTTATAACCCACAAGATGATGAAAGAAATATTATAGGGGACAAAAAGCTGCCAGTTAAAGGGATCTAATTCCAGTAAATGTTGTCTTTCATCAAAAAATTTACTGTATTATTATACTACCATGTTATTAGGATGCTATGTAACTCACCATCACCTTGCAGCACAGAAAAAGTAGATAGCAAGGGAATATTCTAGGGGAAACTGAAGAGGGTCTGTTCTTTTTTCACAGAATTAAAGAAAAAAGGCAAGAAAATAGAAATAGGTATCTGAAGGTGCAGAATGCACTTAAAAGGTTTCTCATTTCTCTCAAAGTGTGAGTTCCCAGGTGTGAAGGACTTGCCTCTGACAGGCCATCAATCTACAAGGATGAATCTACTGCTAATCACTTAGCTAGGTTAATCATAGACAGACTTTTTTATATTCTGAATTCAATTATTTACTGAGGAACGGCACACAGACACATAGACATCCTCAAAGACTAATACTTTTTTATATATAGTTATAAATTTATGCTCCTAGGGTTACACAAGTCAAAGTTATGGTCACACTGTAGTTTTTCCCACAAGATACAGGAACCCATTTCCTAGATGAAGTAGTCCAAGATCTCATCAGTCTATACATCAGTAAAGTATGCAATCTGATGTTTTGATACCATACAAAGCAAGAAACAGATTAGCAGACCTGCAAGAAGCGTGAGGGACTGGCACACAGGTACACCTACCTCCCAGGTAGACTTTGGCTGAGGATTTCTAAAACGGATTATACAAGCCAGGTTTCTGCCCCCGAAGGGAATGAGGGGACTCACCCTCCCATCCCATATTCAGATGCATTTGACAGCAACAAATGCTATCCAAGCTTCTCCCAAAAGACAGCTCTGAGCTTTAGCAGACTTGTACTGCCTGGGAACAGCCATCCAGAGGATGGGTGGAAGCCTTCACCAGGAGCTGAGCCAACATCCAGGGGAGGTTTAGGTTGGATATTAGGAAAAAATTTTTCACTGAAAGGGTTATCCAGCATTGCAATAGGCTGCCCAGGGAGGTGGTGGATTCACCATCCCTGGAGGTGTTAAAAAAAAAAAAGGGTAGACATGGTGCTTGGGGATATGGTTTAGAAGTGGTTTTTGTCAGGTTAGGTTAATGGTTGGACTCGATGATCTTAAAGGTTCCTTCCAACCTTAACAATTCTATGATCCAAACCACTACTTTGTTCAACCCTTATTTCCACTCCCAGATTTGTCACTTACAGATCAGATGGCAATTTTTGAACCCAACTTTGCCAAAGCACTGGAAATATACCTTTTACCAATCACAGAATGGCAGAATGGTCAGGGTCGGAAGGGTCCTCTGGGGATCACCTAGTCCAACCCCCCTGCCAGAGCAGGGTCACCTACAGCAGGTAATCATTTGAGACTAGTTATATCTGCTTGCTCTGAGCTTGTTTTCAGACTAGAAGGACTAAGGACTCATGTTTAAGACAGCATCATACAACCATAGGACTGGAAAGGATCACAGATGATCTCCAAGTCTGCCACACCCCCCTACAGCAATGCAGGATTGATAGTATTTGTCATCCATGAAAGATGTTAGTCTAGTTTATCCACAAAGGACTCCAGCAAGTGATGGAAATTCTGTGTTTCTCCACGTCAGTCTAGTTTACTGCCTAATTTCCCATACAGCCAAGAAAATTTTGCAAGTAGCTAGACAGAATTCCCCTTCCTGCAGTTTAATCCCTTTTTCTCTTTGTGCTACCCACCTTGACTTAGGAGATCACAGTGGTATTTATGACCTTTCAAAACCATTCCAGTGTCCCTATCCCAAACAGGCTCCATCTCCCTCATCAATCATATTAAACCCCCAACTCTATGTGTGGATCAACTACTTACTGCTCTCTCAAGGAGAGTTTTAAACTCCACTAGGAAATTCCACAGCTTTTGGGGCGGCGATGCTCTTCCCAGCCTGATATTAATCAAACTCTCAAGTCCACCTGGGCATCTGTGCAGATTACTGCTTATTTATCCTGGATTTTTGTCATTACAGTTACAAAGAAAAAACAAAAAAAAACAAAAAACATCTACCCCAGTACTTTACACAGGCTTTTGCCTCACTGGCTTTGTTCTTAGCAGTTCCCCAGCAAGCCAAAAATGGCAACTAGCTCCAACCATGTCACGATCAACTGAGCTCAGCTCCTTTTCTGGGCTTATGTCCCACTGCATTATCCAAATCCTTATACTTCCAGTCTTCCACATATCCTCCAGCTGGCTCAGTCGTGCATTCACGTGGCTGGCTTCCATTCTGCTTCATGGTACATTGAACACATTATAGAAATTAGATTTAAGGTCCTCCAGATATTGCTGTGGCTAATTTCAGATTACCCAAGCTTTTCAAAGTCTCCTCTCATGTGCAAACCCTTCCAGTGAATGGCACTGAAGCTGCTGCCATTCCCACCATTTAAGTCTCAGAGCTTCACAGACAGGCTTAAGGATATAAGAAATATTCCAGCGACTCAGCATCCCATTGCCCACAGCAGCTGAAGTGCAAGGGAGAACAAGCGTAAGAGGCAGACCACATATACCATGCTCTCTCCAGCCAAACTCCCAGCATTTCTGAGAACCTAACTTATGATTCACTGACACAAAGCAGAGCATTTAAAACTGATTTTCAACAAGGTTTCACAAATTTTTTTGTTTAGGCTAAGTATGATGTGTTTATATTCTCTTCAATGCAAAAGCAGGACACTGGGACAAGCTGATTTATGGCCCCTCTCACTGCACCTGGAGTATAAAGTTACTTTGCTTGCACTGTAGTCAGTTGGAGATGTTGGTGAGTTCTTGTTTAAAGACAGAGAGCAATTAAATCATTTTACAGACAAAGCATAAGCTGGGCTTCTTTCCTCGTGACAAAATGAGTAATAGCTGGCATCCACAATTAATCAATTATTCCTTCTCTGGCAGTTATTATTCCCATTAGTTTTCTTTTTTCATTCACCATTTTGGTGAGAAACTAAACTCTTTAAACATCCCTCATACCCTATCCAGAAACAAAGGCAGTTTAACACTGGTATTCCCTCAGGGGCAAATACAAAAGAAAGGAAAAGAGAAGAGTAGGGGACCACACAAACCTCCTTTAGCTCCATGTTTGTCTCCATTCCTGAGCCAGGAATAAATTGAATGACTGTTGGATATCTAGCTGTATGGAAGACCTCTGGGTGCCTGCTTGTGCCAAGCTTAGCCCGCTTACTGGTCCTAACAGAGTTCTCCAGCATCTACAAGGAGGAGGTGGATGAGCACAGGAGCAACGCTCAGCTGCAGCGCAGCCCCTCCTACACAGGAGTTCCCTTTCACCAACATAAATTTTCACTTACAGACCTACAGAGAAATTAAACTCCTTTCTGTACAGTGGGTCCATATATAATGCTCCAGTGTACATGGATTATAAATACCTGCCCTTAGAAATTCACAATAAAGCCTCTGAATAACATAGTAGTCAGGCACATTAATTATGGTTAAGAGCCATATTTTATTCACAGAATTGCTTTTGGAGCTAATTCAGGTAGTTAGTAGCTACTCAGGGAGCAAAAGGCTGGTTTTGGCTTACAGGTACTCCCAGAAGAAAGGTCAACTAAACATCAGAGAAGCACATTTCACTAGACAGACACAGAAAACAGGGACTGAACAGTCTCCAAACTCCCCTGCCTCCAAACACCATCAATTAGAGGCCCAGGGTGTAAGCTAAAAGATGCCAGTCACTGTTTGTCACATGCTTTTGAACACTGGCTTTCTTACCCAAGCAAGGAATTCAGGGCATCAGGGAGCTTCCTGAAATAGTGACGCATTAAGGCACTACTGGAATTCAGTGCTATGGGCACTGTGATCTCTCTTCTATAACTTCATTCTTGTTGCAAAAGACAAATATTTAAACTTTTACTTAGGATCTACACTTCTGCCTATCTCTTTCCCATTCCTTGGATTAAAACTTCCTCTGATCCAAACGTGTTATAAAGAGACAGATTTTGGGGTGTCTCATTTTAAACTGCTTTACAAAGGTATTTATATAGTATAAAATATGTTATACCATAAATATATTTCTAATGCCTATTTATCCACATCTTCTGTACACTTTTATACACAAAAAGCTTGCAGCAATAAGCATAGAATATAATGACTGAAACGTAGAGAATTTGTGCATTAAATCACCAAGCGTAGGTAAAAACACTTTGCCACAAGGAACAAAAAAAACTTCCCGTAGATGTGGGGAAGAAAAGCGGGTATTCAGGAGAATTAATGTATTTTAGAGTTATTACTAAGCAAAGCCTACTCAAAAAAGATTTGGAGAATATTTATGCACAACACGGTCCAACAGAAAAAGGAAATGTCAGTAAGTACGTCCACCCTGACATGGGTGAGGATAATTTTCTCCTTTTAGCGAAACAGGAATGAGGCATGGGATACCTACAGTACAAGCCAGGTCAGTCCCGTATTCAAATCCTACCTCGACCTTGGCAGACCCTGTCCTATTTACACATGCTTTTGGAAATTGCATGCAGTTCCCCTGCCTCCCACCACCCCATTTAGAGCCATCAGGTTCTAACCTTTCATAGACAAAAGTCACTGTGCCTTCAGTTTTAACACAGTACAAGGGCAGGAAGAAACCATGACTAAGGTGACCTTCTGAGCAAAGCTCTGTCTGTTCCATTCAGCAAAACTCTCAGCTGCCTCCTTGGCTGTAATCCTGTCATCAAGAGAGACACAAAACATGACAGATCTGCCCATCAGCTGGACACAAAACACATCTGCAGGGCCAGCAGCTTGACTCATTAGCAGCACTGCAGGCAGCAGTTGCATGCAAGACATGCTCTGCTCCAGTTCAAATGATACAAGAGAGAGCTGTATGCCCACTGCCACCCAGAGAGGCCAAATCCTCTTTACAGCTCCAGTAGGTCCAAAATATGCCAACAGCAGGTAGCTAAGCTGACCAAAGGCATTGTATAATGCTTAGTGCCAATTTTAACTTCAGTTACTTTGCCAGGACTTCCAGACCATACACAAAGCTTAATTTTAAATCGTATGCAAGGATTTAAAGTATGCAAAAAAAAAGACCAAGTAGCATTCTCATCTCCTACGCCCAATACAAAAGGGAAGATACCAAGATTCAACCCATTCTATAGCCTGAGAGCAAAGAGAGACCTTTGGAGTTCACAAGCCTTCAATAGCCAAAAAAACATGCTTGCTCATTTGCAAGTATTTTCCACATCTTTTTCACCTTCTTGCATTGCAGTGCCCACTGTTGTATGAAATTCATCTTCTAAGAAGATATGCTTAAAGTGGCTCTTAATTTACCTCCAAATTATTTATTTCATTAGTTACAGCACTACACCTTTTTTGCTTTTAAATAATTTCAGGTGCAATCCAAACATGCCGAACTCCACATGTATCACAACATACCTGCTAATCTGACACAGAAAACTTTATTTTTAAATTGAGATATGCTACACCTTTCACCACAGTGAAAGGACTTTATCCTGATTTGCTTTTCTTACACGGATTAGTTGCCACACAGCATTTTAAAATTTATGATTACTCGACTGCCCATCTTGCAACTAGTGGAGCTTAGTTGTCCATACGCCTTACAAAGTAAACTTGCTACCTGAATTCTCTCCATACTCAGCTACAGGCATATTCAACATATTTTAGATTTGTAAGCTTATTCTAAAACACACTTTGAAATTGTGAGCGGTGCAAAGCTAGAAAATTTGTAGCCAAAAATACCCTGACATATATCCCTTTCTAGATGGTCAAATTGCTAAAACGTGCTTTCTAAGCCTGAATGTTTTTAATAAAATCTTATTATAAGATGGCAGGAGACATAGAAATCTATAATAGTCCTTTTTTAAAAAACTAAAAGAGCTTTTGTCCTCCCCCTTGAGGAAGTTTGGCTCTTTTATGTCATGTAGATTTACATACTGAACATTCAGCATCAGTTACACATCTCTCTCCAGTGCCAGAAACAGGTCATTAACTTGCTTTTTTTCTTTTAATTATGAACTTAGACCAATTTATTCTTTGCTTCCTTTGAACAGGAAAGAGACAAGTTACCAACTAACTCAGCATTCAGACTACATCACTCTCACTGAGCTTGAAAACTTTTCCAGGCAGAATGGCTGAAGCATGACCAACCATTTTTCTTATTTCTAGACCTCATTGTACTTGCTCAGCTGAAGACACCAAGGTACCTTGGAACAGGCATCCACATGTGGAGGCACTTAAACTTTTTTCTTTGTCCACACCCAGCATTATTACAAAGCAGAATATCATTTCAACTGATCTGGACTGACTTACTCAGCATAAAGTTGCTCTATTTCCAAAGCAGAGCATTTGCTGCAATTGTTAGTAGGAGCAAGTTTTTTCTGCCATTTTTTTTCAGCTGACACTCCACTAATCACATTTCAGCTTGTTCTGCTCTTCACTCAACAGTTGTGTTGAATCTGAACTTCCCATTGTTGTCACTAGGGAAAAGTGATATACTGCAGCACTAATTCCCTTCCTTTTCATGTTATTTTTGATCTCCGAATCATAAAGTGCTCTGTGAATTTGCCGAATGTGTTTCATTAAAAAGTGTTAATCTATCTGGTTTGGTATCAGATTTAAATACTTATATGGCTTCTTTTTATTTTCACCAACTGGAATATTATTAGTAATTTCTTCTCCAAAGACAGGTCAGCAGCGCCTCTCTAGAGCTATTCATTCCGTATCCCCCCACCCCCACCCCCCACACGATCAGGTTATTTAGATGAAAGGAAATGTTCATCAGCACTATAGTATTTGAATTTTGACTCCTACTGGTTAGTGGTGCACAAGCTCAGAAAAAAACCTTCCAGCACAGTCTGAGCATTTTCATGCAGGACTTAATTCAAAGAGCAGCTTGGTCTGCTCATCTGCCAGACTGGCTTTTCCTCACTCAGAAATAACTTAATATTCCCAGGAAATTTTCTATAATTCTTTATGATGTGAAAACCTTAACACCAAAGATCTCACATCAAGGTTGCATGATATGCAGCAGTGATATGAGCAAGAAAACACAGCCATTTTAAAGTTATCATAGACCACCAGATTCAAATATTAATGCTGTCTTATAGGTTAACCAGAGACACACAAGGACAGGGGATCTGCCATTTCTGATGATAGTAGCAGATGTCTAGGGAAGTCTTCAGGTGCTCCTTTGGGTCCTTCAAATGCATCAGCAAAACCGAAAGTGGAATCTATCACACCATAGCACTAAGAGAGGTAAATTTAACATAAGAGGGACAAAAGTGTAAGATCCTTGGTAACACTAGGGGGAAAAAAAGAACCAAAACACCCCCACGATATGCACTTAAGTGTTCTAACTTTCTACCAGCATGCTTGTACAACAGGTTCTGAGGACATTCAGACTTTAAGACTGCAAATAGGCCTTTAACCTCAACCAAAACCTCAGATACCAGCTCCTCTCCCAGTCCGCACTTGCTGCTTTTCAGCAAAAGTCACCTATGGTACAGTAGCAACAGCATGTATAACCTCAGACCTCTTCCTCCTAGAGTATTCCTCCCCCCTGTAGTGCTGTCCTCATGGTAACAACAGACACAGAGCAGTCCAGCAATATGTCAACATTTTCTTTCATTACTTAACTTGTGTTATTGCCAAAATGCTGCTGTAAAAGGTACCCTTCAGTCCTTGGAAACTGCTATCACTGCTGCAGCAACAAGTCAGTAACAAGCCAAAGCCAATATACACACAGGTTAAATAAAAGGGATTTGAAAGAAGTATTTGGGAGAACTAGCCTCTATAAACCCAGTCTCTGTTCTCCTCAGCATCTAACAAATAGATTTTGGGGTTCCAAATGACAAGTCCCAAGGCCACGATACCAGATTCTCTCATCTTTCTCTTTTTCTGCCTACCTGACACAGCTAACTACAGAGGTCTGCAACAATGCTCACGTGTGAGATCTCCCATTCGTGCATCTGCCTGCTGCAGAATCCAGGCAATGCCCAATAGGTGGATTGAAACATTAAAAACATGCTTTTCTGTGTGCTGAAAACCATGGAGAGGTTTTGCTAACAATTCCCATTTCTAAATTGACTGTATGTGAACAGAAGCATAAGTAGTGAAGCCTGCAGCGAGCTCAAGGAAATCAGGAAGGCCTTTTCCCTTGCCTCTGAAACTTCAGGTGCTGACAATCAAGCTCATACAGCAGCTCTTCTCCTGCAAATTCCTACAAGTACTGTGAAGGGACCATTGGATTTGAAGTCCTATCTCTCTGGTCAGCTTCAGCCGCTGAACTCAGCTAACAGAGGTTCCAAAAAATCTAAAGTAATCCTGGGAAGACATAACAAATTAACTGTGATGGCAAATTTGAGGAAAAAAAAACCAACCAACCCCATTAACGGACCCCCATTAATCAACCCCACTTCATGGATGCATGCAAGTAACATGGACCAAACCAAACAGGACTGACATGCATTATAACAGCCAAGACAACCAGCATTTAGAGGGTTTGTTCTCCAGGTCTGCCTTGTCTTGTCTTAAGTGACTGCTTACCAAGTGTCACCTGAGTTTTATATCTTCCATGTCTGCCAGAAGAAAAAATACCCTTCACTGAAGGCACACTAGGAAATACTTGTTTGGTTTTAGCACTATCCCAGCTAAGTCTTTTTGGTACAGCTTCATGTTCTGGTTATAAAACAAGGGATTGCTGATATTTTAATACCAGATAATGAAGACATTGGATACACAACTCTAACAACAGGGTTTAGTTCTGGTTTGGTTTTTTGTTTTGTTTTTTTTTTTTTTTTTTTTTTTTAATTCAGCTGATGGGTACGTAAGAACTTGCCTGTAAGGCAGTCAAAGCCAGAAAGTAAGGCAAGAAATAGAGCCAGAAGCTGAAACCTACATCTTCTATTTCCCACTTTCTTCTTTTTTATTAAAAGAAGTATCACAATATTATCTGGATTGTGTTTTTTACTTAATCAATTACTCCATAAAAGAGTGAATTAAGCTAGGGTGTCAGACTCTTAAATAACCAACAATGAATTAGTGCTTTAAAAAAATAGCACAGATGTGCTCATTACTCAGCATCAAGAAATCCACCTTAACTGATACGAAATTGCTGCTGCCCTCTGTTATCAATGCCTATGGCTCTGTTTAGTCCTTTAAAACACAATGAATATCCAGCTATTCCTCTGAAGGTTTGAAGAGTGAGACAATGCTAATTCTTGTAGACTTAAATACATAAAGGTATCTATTTGTGATACGACTGCCAGAAAGAGACTTTTTGAAGTCAAAAGCATGTGTGTGAAAGGTGGGAAACTACCTAAGCCTCCCTTCACATTCCCTGAGCTATGTTGTCATATTAAGTTATTCGATGATGCTCACAAGAAAAGTAACAAATTTAGTACAAAACCCATGTTTTGTATTTGTCATGATATCCTGCTTTAAAGTATGCCTTCGGAAACCTTGAGGTGGGAATGTATCAAGATATGCAATACTGACTGCAAACACGAGGCCTGAAGGAGAAAAGGAGACAAGAACAGAGGTCACATAGCAGGACATCACACCGTGTCTCGGGTCTTAATGACAACAGAGGAGGAGGTGAGGTCTTACAAGGCATTATGGGGCAGGGCGTTTGGCTAGGACACCCTGGTTTACCGTCTCTCAGGAAAAGGAACATAGCTCATTTTGTATCCTCCCTGTCTCCTGTGGTGGCAGAAGGGACAATATAAGGCTAGGAGGCAGCAACTTCCATAAGCAAAGTAAGAGACTCATTTCAAGTTAAAAGAGGAAGATTCCAGTAAAACTGGGGTGAAGGAGAGGTAGGAACTAGCTAAGGTGTTGAACATCTCAACCGTTGGGTTTTGTTTTAACAGCATGCCCTCCTTCTTCCAGTGCTGCAGACTACACCTTAAGCAAACTTTATCCTTAAATCTTACTTAGTGATAAATCCAACTCTGGATAAATCCAACACAGTGCTGGTCAGTTCAGGGAAGCAGCCCACAAACCTGTGCTCCCAGGGCACGCTAGCAAGCCCCCAGCTCCCCATCGTATTGCTTCAAGGGACAAAGGACTGCGTGTCTGTAGACATTGGCTTGAGAGCAGATACGCCTGGGGTCAACGGCAGGAGATCTTGGTCTTCTGGTGAGCAGGGATAACCAAGAAAGCTCTCCAGGGCAGTAATGAAGATACCCAACCTACCCAACCTGCAGGCATCTCAAAGGTGCATGTGGTACCACTGAGCCCAAGTAATTATCTCTTTCAATTTTAGCCTTTTGCAGGGCTTTGACTGACCTGTATTTTATCATCTGTGTCCTAATTACTGGAGAGTGCAATTTATTTTTAACTGTTTCTTGTATAACCCCCCAGAAAATTAAGTTGGTGGGTATTATCTTCTGACCATCTTGCTGTGAAAATTGCCATCTACTGACCTAGTCCTTTTACATCAGCTCATGAATACGACATCTCCGTGAGAATGACTGCCAAAAGCATGTCTGTCCTCGCATATTTGCAATGCCAGAGTCTAAGAGCTTAATTAGTGATGACAGAGTACAAAAGGCTAAGTGTAAGCAATGGACAGTTTATAATACCATTCTTATCAAAGAAATAATTTTTCAGCCCAAACTTATCACTGGTTTTGTTACTATTGTGAAATACTACACACTGATCAGAAGCATCTCTGCATACTATAGTACATTACAGCAAGTACATTACATGTCAGCATTTAGTATAGTCTCAGATTTTTAACTGCAAAAACAACAGATGAGTGTGCAGGACATAAGTCCAAGTGTACCTGATGAAATATCACTTTTCCACATTCGATAAAAAAAATAAAAAACTCTATAACTTAACTGTCAATTCTTTTAGAGATATATCTATCTTCTCCCCCATTCTAAGCCATAAATTCTCAATAAATTTTATCATTTGACCTCCCTGTGGAGCATTTGTGGCATTTGAACAATAAATCAGTAGTGTGTTATGAAACACTGGCTCACTGCAGCGATTCTCTGAAATGACACATTCAAGAAAAATTGAATTTGGTAGAAAGAGTCTCTATTTTCCCTTTTGGAATAGATAGCATCTGACATTCAGCATCACTTTCAGTTTAACCAGAGCAAAGAAGCCACCTAAACTCTCGATGACAGCCACAAGAAAATTGTATCTGAAAGGGAGGGTAAGACGAAAAAAGGGAAAAATCTAAGGAAATGCACTTGGACTGTAGAAATACGGAGTTTGGTTCCTATTGTTGCTGCCTAAGCCATCTTGCTGGACACTGAACAAGCCATTTCCCCTTCCCATGTCTCTGCTCCCTTCCACAAAGGGACATACTCATTTTTAGTTTTTCCTTTTTAAGACCATAAACTGGTAGATGAAAGAGTAAAGTCTCTTTTGAAAGGAAAGTCTCTTTAGGGAGCACACAGCACTCTGTCCTCAGTATAGCAGCCACATTTTTCAAAAGGGAAACACCTATTAATGAGAAAGGGGATTTTGACCTCTTAGACTTGAAAGCATTTTTTGGGTTAGTAGCAGAAAGTGTCACAAATACAGGGTGGTTCATGAGAAACTTATTACACTTCTTTCTTGTAAAATATTGTGATCTATAACCAAACAAAAACACTGATGAAAAGTTTCAGTTAACTTTCCACTTAAAGTTGAAAAGCTGTCACTAACTAGTATGGGTAGTGGCGAGATATCCTATACAAGATAAATTATCATCAGTAGAGCAGCCAAGAGCTCAGAAATTCTCATTAACAGATAGGCTTGTTAAAAGACTTCTCAGAGAAACTAAATACCAAATAAGTATTAATTTTAAATAGACCAAGGCAGCAGCTAGACAGTTAGGAATATGCTGGAGGTGACCTGAGGGTGTAGTAATGTCAAAGTTGACTCCACTTCAATAAACAGGCTGCCAGCAACTCAGCACCTTTCATGAGCAGTCAAGAAAAAAAAAAAAAGGAACCAAGAACCGGGTTAACAATGCCACTAGAGAGCTCATTAGAGTGTCTTTGCTTTGTCTTTTTCTTGGGGGGGGGGGGCACTAAAATGAAAATTCCAGTTTATGAATCGGTAATTGTTGCTTTGTGGAACAAGATTTTTCTTCAAAAAAAATCAAAATTCCCTAACCAGCCTGTTTCCTTCCCTGTTATTAGTAGTACCTCCGTTTCTTTCCCATGACATTTTAAATTTATTCAATCATTTGTCCTGTAAATTTGCATTAGAAGTTCTCCAGACTTGATCTCACCATGTACATCTATGCATCTAATGTATTGCAGACTGGGTCTTGCCAGTACTGTCAAGCAACTAAACAAGAAGAAATATTTCCAATGCATTGTTTGGAGAGAGCAGTCATCAATATAGCTTATATGCAATTTGCTGCTCCGAGGGCTCCTATCACCAAACCTTTAAAATATCAAGCTGCTGTTTCCTCAACCTCTTATATCATTTATGCTCCCTAACAAGTGATTCACCCATTACTCATCTTCCTTTCACTCCCATCCCTGTCTTTTTTTACCCAGATCTTCATCTGTCTGTAACCTTCTCTCTTCTTCCATATGTCCAATTCATAATACTTCTTTGACATTGTCAGTCCTGTTGCAGAGACAGCTGCCACATCGTCTCCCCAACTGCTCTCAGCTGGAACTGTCAGTCAGGACTGAAACGTCACTTTTTAACTCAGTAAAATAAAAAACATATATAATATTTAGCTACAGTTACTTAGTTTTTTTTTCCTGGAGAAACAAACCTTCAACAAGCATCCTCAGAGAGCTTACAAACAGTAGATCATGCCATACCAGTAAGATGTGCTATGCTCATCCCTATGGAATAAATAAAAAAAAAAGCACACCTTGCAGGAATGCACAGCCTGAACAGAAAAGAATGACCTTTAGTAAGATAAACTTAAACCAGCAAAGAATTTAAACACACTTTTATGGTGGCCCATTAATTTTGTTTTAAAGAACTCATTGCTTCCATTAGGCCTCTTCTCCCTACAAAAGATACTCACATCAAAAACTCTCCAGTAAATTGCTCATCATTTTCCACACTTGTGCTCAGTGCTAAAGCAATGAAATAACAGTCCATTTCAGCAAATAAGCCTTTACTTACCATAACGACAATGTGTTATAATTTGCCAGGGGCTGTACTACCAGATGCCAAACCTATAACTCCACATGCCAACCCTCCATTATTTATTCAGAGATTCCTCAAAAAAATCAGTTTGTTTCTTTTCACATTTGTAGGCTTTTACTAAGGGAAAATTCATAGGACACCCACGAAAATCCTACTTTCTTTTTGGAAGGCAGTTGCCAACATTGGCCTGAGCTAAATGCACATTGCTGGCATAGCAGGGGAAGGGGCACGAGCCAAGAAAAGCCTGAGCCACTGAGAACATCCTGGCACCCATTTCTGGCAGTCATGGGAAGCTCATGCATCACTGCTGGATTTCCGTTTCCATGTGTCTACCATCAGTTCCACAGGCTCTGGTTTTCCTTCTCCATGCTCCTGAACTCAGCGCTAAGCATCGTCAGACTAAAGAGCCTGGGAACTCTGCACCAGCTCCTGCAAACAAGTTTTAAGAGAACATGCAGCCTTAACAAGCACCTTGCAGGATTGATACTGTTAAAAGCACAATAATATCCTGGGATTTTCTCTTATTAATGCATAGAGATGTGTCATACTTCCACATACTGATAGAAACTCACCAATTTCTGAATGACATTAACCCGATGTTTCCTTTATGTAAATAAAAAAACAAAGCCAATGACACACAAAGGTGCTTTTCTCCTAGTAAGTTGGGGGTTTTGCTGCTGTGGAGTTTAGTGGGGTTTTGGTTTTTTCCCCCAAAAAAAGTGAACTTGTTGAAATTAGTACAAGAATAATTACAGTTTTTAAAAGGATGTGTGAACTGACTTGGACTTAGCAGTTTTGTAATCAGCATCAATAAATTTGATGGCAGGCATTCAAATAAATTCGCTCATAGGCATTTTGAGCTGAATAGAAGTGCAGAGTTAGAAAAGTACAGTGTAAGCCACAAAAGATTCTTTTTTTAAATATATGTCTATGTGTGTATACATATATGGATATATATGTGTATATAACATCCAATCTGCAGGAGTGGTCTCTGATAAAAAATTTTTATACATTTATAGTAGTCCAGACTTACACAACACCTTAACTTGGTGACCCATTAGTTATTTGCATGGATTTATTAAAAAAAAAAAAAGAAAAACACCACCACAAAACAAAACAGAAAAAAAAAACCCTAGGGATATGCAACAACCACACACAGCATTAAACAATTTAACTGAATCTGCTTGGATATTCCTTTCAGCCAAGACATCCCTTCACACTCTCAGCATTTTCCAAGTTTGTTTAAGGAATCATCCTTGACAGGGTGTAGGCTGAAAGCACCTCACAAGTATAAAACAGGGGCAAGATTTCGAAGACACAAGTACAACCCCTGCTTGATGCAGACCATAAAGCATTGCTCTGCTTCTGCTGCTCAGCGAGCTGCTACCAGCAACCTCACTGCGCTGCAGACCCAAGTCACCCCTGGCAGGTCCTTATCTCCCCTTGAAAGTGATGGGGTTGCTGTATGCCTGTTTCTCATGCAGTGCAATTTCAGTTTGTACCCCCAGGACCTTGTATACTGCTTTAAGAGAGTTCACTGCACATTTACCTTTACCTCAGATAGGCTTTTTCACCCCTGGGCTGAGAAGGCAACAATTCACTGTGTCTAGTGTAAATGATCCTAGTATTCGTACAATATAATAAAGACTTTAACACTGTCCTGAGATCCTCTGTATACACAGAAGTGTGCTTCCAGGAACATGCTTCCCATTGGCTTCTGTGGCTTGTAAGAGTTGTAGGTAAAAATTCTCTGTCTGCATACAGGAAAACCTAGATATGAGAGCTGGTATGGCTGCTTGTTTTTTAACTCAGCCTCTTTTAGGGGAACCCACACAGAAAAAGAGAGGCTTGGAACCATTCAGGGACCCCAAAAGCTCCAAACATGGCTTTTTCTCATCCAAAAAATTCACACCATTTCCCAAATGTTTGCTGGTCTAGAAGCAATGAGACCCACCAATGCTCATTAAGACACTTTTCTCCCCCCACTATCTACTGGATCTGAAAAGCTGTCCTGTTATGTCTGTCCTTTGAAGGTGAGGGCCAACAGGAAGATGGGTGGAGGATACTTAAAATAAGCATTCACCACACAGATCTCAATTTTGTATAAACTGTTAATTATTACAGAAATAATCACCATCATGCTTGGAATCAAAGAAGGAAGAACATCAGTGGAAGTTTTCTGGTCTTTATTTTGGATATAAGCCATCAGAAAGTTCATCCTTTCTCTTGCTCCTATTTTGTTTTGATTTACAAGAAGTTTATCACCTTCATTACTGAAAAGCAGACATCTCAGCAAATACCTGAAGAGAGATGTAAATATTTTTCAAAGCTACGTCCTGACCAAATCTCTCTCAAGCAAATTTATTGATTCCTCCTCTAGTTTCAGAAGCCGTGTTGTATTTTAGCCCACAGCATTTCATGAGGAAACCATGCAAAAATCCTTACATTATGACTACACGCATGACATGGGTTGTAAACACAAGATGTCTGTATTGCGACAATTTGTTTGAAGCAGCAATTCTGCAAGTTATAGACTCCCACAATAAGGACAGAACACAGACGCCTTATAGTGGCATTAGGCCTCTGGAAAAAAAGCTGCCAAAGCCCATACGCACAGCAAGCTGCTCCTCCCTTGGTGTTTCAAACACACAGCTTACAACAGCAAGATTTAAGTGCTGTAAAGCACTGGGATTGATAGCGGCTCTTTTGTCAAGCTCTCCCAATGAAGAGGACAGCCCCGATGCCAGCCAGATGGAGCTGGCACAGCCACAGCATCAACATTTCCTAGAGAACATCCACTTCAGGAACTATCTCCTCCTCACACAAAACCACTGCAGGAACTGTCCAAAAGGAGCCTTAAACAGACAGGCAATTCCCAAATAAATACTGCAGCCATTCCAAGAGAGATAATATAGTGTATATACTAAGCATGCATAACAAATCAAGGCTCAACACCTATTTTGGTGAATTTTGCTCTTATTTAGTCAAGGCACGTAATTAATGTACACATTCATATACACATTTTGCTTAACATGGAGGTGTACATGCTTGGCAAACGCAGTATGAGCTCTGTGTGGGAATAGCCACCAGTGCACAGAGATCTTGGGGCCAGCACAAGCTGCTCAACAGCAAAACCTACACCAGAGAGGAGGCAGGAGGAAAGGGAAGAGAACCAGGCAGGCCCACTGATTTGGTAGGAGAGCTCTGAGGTTGCATTTAGCACTCCGGGAATCTTGCAGAAGTTTGGCCCTTCACACCCTGCTGATGCACAGCACCCACCTCCCAGCACCAGTAGGACTGACCTAAAATCTCTGCTTCAATCTCAAATGCTCTTTCACCCATCACTAATGTCTAATTTGCATTTTCAGGCTGGGCATTTGTCTATATAATATATACACTATGCATATGTACCATGCCTATCCACATTTCAACAAAAAGTCTTGAATGCAACAAATTCAATCAGTCAGGCAAATGAAACAAATAACAACCTCCCTGGTACATGTGCCTGGCAAGTGCTTTGTGCTTTGGAAGAAAAGCCAGGCTGCCAGGCACACAAACCAAACACTTGTTATCTGTAGGTTACTTGAAAATGGTTTTTAGACTGGACAACAGTTTTTAATTAACTACATATCCCATGTTAATTTGTGTTATTTTGGCAAATGAGAACTGGCATAAACTCAAGGGGTAGAAAATACTTTTTTTTTTTCTGTTATTTAACTCATTCTGGTTCACTTATCCGCAGGATACAACATTTAAAACCATCTACAATGATAAATAGCGAAAGGCCATTTCTTGGCAGAACAAGGTTTGCCTTCTCATTTGCTGCCAAGGAAGAAATTCAGTTGCAAGCCTAAGAAATCAGCAGCATCTCTCATTCCCGCTCTTGTAAGATGCGAGGAAAGTTTTCTCAGACATGAACTCTTTCACTGAAAGTAATTCCGATTATGGGCTTTCACTCTGAAATGTGACCCCACTGATAGCACAGGCAGTTTCGAGATACAATCTCAACCCCAAAAGGAGGATGTGTATCACAAATGGGACTGGAAGAGATCGAAAGAGCTCATCTTGTCCATCATCCTGAACTGATCTAAATGCTAAATCACTTACAGTTAGTCCAGGGGAGATATCAGTCTTTTATGCTAACACCAACTCCATGGGAAGGCAACGTAATGTTATTTGTTAACTTTGCATGTTAACAGATATTATATTAACAGATATTTTGCTGCCTCTCAACAAATAAAACACTCTTATTTCTACAGCTTTAAAATAGAACCTTTGTGATTTTTCATGATCAATTATTAAAGATGATACAAAAAAGGTAGTTTTCAATAATGTCAATGACCAAGAGAGTATATTTTTAAATGCTCTACACAACTTTTAGCCCTGAAAGCACACAAACCTAATTAAGCATCTGCTTCCAGCCACACTGCAATGTTACACAAGCTGACGCTTTCACACCCTTTTTACATCATTTTAAGATAATATTTGGGTGCAATTACTGGACTTTGTAATACCATGCTACCAATTGCATACAGATCATTATTCTCTCCCTGAACCAATAAAAGCATTACCCAGGAGGCTGAGATTGTTTTGAAATTAGTGCATCCCAAGAGCTATCACTGCAAACACAAGAGGAACAAAAAAATAGCTTGGTGGGATCTTGACTTGTTTCAGGCTTTGAGATGGATTCCCCTAAGCCATCTCTTTACAGTGAGCTTTCTACCATGTTTTATTTGAATTTAAATAAAAAAAAAGTGTTCCTTTTTTTTTTTTTTAAAACAGGGAAAACTCTAATCCACAGCAAAGACAAAACAGAAACAAGGTCTATATGCAACTCTCCCCTTGACCACTACATCCTTGTCTGTGCTGCCTTCCTGGGGTTCAATTAGCTAAGTCACCTGCAGAGAAGCACGAACTCTGCTCAGTCCTCACATTCTCCTCCTGCCAGCTCACAGGTCAGACTGGCTGCTCCCAGCTCATGGCCAAGATCTCCTGTTCCTCACATCCTGCTACCCCTCAAGCTTCCTCAAACACACAGGAACAGGTCTGTTATGAACATAAAGGAACAAAACAGAGGGAAGACCAAATGCTGTCAAGTCACTAGGAGCATCAGTGCTCCAGAATGATCAAACGCTCATTATTTAACATGCACCACAGCTTAGAAATAAGGCATAAAAGCTCATGCACTCGTCTGCTTGATTACCCTGGGTTCTATTTGCAGTTTTACATGAGGGTCTGTTTGTACACTGAAAGCATGACATTTGTGGATAGTCATGATTTCTCATACAAATAGAAAATGCTAACTGTGAGCACGACAGGGTTTAACAGCTCAGAAGGAAAAGCAGATGCCACTTTGACAGAAGTGTCTGCAGCAGTTTCACTTATTGTTCACAAATAGGCATGTTCATTACGGCCACGCATGGGCCAGAAAGGAGAACAGACACAACACTAAGTATCAAACAGCTGCTGCCCACAAGCACTGGGAGGATAGAAGGACGCAACAGGCAGGCAGGGGAAACAGTGGTACATGGCAAAACTCCCAGCTGCACAGAAGTTGCTCTATTAAGAATCTGAAACAGAAGAGGGACAGGACTGGGGTGTCACACAGCCACCTCTCAAGAGCCTTGGACCCTCAAGATAGCCAGCAGGCATGGAGTGTGCCTCTCTGAGACACCGTCTCATGGGTTTTCCAATGTTTCTGTTGGCACCATGAACCTCTAGGTTCCAACACTAGCACACAGCATTGGAAAGCTTCTCCACATGAGCAGAGATGAGCCTTATCCTTCCTCTCACGCACACACACGCTTCCTCACAGCTAATACAGGGAAAGGCACAACAGCAAAAGCACAAGTTAGTTTCTCCTTTATGGCCAAATCATGGCATGCTCTTTTTCAGCAATGTTTACAGGAAGCTTCACTGTGCTTCAGAGCAATTTGCCCTGTACCCAAGTCAAAAGAATACAACCACAAGCTTTCAGTCTCTTTGCACTCACTCCTCCCCTAAAGCAACTCCCAGAGGCTAACCCACCCTTGTTGTACCTTCTACTGCTGCATTACTTTTACCCATAGTCTGTGCAGTTATTTCAAACACAAGATAACCATTACTCATGTCAGCCTTGTAATAGAGTATGAGAGGTATGACTAGTAACAGTCACAGCCAGACCATATTACGGAGATTGGGTTCATACAATATTCACTAACCTTTAATTAGTAATAACTGTACAATCTCATTCAAAACCTGTATGTATGCATGTTGTGGATTTTAATGGAACAACTCAAATCATAGTTGTGTAGGAGTGAGGTCCCTTGGTGACTCCCTACCTAAAGTAGTAACTGTTTAGATTTATAAGTTACATCACTTTATCTCTCTAGGAAAAGGGCAGATGAAGACTGACATGACAGGACAAGCACAGGAAGCACGCTGTTGCACAGCAGCTTCAGTTAATTCAGTCTGGACTTACCTTCTTTTCAAATCTATGAAGATATACAGATTTGTAACTGTGTTCAATGTCTTAATATCAGCAAGGGTAAAACAAAGCCAAAAATGAGGCTGCAAGTTTGGCAGACTCTGTAAAACTTTCATGAGTTTTAGAGTTCTCTTCTCATAAAATATTGTCCTGTCAAGTGGAAATATTTTGAGAAAACAGCTTGGTAGATGGCTTTTTCCTTGAACATAAATAACAACAATGAGGCATCTAGGTATGTTAAAATGGAGCCAAACACTTGGCCCTAACCCCAGCTCTACTTCTTTCAGAGTCACTGGTGAAGTCCCACTGCCCTCTGTCAACACAGATCATATCCCTCTATATCCTAGCTTTAACACAAAAGTATTCAGAAGGAATCTAGGCCAAAACAGAAAATGCTTGCTAAGTTTGTTTTAGCATTTTACCTGCTTCATTTATTTAACAGAAAAAAGAAAGCAAACCGAAAAAAAATAAAAGTCACACCACACACGCAAAGAGACACACACACCCAAACAAACCCCAAACCATCCACTACTAGTATCATTCTCAATGACACTAGGACCAAAGAGTATCAGGAGACAGCAGCCTCACTGATCCTGATCCAAGCCTTGTTCTGGCTCCTCCAGCAGCACCAGTGCTCCCCCATCACTGCTCACCTGTAGGCCAGTTTCTTTCTTCATTTATATCAGAGAAACCCCACTAAAGACGACAAATTTGCCAAGTTGCAAGGAAGGGAAAGCTCCTGCTTGCATAATCGTTATTACTATGATGAGTCATTTAAAAAGTAGCTTTCAAGAGGGTAAATGAAACAGAACAAAATACAGCAGAGAACTCACTGTAGCACAAAACAAATTCTCCCTGGTGTCTTCTATTTGAGAGGAACAACGTTTCTGAACAAAACTGCTTTTCTCCCTGATTACAAAACATATTTCCAAGTATGAGTCATATTCGGAGAGGAAAACTTGTTCTCAAGATCTGGTGCGTTAAGATCTGCAGCCCAGTGTTCCCCCAAGGATTAAGTTTGGAATTAATGCCAAAAAAATACCTTTGAGGACAGTCTCCGTTAATGTTGCAGCAGAGCCTGAGGAAGAGCTCCTGTTGGCTGGCCCCAAAGTGATGCTTTTTCTGTTTCTTTAGCACCGTTTGGAATTCCTCCCTCCAAAGGGGTCAGCACAGAAGTGACAGCTTAAACCCCCGGTCCCCAGTGCAGAAACCTTTTGGAAGCCCAAGAATTGCAAAAAGCAGCAAGACAGAGCACTTGCAGCTCTTGCTGCTCAGACCCATGTTGCTCCAAGAGATGGGCATGCTTTCTCAGTGACACCGGCTCTTTCAGGATAAACCATCATAGACACACACCTGACGCACCCAACATCGGGTACAAATAATCCTTGAATTAGATTAGTTCTTTACCAGTGAAAACTATTGGGAAAAAAAAACACACTTTAGAGTAAATCCATTACCATTACGTTCTTATTACATGAAATAATACTGTGGCACTAAATTACTCCAGAAAAGACAATTACTTATTCAACTTGAGAAAACAGAAACAAACAGAATCTTCACTGGCATCCCTCTTTCTCCAGTTTAAGGCAGCGATGTGAATTTTGTCACCTCCAGCAAAATCAGGGCAAGGCATACGCTGACAGCACTGGGCAGCCCAGCACACACACTGTATGCTCACACTATTACAGCACTTTCACAGCCATACCATTAGGGTTCCTCCTTGCATGTACACAGAGTACATGTACTACCACTTACTTTCATCTATGCTTTCTCAGTTTAAACACTTGCTACCATTTAAGGTCACTGAAATGTAAGATAGTCAGTATTTTTAATCAAACTCTTCTGCCCCCAGGAAGTTTGGGGTCTAAACTTGTACTTTCATGCAAATGTGTTGGGATCTAGAGATTACTACTGGCTTACAGTGCTGTTTCAAAGAAATGGAAATTGCAAATGTCTGCACAGAGCCCAAAACCAAGCTTTAGCCTTAAATCAGCAAAACACTGCATTCCACACAATCATTTATACAACTATAAAAATAATGTATATTATAAATGATGGAAATGTGTGTGCTACACTTTGAATTTTGAAAACACTCTGTAGTTTTGTAGGGCAGCACAGGGAGAACAGTAGTGAGAAAGATATAGCTTTATAACCCTTTTAAGGTTTGTTTGGTTGCAATCAGGAAAACATAAAACAACACATTAAGGTTTGGCCCAGGAAGAATATCAATTCAGACACAATAGCTGTTTGCACTGCTGAAAAGTTGCAATTCTTTTAAATGAAGTGTAACAGCAGTAATTGTGTTTCTCTGAGTGAGCTAAGAGGCAAATGGTGCATGAATCAATAATGATGTGGCTTGTACACCATTTATCTCTTTGCACGATCCACAGGAAATCCAATTGCATAATTACATTTTCACAGCCCGTCGAGAGCGCAGAATAACCGGATCCTGTTAGTATATGCATTTACCCCTATCTGCAAAGGGCAGATACCCACAAAGGGAAATCTGGTGGACCATCAGCCAAAGCTTCCACTAATAATGGGATTTAACTCTCTGAAATTACCAGCGCCGCAAAAGGGGACTTAATTTCAGCTGCCAGTGAATCAATTTCTATGAATATCTTCAACATTCAGAAATTTTTTAAAAGCTTCAAAGTCTTTAGCGGTTATAAAGCTGTTACAGTGAGTGCTACCAATATGTCTGGCTAGCAATCGGATTGCTAGCAATGAACTGGGACACTCAGACACAGGTACTTTCACAGAATTATAAATTCCCTATTCGGACACCTGAGGAACCTGCATGTATAGAAGAAAGTTTCCAAACCTAAGTCCTAAAATAGCATGGAACACTGCTCACAAGAATAGCCTATAACAGATGAAATTTAATGTCGGTGCTCCATAAGTGCATCATTCCAATGGTTTATCTTCCATCATCACTGAAGCACACGTTTGCAGTGTTTACCAATTTCTGCTGCATCATTTCTAAATTCCCATTTAGTCCAGTCTGGGAATGGGACAGCAGTGCCACACCTGGTGACAAGCCAACGATGGCAGTGCACATTTTTAAAAAGTGTTTTTTCATTCCCCAGTTGCCTCCGAAACAGATGGGAATCCCAGGAAAGTCTGCTGGTCCTGACCAAGTACACAGCCCCTTCCTCTGCTAGCTGGTCAGACAGCCTCCCTGCTCCAATCTCTACTGTAAAATATTCATCTCCTCCCAGTATAATTTATCTTACTCCACGAAATTCTGATATGAAACCACAAGGACCAATCCTGCTGATTCAATTTAATAAACTGCAAGTTTCTACACATCTCTTATTGATTTGGAGAACACTAAACCCTAGCAGACTTGTGGCTAAGGCACAAGGAGTTTGCAGCTGCAATATAGAAGTTGAGCTTTGAGCTCAAAAGAAGGTCTATATTTCGGCTGGCTGCTCTTCAAAAGGGGAAAAAAAAAACACTGAGAGAAAGAGATAACACACCTAATATAAATTATTTAGGAAAAAAAAAAAAAATTACTCCACACCACAGTTTTACTGTTTTTCCGTAAAAATTGCTCACTTCTTTACAATCCAACCCAAATGGACCAGTTACTGGCAGATATATCTAAAATTCAGAGTTTCTTAGCCAGGAGGAATGCTGAGCACTCTGCCACGCTACGCTCCCTCTCCCCCAAAGAAGCTTTCCAACCCTGCAGTCAGATTTTCACAGGGCATCTGCAGTTCAAGCCTTTTTGCTGTGCTGCATTGCCTGCTGTTCCCTTGCCATGTCAGAATCAAATAAAAAGTAAACCTGAGAAATTCATTGCAAATTACTTCCTTTATTCGTCATAGAATAAGAGTGTCCCCAAAGAAGCTGCTGTACCACAGACAAGTAAATGTCTCCTCGAGGCACAAACAGATGGGTTACAGGTCTCCATGTTTATGAAATGGAGAGAAATTTATTGCCTCATACATCCTCTTCTGCCATGGGATTATCACTTCAATAGTTGACCTGCTTAAAAGCAATACTGCAGTTTGCTGTGGCTAAAGATAGTTACTTTTGTCAACGGGATGGATTAGAGTTACATGATATGAAACCAGGATAAGAACCAAACCTTATGCTGTGACATTAAGTTGGTTTTATTACTAGCCCTGAAGGAAAAATGGAAAATGGAAAAATTCAAATAAACAGTAAAAAAAAAGCAAGTATTAATGGACAGATGAGACTTGAAAAAAATTAACAGTTGAAGCCCGCAAATACTTTCTAAAGACATCAAATTAATTCTAATGTATTTTTAATACATTCCTAGTTTTACCACAACCATCACTTGCAAGAGAGGAGTTGAACTGCTTTACTATTTAGCATATTATAAATTAAAACAGACCCAAGATTTGGTATCACAAGCCTGCATATGAGATGATGGAAGCAACCAGGAATTTTGTTTTGAGCCCATATCAAGAATCAAATCCAAAAGATCACTTCCCCCACATGGGCCCATTTCAAGATGAACTATTCTTTAAAGTAACACAAGTTCAGTGAGCATTTTTCTATTGATAACAGAGTGGAGACACTGCTATTCTAGGCTCTCTCAAGATACAACTTGATATAACCTCTGTTAAAAGGATGCACAGGGAACTAGGAGGCACGTATAAGACAAATGTTTCTTTTTTTGATAGCTAACGGTAGCAACAGTAAGAGGAGGGGAGGAATACATACGAGGCAGAATCTTACAACAGGCAATATTTTTCATTGCAGTCCACTGAGATTACAAAATAAAGTAGGAGACAAAAATATCAAATACAGATATTCTACTCTACTCATACTAAAACACTTCTTTTTAAATGACCCAGTAGCCTTTTTGCCACAGACTCTGCTGCCAAGTCCTTCATGCAGCTTTCTTCTTAAAACAATAGATTCCACCTTCATTACTAGTGTACTACAATGTTCAAAGTGATTTGGATCAAGAAGTCCAAACGGTGGTATAAGAGGTCAAAATCTGACAAAATTCTTTTTATAAAGAGTAGTTTACGGAATTATTCCAATTTTATATGTAAAAGTACACATGCCCTGTATCCCAGCACACAGGAACGCAGATCTCAGCATAAGAAAGTCTGCAAAAAGGAAATTTATGAGCTGCAAAGGAAGAGCGAAACACAACATAATACTTGTCTGTGGACACATTCTTCATTCCCAATATTATTTGAAGTGCTGTCTTCCCCAAAGCATTCAACTGAAATGAAACCAAACAATTCCTCTCAACAGGCATACTCTGGGGCCAGACATTTGGATTAACTTTACAAAATTTCAATTTCCAAAGAGCACCAGGCCCTCTCACATTCACTGAAGGTGAAAAGTTAGCCAGGGCTCCTGCATTCCCAAAGCAACAGGCAAAAACCATCGTCCCAGAGTCAGGTCTTCTGTAATAAAAGCAACAAAAAAATACTGAAGCAATGGATACCAAGAAATAACTGTCACCTCAAAGGAAGGAGACCAGAAAGACCAAACTGCAGCCATCTGCGGGAGATGAGTGAGAGTACATTGCTGTGTTTGTAAATTCTGGCTGAGATGTGTTTGTAATACACTATGTTTTACCATAACAAGCACAATCATAATGGTTCTTGTAACACTTGCCATGACACTCAGGGTTGCATTAGTATTTTAGATAATATTTTGACAGATGGCCATTACAAAAGCTGTAATTCAATCACAGACTTCTAAAACACTCTGAGAGCAAATTTAAAGACTTATTTGTGCCATCACAGCTCCACTCAGCCACAAACTTATCTTTGGCCCAAGCATACTTATTTATAGCGCCCACAACACTTAGAGAAGTTGAAAATTTAAACAAGATGAATCTATCTTACCATGTTATCAGATGCACTGATGGGTATAATGTTCAATGGGAACACATCTTGTTGGCACAAAACCAACTGAAATCATGGAAATCAGATTCTGCCCAAACTGGGGTGTGTGAAGTGAACATAAATAGGCTGCTGTGCTGCTCAGTCTTTAGGATGAAATAATGGGTGCAGAGTGCTATCAGCATGAAAACACTCAGGGGCCATTCATCAAAGTAGTAAACCAGCAGTAACACCAACTGCCTACATAACAGATGGTTCCAAGGGTCCTTCCTAGCATCAAAGTATGGTTTGTGACAAGGGTTAGCCTGCTGAGAAAGGCATGGAATTGGAGGGGGGGTTCTTTGGGAAGGGCAGGCACATTCCTTATTTTTATCCCATGGGGTATAGGAAATCGTGTCATAGTTTTTACTCTTACTTATATCCAGTGTAATTTATTTCTTTTAACAACTTGAAGTTCAAGATCCCTGGCTGCAGTGCAGAGCAAGTTGTATATGCAAAGACAAGATTCACAGGATTAAAAGAAGTACTCTCCTGAGAAAGCTGAAATGGATTTTGTATCCAAAAGCAACTCTCAGGTCTCTCAATTTGGTATATTTCTCAGATCCTTTTAGAGCAAAAAATAAACACATGGAATAACTCAGTCCCGTCAATAGTGAAAGATTCTCCTTGTACCAAAGGAAGCAGCACCAGGCCAGCAGAAACTCAGCAATTCCCATAATCCTGAGAGTCCACAAGCTCCCAGTTGCTCCTAGCCACCATCAGGGACAGGACGTGAGGTTATACAAACTTCTGGTCTGAGCCAGCAGTCATCTTTAAGTTATTTTTGTATTCCGAGCAGAGGACATTGACATATGTAGGACTCAACTGCAAGTACACAAAAGACGCATCGCTCAAGGCAAAAACCTAATGCCGATATAACTCACTCAAGTGAGTTGCAAATTCTGCACTGTGCCAATCCCCTTGTGCTGTGAATTGTTACCGCCCATGGCTACAGAGTGTAGGCTCGGCAGCGCAAGCTCTGGGAGCAGCATGCCATTTTTCAGGTTATCGAAAACCCAGCTCAGCTAACAGGTCATTTATATGTGGGTCCAAACACAATGAGGCTCCATTGCTCAGGGCTAGAGACCTGTGAGAAAGATAACGTTTTAAATTATTTAAATCAATGCAGAGGAAGGCTTAGAAGCGGCTGACAGAGTTACAAACAGCACATCCTACTTGGTTTCAGACATGCCTAAGACTAATATGAAATAGAATAAACAGAAAGCAGCAGAAGTGAAAGCTGCAGACATGAGTAGCTCCAGACACATGAATGAGGACTTTTGCTAGTAGAGGTTAGCAAAAACAAAACACAGTCATCCAATATAAATGCAAAATTAAAACGTTCTGACACAGGACTCCCCTCACACTGAAGTTCCCACCTACAGATCACCCAAGACCTCCTTTGAAGTTAGGGTACAAATCTCAGCCAGAGACAGAGAAAAATCTCTTCCTTACAGACTACCCTTTGCTTACCTATACCGCATTGCTCTTCAGCTGCTCATTGTGCCATGCCTAAATTTTTAAATAAAGTTCTTTCTAAGCCCTCTGTGTGAGAGTCTGGTATCTCAGGGACAGATAGTTCCCTGAAGTTTCTGGGTTCCCAGTTCATGTTTTCTTTAGCAGAAGCAGCGTGCAGCCTATGGATTAGTGTGCTTAAAGTATCCTTCCTTATTATCAAACTATAGAACATCTACAGAGATTCAGATGAAACTGTAAAGTCCTTTTATTCTAAAATTTTCTGTAATTCCCAGTTCAATTTTCTTGGGTATTAGCCAAGCAGCGATCAGTGCATGAAAATGGGAGAGAAGAGACTTCTCCTTAATGAAAAAATATCAAAAGTTCCTTCAAAAACATCCTCGTATCAATTTTTTACTTCATCAGTGAATTCCACAGCATAATCCCTCCCATCATTAGTAACCTCGGCTCATGTACACTAGGATAAATGATACTGCAAGACACCTGGGATATTAGCAGCTTTTTTTTTTTTTTTTTAAACAGCTTATTTAAACCCACATGGACAGCTTGCAATCCACTGAGATCAGACTCTTGCCTATGCTTGCACTGACAGAACAAATTATTGCTGGGGTGATTTTGGATTTTGCAGAATTTCTCTAGCTGGAGATAAAAACTGAGAAATATCTATTCCATTTGCAGTTATGTTCAGTGAACTTTAGAGAGAAAAATTGCACTTCGCACATACAATGCTCAGTTCCTGAAATACAAAGTTGGTTAACCAGACAAGTAAAGGAAAAAATATCCTGCTAAAAGAGAAAACAGAGGAAGGAGAAAATAAATATGGCATCTTGCCTTTTTCAAACCCATGCACACATTTTCATCTTTTGTGAGTTTAACCATAAGTTTTACATATGAAATCAACGCGCATCACCTGAACTGGATTTATCCACACCATGTGGTTAAAGGAAAGGGCCGATTGCATCACACACACCCACTTGCAATGAAAACCTAGCCAACAGTAGAGCTCCCGATTAATCACATCAGTGGAAGTGATGGAAAAACAGAGTGACAGACCCTGAAGTCAATTACTTAACAGAACATAGCAAAGCACAAAAACACTCTTCAGTGGAAAAAAAATCCCAGCATTACACCACATAATACCACTTTGTGCTGAAGATGGTATTGCATTCTGTTTTTTTTTATAGGAACATCTGATAGGTATTTAAGGGATTTGAAAAACTCGGAAGAGCCCCTTGAAAAACAGGATGGTATTGTGGTCCTCAGTGTTATAATGAAATGCTGAAATTCAAGCAACAACAACAAAAGCATATCCTGTCAGACGTACCAGATCAAACTATTAATTTGCCTATCTGTATTGTAACAAAGCAGGAAATAAGTAATCTTTCATCTGCTTAAGCTGTACCAAAGTGAGGAAGGAGGTGTGTTTACTTCTGTTTTATAAATATCCAGACAGTTCATGTTAAAAAAGTCCTTCTGAACACCAGAGGACAATTTGCTCAGAATACAAAGAAAAGTCCGAAGCAGAGTAGAGGTGTATCTATCTGGAAGAGATAATCAGTGATTTGTGCATTTTAATTCTTCTCTTCATCACTACACCTTCCTTTTGCTTTTGTTTCCCATGCAGCAAATCTGTATGCTGAGCACAGTCATTCAAGCAGCAAAGACAGAGGTATCATGCCAGGAAAAAAAGTACAATCTACATTTATAACAAAAATACCTCTAAACTTTTTAAAGCAGGTGTTTGTATGCTAGTTGGCAGTAATCCCAAGCCACCAAGGCCCTCTCAAACTTGCTTTCAGCATACCCACATTTGGGTTCAGTGCTTGTCCATCCTCCTGACACCTGTATGAGTTGAATTCTTGGCTCCACGCAGAGTCCAAAGGCACTTGCCAATAGGAGCTACTGCAATAGGAGCTCGCTGCAAATCCCCCACTGCTGGTCCATGTTGCCATTTCTGCAGTGAGGACAACTACATGGCTCACAAAGCAGGCCAACTACTGCAGTTTTCAACCCAGTGCATTCAACTAAAGGTATGATTTCAATTCACCATAACACTCCAAGCTGCATATCACCACAGGTTCAGAGCTTGTACCAGGGTGGCAATTTCCATGATAGAGGCAGATAGGCCATAGGGTTGGGTGGAGAAAGGGCACCTTCAAGTCATCCAAGAGCTCTCATCCCAAACAGTGGCAGCATTCCTATCCTGTACAGCTGCTTTAGGACTAAATTTTGTGTTACAATATTTGAGTATTACTCTAAATTTTTGTTACAGCAGCTTTTCTACAGGCCAGTGAAAACCTTCTGGCATTCTGAATTATTTCTCAGCAATTTTATTGGTTATATGTACTGATGTCAACACAGGTTCATCTGTATTGATTTTTAATTGTATACCTCTTAACTTGTGTCCAATCTCAGTTACTACTTACAGTAACTATGTTAAAAAAAAAAACAACCCAAGTGGACTGCAGAAGAAGCCTTGCATGATTATTTTTATTCTCACTTTAGCTTCTTAAGGCCAAATTGTATTTGAGATTAGAGGACTGAATTAATTTTCATTATCACTGTATAAAAGAAGTTGTGACATAATGCTATTCACTTTTAGCAAATTATCTTCCAGAAATCCGCTTAACTGTCATGCTTCTTTGGCTTCTGTTACTTAAAAGCACCATTTGCTTTAGGATGTTGTAGATGCTGTTTGCAGGGAATTTGCGATGAAGTAGCCAAGGTTTGTAGAAAAGAAATCCATGAGGGTTACAAAACAGAGAAGCTTCTTCAGATGTAGAACTTTACTCAAGAGTCAGAAAGCCAAAAATGGTTGGACATGTGGGAGAGGTGAGGGGACAGGAGAGAGGACAGAAAGCACTTTCAGGCTTTTTCTTACCCTTTTCCTGAGGTATCCGCTTTTGATCACTGTTAGAGAAAGGATCTTAGACGACTTGATCTGGTCCTGCTCAGTTGCCCCACATTGTGTTATCTTTCATGAAGGCACCTCATGTTTGGGAGAGCAAGTTGGAATCCATTTCCCATGACATTAAGGCACTTGTTAATTAAGTCCCAGCTGCTGCTGTTACTCGGGGTTGTACAGAGGACAGAAAAAAAGAGCTACAAACTAGGAAACGAAAGTTCAACCACTTTCGGAGAATTAAATAGATTTACCTCACTTAACTGAGGAAGTGACTTGGTTACACTCTTGCTAAAGAGAGCAAAGTTTCAAAGGTGGGTTCAAACGTGAACAGAAACTCATTCTCTTGAAATTCCTCTGCCAAGAATATCTCACATCAGCTGTGCTGTTGTACATACCATATACAGATGCATAGTGGAACGGTAAGTGCAAGCAGCACTATGACTCAGATGTTAAGTACAAGGCTGTATTATTGCACAGTTCTCCATCAAAACCTTTCAAAGAGATCACTGCTGCTAAATCAGAGGTTAAACGGTTAACTGATACTGCATGAAAAAGCACTTTGTAGACTTGGGCACTGTTAGACCCATTAGTAGATGACATCAGTAATCACCTAGAAGATCCGCGTGCGCTAGATATGCAAGTCTTACTACTGAAAAGGGTCCAGACAACTTCACAAAGAGGACCTGTTCAATCTACACAGCACTGAGACCGTCAAAGGCAAACACACTGCCACTCCAGACCAACCTTATTTGACTGACTTGCGTCTTTAACATTCATTTTTTATCTCTCCCTCCTAAATGCTTGTGAAAGAACACATATATATTAGCGAAGAGAGGCATGGGATTTTTCCTTTGGTTCTGAACACCCATGAAAAGTAAATGCCTCTGAAATCCCTGTGCATCAGCCTTGCTAGAACCCCACTAATGCAACTGAAGGCTAAAACAAATTGGATACATTCCCTCAGGAGGTATTTGTACTGCCTACTGCAGGCATTCACTGCACGTGATTCACAAGACAGCAGTGGGGGTTCCAAATGCCACTCATCACGTTGGAAGAGGCTAAAGAGGAAGATTCAGCACACTTATGTTGTAAGAAAGTAGCTGAAAGCTACTGAAACCTGTGCTGAGATGGGACACTCACACTTCAAGAAGCTAACAGTTTAAGATGTTTAAAAATAATATTGATTTAAAAAAACACACAAAAATGCTCTGTTTACAAACATTAGTAATACAGTAAAGTCAACACACATGTGACTTCTAACATAGGCCATAAAAGATACTTCCCAAGATAACCGCTAGAAATCTGATAATCAAAACTAGCGGTCAACACCACACTCACAGGGCATTAACTCCTGCCCAAACCACATCCATCATCCTGCGAATTACAGAGCATGTGTGGGTACAAGAGGAAGGCAACAGGAAAGATGCACACAAATCTTGGTGCATAAACCTCAATCCCAGGGAGACCCTTGCAGAAACAAGGGTTAACCCATCTTAGGCTCAGGTAGACACTTGTCTGCCTCAAATAACCCCCATTACTCCCCAAAAATCACCTCCCATCTGAATCTTGCAACTGCAAATTCAGAGTTGGTTTGTTTTGTTTGTTTTTATTAATGGGGTAAGAGCATTTGCCCAGGAGCTGCTTACATTTTGTTCACTCTTTTCCTTTCCTTCAAGTGCATCAAAAAGAAAGATAAATACAATCTTTAGGCAGTATTTAGGAAAAAGCACATTAGGAGGGTAAAATATCAGCACTGTAGACCTTCCACAGTGCCAAATATTTGTCACACTGCGTAAATCAACAATGGGAAACAGAAAATTGCTGATAATTTTGCACCTAGCATCAGACTTCTGAAGAGCAATCATCACAAATAAACAAGCTAGAAGAAAAGTCAGCCTCTGACATTAAAAAAAATAAACCACGAGCTATTCATTGGGGGAGAAGAGGAGGGAGGAGCATGAGACAGGATAATCACAAAACGCACATTTACAAGCAGGAAGAATGGAGAGCAGAAAACCTTTCCCAAACTCTTACTCCTACTTAATACTTCAAAAAGCTTTATGCATGTAAATTAAGAATAAAAAATTAAAATTTATTCCAGTGTTTGTTATTCATTTCTAACTCATTGCATGGATCTGTTAAGGAAACTTATTTCCCAGCAAAATCTCATTAAAGTTATTCCATCTGCCCCATTTATTTGCTGGATAAATCAAGTGACATCAGTGACAGATTTTGAGTGGAAGAGGTTGATACCGTGTTAGCACCAAGGATATACAGATTTGTTCAGATATAAAAATTCTGACTTAAATACAATAAAAGAACTTTATATTTGTGTGCTTGACACGCACTAAACTGATAACGGGTATGTATTAGGTCCATATATCTACACTAGCTATTCTTAAATGACAGCAGTTTGTTCCTGCTTGCTCTAGCCCAGTTATGCAGAACGGCTGGGAAATAATAGAAAGCCACTGACACTTTCAGGGTTGTTTTTTGTGATCCATCCAGTCACATTAAAATAATGACTAAGCTCAAAAGCTCATTTTTACACAGGCCTCCAAGCAGCCATCAGATAGTAACAACATGCATTCAAACACTAATGACTTCAGTTCATAAAATTTCACTTGCAATCCCAACGAGCAAGTTACTGCAGCCAGAAACAAGTTCTTCTAAGTGTCTACGAGCTGCTTATTTCCTGGTTTTGTAAATTTGACAAGGAACATAAAGTCATTCCATCGAGAAAGGCTATTCAGAGCCAGGCCAAAAAAAAAAAAAAAAGAGAAACCAAGAAGAGCAAGAATTTTCACTGACAAATAAGTTTTGATGAAACTTCTTTCTAAATTTTAAACTGTCCTAGAAGCGAATGCAGTGTGGTCTTTTTTTTTTTTTTTTGAAGCTAAGTTCTAAATCTCAAATGATTCTAAACACAGAAGTTGGCTAAATACTTAGTTTCAGAAACTTCTTATGAAATACATATTTTATATATTCCCAAAGACAAGATATCTAGGTAAAATGACAGTTTTCACATACAGAGACTTCAGGCTATCAAATTTACTTTTAACTAATATTTTGTTTTCTCCCACTTGTAGCAAATAGAAGTAGTTTCACTTCCATTTCCTATGATCAAGTATTTACGTTATGCATGAAAAAGAACAGAAGACCGCAATTACCATTAACTACTGTATGTATCAAGTTCATAACCTACCTGCTGCTGTGTGTAGGGTTATTACAGATTCTGTGACCTTTCAGCTCATGTCCCAGTGGCTCTAGAACAAATGAGATTTGATGAAGGCAATAAAATCTTTCACCTTCCACATATGGCTAAAACTATTTTAGGGAGTGCTGTAGCAGGAAGGCAGCTGAGGCCCAGGACTGACACAAAAGAGCACAAAGCACTTGAAACTCAACGGCAAGAGTTCTCAACATACCTACAGATTGTTGGAAGAGAAGGCACTAAAGGATAAAAACATTTTTCTCAAACTGGAAAATACTCTGAAGACCTAGAAGTTGGACCAAAGAATATTTTTTTAGCAGCAGTATGCTCTGTGGGGCTGCCCACTGAATATAACAGCCCTACCTCTGAAAACAGGAAAATAACAGCCTGGCATTGTTCATTTGCAGTATGCAGAGAATAATTACCTTTTTTTTCTCCTACAGAGCTGAAAGGACACACCACTTCCCTCAGTCTGTGTCTTGACACTTGCTGAGATTTATATAACAATTCAGCTCGAATAACCAAAGATTGACAGTTCAGTAAATTGCAAACAGAACACTTCAGAAGAATCTGAAAAATTACACTATTCCCAAAATGGAAGCTGGCGACTCCAGAAAGGTTTGAGAATAAAGATCACTAAGAGCATTTTTAAGCTGGCAGGAAAATAAAAACACAGACTCTTAGAATAAAACCAGGCAGTTATATTGCATGTAAGACTTCAAGGGCTCTTTTGGAAAGAATTATATGCACGTTCCTATAATGACCAGGACTACATATTCTGAATTGAAACTAGGACTCCCCTAGACCTCTTATTTGCCATATTGCTGTTTTTTCAGACAGAAACTTTCTGGTAAGTAGTAACATTGTCATGCATTAGGTGCCAGATTTTTCAAAGCAAGCTAATTTTTCCTGGATCCTCTGTCTCTATGAGCTTTTATCAAGCAGAGGCAATGATTACAAACTCAAAACATGAACTGATATTCATCTTATGACTACAAGCTTTTTCTTCTTTCATCACATTTCAAGGTGAATAAATAACAGGATTTAACTACACAAGGTGTTTCATTAATGGCTTCTCCAAGGATAACACAGAGGTTTTCTTCAGTACAGAAAGTCAGCAATTAACTTCCAACACCGTGAAGACTTTAACTGCTGTTTTATGCAGTTTATGCCAGGTCCTTATCATACAAAAACAGAAGCAATCAGCCAAACAAAATAAAATTACACAACTTAAAAGGCTTGATATTCTTTGTCAGAGAGCTTCTAAGAAGCCATGGGCTTTAGAGGAACTTGTTTGGTGTTATTTGGCATATTAATTGCAAAAAGGGAGGGATGGTTTTGAGAGACTTGTCTGTAGGAATCATTTCAAAAGACACTTGTTCCAGATTAGACTCAAAAGGGATTTTTAATAAGCAACTTGACTGTTTAATAACCACAAAAACAAAGAATGATATTCAAACCCCCCATTGTCTGTTTAACTTTGTGTTCCCTCGAGTTCTCAGTGGCATTTGGTCACTGTGAAAAGAAAAGAAGAAGAAATGAGCAAGCTTTAAATCTTAGGCCACTGCCTGCTTCTGCACTGGTCAAAATCAACAGCAGCCCTAGTGAGATCAGTGACACGCATATAAACAAGATTAATACCGGCTGCTTTCAGATAGATTTAATACTGTTCTGGGTGGGTAGAGTGTTTCATTTGCATAGTATTTTCTTTTTTAGCCTTGGAGCAACTAATGCAGCCACAAAGAAGGAGGTGATTGGAATGAAAATGCATTTGAACCTTTTGCCATGTAATCAAAGATAATAAAGGTCTAATTACAATTTAACAGGTTTTGTGACAATCAAAATACGTCACACTAACTACAGTACTTGCAGAGAAGAGTGTCATTAAAATGCAGTAGAAGTCGCACCCCTCTTCCTTCCATTTAGGAATCTGAAAACAACAAATTAGGGATGCCAGAATGAGGAAAAAGATTATGGCTTTTTTATTAAATCTAACAGGCATTTGAAATTTTATTTGGTTTCAGTATATGCATGCAAATCTATTGTTTGTTCACAATTACTTAGCGGTTTCTGAAAGACCTACTCAGATTCAGATTTCTCGGGCTTAGATTTTATTATTTTTAAAACTTGTGCCTTATTTAACAACTTTAACACATATGCACTCCCCAGTTGAACCAAAGATTTATTGCTGATCTACCAGTCTCTGTCCTCAACAGATTCAGATACTCGCACCTTGGTAAGCCCACTTCAGAAAAGTTACATGCTGCAGCTAATATTACACTTAAATGCATTTTTTCCCCCATTGAAGTTAATGAAAGCAGGTAACACTTTTTGTTGATTTCATTCAAGTTTCAAGTTGATTCTAATAGCTTTTATAACTCTAAAGAATAGTATATAGAAAAATTCAAAAGAGAGAAGCCAGTCAGAGCAGCCAGATGCCATACAATATACAATCCCCAAAGTACACTTTGTGTTGGCTATGTAAGTCCTGACGCTGATTCACAAGTCCTGCGCTGTCAAACAACCACTGTAGTTAATTTTAATACCTGTAGATCACACATCTTCACACAAGCTTCCAGAGGACTCTTATTAGTAAATCATATCATTTTCATCTTTCTAAGTGCAAGTCTGCAGTTGATGCCCTCAACCACGTACAACTACTTCACCACACAGACTTACCATCCCATATAGCATTCTCAATACAAAATCCAGAGAGTTTGGGAGGAGGTACTCATTCAATACACAAGGCATTGGACAAGCCATGGAGACTATACAGGATTAAGGTGGCATGTTTTGCTTCGGCAAAGCTTCTTGTTTATTCTATATCCATCTGAACTAAATCATTCAACCTTAAGCTTCTTCATGCAGCCCAGAACATATTTATTCTTACATAGTGCATATGGTTATTAATCTGCACACTGTGCGAACTCCCACTTATGCTAGGAGGGAGTAACAGCATCCAAGCACTACAAGTTATTTTAGCTAGCAGTTTAGTTATTTTGCACACTGCAATAAAAATTTAGGAAATTTTGTAAAATCTGTGGCTGCCACACCCACAGAAGAATATGTTCAGTTACTTGGCATCAGCATGAGTTTAAGACAAAAGGTGCTGTTTTACTAGAAGCAGAATAATGAAGGAAAGACACCAAGTGATAAGACCAAAGCACATTAAGTTTATACCTTACAAGTTAGCTCCTTCATTTCACCGCTTCTGTTAAAACGGCCCTACCTTCTCCACCTCCTTTCCAAGAAGCTAAAGGGGAAGTCATGAAAACAAGAAGCTACACGTCCTCTTCTTCCAGTTTGAAGGTCCCAGCTTTGCCTGGCCACCTTTTCCAATCCCATTAACTCTCTTCTCCCCATTAACCACCAACCATGGACAGAGAATCTCTGTCCTCCTTGCCACCTCCAACTAACTACTCTTGCACTGTAACTATCAGGTTTCAGACACCTCCATCTCCCACTAACTGTCCAGAAACATTGTACAAAGCATTACTGGGGAATTAAGTGCGCAGCTCCCTGGGAAACATCACAGGGATACACCACCACAGGCAGTGTAACTGGGGAATGGGCAACCTTTCCCCTGGCTAGGAGAAACTGCTAGTTTTACAAGGCTGTTTTGGGGCAACCCTCACCAAGCACCCCATTTAGCTGGTTCAAAGGTTCACCAGCACAGTCAACCAACCTATCCAGCCCTTCCTTCCTTCCCTACATCGCCCCACAAACAGACTGGCAGTGAGGTGCACCCCTCCTGGCATACCACACATGCAACAGCAGTAGCTGGCATGATGAGACTGGAGTGTTTGCACCGTAACAGCTCATCACCTCCATCACATCCATTGCGGCTCTTCTACATTGCTAAATTTGATACCTATTTGTTGAGAAGGGAGACCAATTCAAAAGCCCCATCATTAGGTGATGTCTAGAAGAGGGCAACCACTCATTCCGGCTTTCGTCACAGCAGGTGCTGTAGTTTCTTTTACAAAAAGCAGCTACAGAAGAAGAGACTTAGAGGCTTATAGCCCAAAAAAGCAATAGGTTACTAACAGGGAAAACATGGTCATGGTTTGCATGCCTTCTTTGAATATTAAGCTGGCACAGATCAAGTTAAAAATGCTACAATTTCTCCAAATATGCTCCCTATGGACTCTTACTCATGTGAGAGCAGAAAGGACCCACAGCACATATTGACCACATGTTTACAGAGGTGTTTTGGGTGTGGGATTTCTTTTTGTTTCAATTGTCTTTCTGCTTAAAGAGTAGTTTATTTAGACAGATGCTTACTAGGGTCCTTTCAGGTAATTTTTATGCCTTGAGTCAGGATACTGCTAGAGCAGGAGAGCTGCATAATCTCCACAAAGCCAGGATTTCCCTGTATCCACGGTGGGATTCCAGCCTGCAACCTGTAAACGCAGAGGATAAGTAGTTTCATATTAATGAAAGCCAAAATACAATTAAAATAAAACAGGCAAGGGACTTCAGTTACAGTTAACATTTTTGGGATATACACAGTTTAATATCAGTCAGAGAGGAAAGTCTTCCACAGATTAAAAAAATACCACTTATATCTCAACAACTTAATATTGAACGTCCCTGTCTCTTAACATCTTAAATAAAACTGTTTTAACATTACGCAGTGGAAAGCTCAGAAGAAAAACATATGATATATTTTCATCTTCCAAAAATTAATAAACTCTATCCACATACCTGTTTACTGATGTTAAAACAAGTTCAATCACTAATATGCAGGAATTTGAAGCTCAGATTAATCCTTTCAATTACATTCATTAACTCAGACTCTTGATTCTGTCTTCTTGCTAGCTTAGCAAGAATGTCAACTTCTAGGCTTAAAGTCCTAATAAATCTAATTTTGACAATGCATATCATTGCTTTAGCTTTCATTTTTGTTCCCTTTTAACCTTACAATTGCCAGATTTATAACATTTCTGAAATTCTGTCTGGTGCAGCACAACTCACACAAGTAAGGCTTTGAGGTTTCATCTGCCACCTACCAGCAACTTTACCCCACAAACCCTTTTGGGCTTCCTTTTATCTCAGATTACTTCCCAGTCCCACCTGCCCAGCTAGCATCTGCCCTTGTGGGCTCCTAAACTGCATGTGATTTTCAGCAACAGTCTCCTTCCTCAAGTCTCCTTAAGAAGGGAAGTTAAACAGTTTGGGGTTTTTCCCTACAGAAGTCAGTAGCCAAGAAAATAGTCAGGGCTGCAACCTAGGTTTAAAAATGCTTCTCTGCATCATTAGAACAATCTGATTGCTGGAAAACCCTGGTTAAGCAAAAGAATTCAAAGTTTTGAAATGTCATGGCCAGCAGCAAAAAAAAAAAAAAAAATGCTGTTAACAGTTCTTAAAGTTTCATCTGTCTTAATGCTGAGCTTAAGAAATCATCGGCATTTCCTGCTTAGTGTGTGATCCAGGATGCCATTCACATTTTCCCTCTTCCAGAAGCTGGAAACAATGATCCCACTCTGATTAGATATAAGGTAAGAATTAACTGAAAGGGAACAGGATTCTCTGACATGCTGGAAGAGTTTAATGCTATAAGGAAGAGGCTTCCAAATGCACCAGCCAAATCAGCTCATCACCATCCTCGGTATGGTCTGGAGCCTCTCTACAAGGAACAAGGCAAGTGCCAGGGAACCTGCCCGAATTAGGCAAGGGGCTGGGAAGAGGGTGGAAGTAACACTCCTCATGTTTCCAGTGCAAGAATAGCAAAATTGCAAGCTCAAAACTGACACTGCCATACTTGTATCACTGTAGAGATCCAGCAATCTCAGTCACTTTACCATTATCAGGAGGCCTTTGAAGTGGAAGAGGAGCTCATGGCTTAAAAGGAGGGAAAACATTCACAGGATACAGCAAAGGTCTAGCCTGCAGAAGAGGTGAAGTGTATTTACTTCTTCAGTGGCCCTGAAAAAAAGTGTTTGAAGAAACCACGCTTGGTGTTTAATTTTGAAGTTGCAAGTTTAGTAGGAAAGAACAACCTTGGAACTACAGCTTAGGGTGCTATGCTGCTACAGCCATGTTTTACTTCAGGCTCTAGAATATATTTAATCAGAATAGACCTAGGAGTGAAGTCTGGCTTGACAGCCAAGTGCTGGAGAGAAGACTGCTCCGACTGAGGTGGGAGGATGAGAGCTAAGCAAGCAGAGACAGGAGCCACCATGGCAGGCCACATCCCACAATGGAGGAGCTCACACAAGCTAAAGCAGCTTCAAAAAAATTTAGACATGTTGCTTGTAAATATGTAAGAGTGGAAAGAAGCACGACGAAAAACATGGAATAGGCTAGAAAGAAAATGACCAACCCAGCTGCTTTTGCAGGTACAATCCACCCCTGGAATCCTCAAAGCTTTGGGGGACCCAAAGGTAACCTACAAACTGGGGCAGACAGGTTGCCAGGAGTGGTGGGGGCACACCAGTATAAACAACACATGGATTACACACATGAAAATGTGCAAATCATGCCTTGAAAAATCACTAAGGACCCAATTCTGCTTATATTCTGGATTCTCCATGTGCAAACACCAAGACAAAGAAACTTGAAGAGTTAGTAACAAAGGCACATTCTGTAAAATTTACTGGGAAAAAAAAAAATCAGTGAAACAAAGCACCTGAAAAACTGTCAGCATATTTAAATAGAAAAACAACAAAACCCAAAGCAAAAACACCTGTAAACATATGCAAGGTAACAGAATCAATAAGAAGCAGCATAGACTCATAAAGAATTAATCCTGCCAGATAACATTTTAGTTAATAGAGTTATAAAACTAAAGGCTGAGGGGAAAGCAGTAACTATCTCATTTAGCTACATTGGGTAGTCTCATGAAGTCATGCCTGAAAATTAATTCAAGTTGATGGGAGTGAAACACAGGCATTATAGTCTAAAAGCTACATGGAAAACTACAAATAAAGTGTTATAATACATGAAAAGTGCAGGAAGAGGGAAATGTTAAAGCTAGGGGGTTTTGCAATCCTAATTAATCACCCAAAAGAGAAGTAAAGTAATGGAACTTGATGCAAAATTAGCAGGCGCTGCAAGGTTAGTCAAACAAGGGGAAAGAGACCTAATGATAGAAACATTGCCTGAAATAAAATAACGCCATCATTGGAAAGATTCAGAAATGCCGTTTCTCAAAAATCAACACGAATTTTGCCAGAATCAAGATTATGTCCCTACAGACTAGACAGTAATTCGTTGTGACTTTGCAGCGTTGCTTACTCGAGATGAAAATTAGCTAATCAAATTCAGGCTGCGTCTGCACAGGCATTGAAGAACACTGAAAAGAGATAATGGACTGTCACACTGTGCCAGTACAGCCAAACCAAGGCTATCTTGCAATTCTCAGCACTGTTTCCAGGATTGCAACAGCAGCATACAAAGAGCTGCAACATAAGCAACACAGCAGAGCTTGTTTTAGGAAACATTTCAGAGAGCTCCCGTCAGTTTGACACTGCTCTGCAAGGCAATGATCACACAGCAGAGACTGTAGCATCCACTAACACTTGAAAGATTTTGTTGCTTCGTGGTGTACTAATATCATTTTAGGGGCCATCAAATGAAGACAACACAGGAAATGTTTGGGACTCCAGGGAAAGCTTCATGATTATATCATCTATCAGGCACCGGGAGACTCTCATGAGACAAAGCTGTTGAAGTCTCACCACTTACATTTTCTGTCCCAATCCTTTCAAATGTTGCAAGAAAGGACAATATATTCTCATTTTTCTTAGAGGCTTGTTGGCCTAAGTACACTCTGGTGTCCTTCTACATCTTTAATTTGCACAATTCTTCAAGAAGAAGTGGAGTGAGACACAGGGAGAAGACAGCTGGGAAACACCACAGGAAGGAAGGGCATGGGGGAGCAAGAATAGGAAAGAACCAACTAAATTCAAGGGAAAAAAAGAAAGAAAAGTGAAAGACTTGTTTAAAGTCAGATCTCAATCTATCCTATACCACTGCACTGCCATTCACAGCACAACTGAATTATGCGTTGCTCCGTGCTTAAAATTTACAGATCTTTTCTGCATGAATAACCATGTTTTTGAAGCTTTTTTGAGAGTTGCCTTGAGAATTTATGATGCACTCAGCAGTTTCTGTGAATCCGTAAGATGAAAGCTAGGGGACAGAAAAGGGACTTAACTAAACTCAATGTCGCAAGGCAGGTCTGCTTTTCTGGAGGATAAATACAGTTTCTAATTTATAGTACCATGTTCAGACTTGCAGCTAAGACCTTACCGAAACAAACACAGAAAGTCTGGACTGCTGCATTTTTCACGACTACAGTGATGCCAAAAGCAATTCCTTTTCTGCCTCAGAATAAAGGAGCTTGCATAGAAACATGCAGGCAACTTTCACAAGAATTTATGAAACCTAACTAATTTTAACAGAAAGACAGACTGCCTAACAGTAGAAAGAGAATTAAGTGCTCTTTACCATTAATTGTTTCATTGCTAGAGTCCCCTTGATGTCTGTACAACTGGAAATCCACTCAGCTCATACAGAAGAGTCTGCAGGACAGTATCCACCTCCAGATTTTTGTGCATGAGAACACATTGATAAGCCAAATGAATGAATGCACCCTACCATCCATATATGCCTTCCCCAAGGCAAAGTTTTGAGCTCCTATCAAACTTAAAATACACTTCTTGGCTAAGACACCTATCCAGATGAGCTTCCCAGTCCAATAAATATCTTCAAGTTATGAAGCTGAAAGGAAACAGCATGATCTTTCCATCTGACATGCTGCACATCACATTTCCCACAGCTAAATCCTGTTTGGATTAGAATCATATCTTGTAGAAAAACAGAACAATTAGTTTCTAAAATAACCAGTGTCAGAAAATCCTCTACAGTCAAGAGCAAGTTGTCCCAAATCTTAATTATTCAGCCAGTAGGAAAAAAGCCAAGCCTTATCTGCTGAAACGTCAGATATCCGTTCCTTTAGAGACAGTTATAGACTATCATCAAGTCACCTTTCAAGTTCTTCTTTATTAAACCAAGACTGAGCTGCTTGAACCTTTTAAGGCAATTCCTTACCCGTTCTCCAGGCAACCCTCCTGACTCTACTCAGAGCTCTCTCTGGTTTCCGGCCTCCCCCCAAATCACCAGGCACTGCGCTGGCGACACGCAGGGCAGCAAAGCCTCCCCATGCCCATCCCACATGCTGTACACACAGCAATGGATCACATCAGCTCATCTTTTCCTCATTTCACATTTAGTCCTATCACAAACTATATTATACCCAATTTACCAACCAACCCAAAAAGATCTCATCTTCTCATTATTTATCATTCCAACTTCCTGTCAGAGTAAAAGTTTACAGATGGTGGTTATTTGTGCCATCTGAAAATTTCTATTGCTAGTGATTCTACCAGATTTTTTTTTCCCCTCCTCAAATCACTGATTTAACAACAAAACAGCATGGAGACAAGACACAAATTGTGTGAAACCCTGCCAGAAAAACCACTCCAAACCTACAGGTGGATGATGATTGTATTTAACCACAACCTCTTCAGTCCCACAGGTTAGCTGGCTTTTAGTGCGTTAGTATTGGATGGTTAGTTTCTTAATCAAAACATGATGACAGCTGAGCTTGCATCCCACAGAAAAGTACACTATGTCAACACTATTAGTTTTATCACCTGTGATACCGTCAGTTTCACAAGATGTATTTCCTACACCTTTGTTTTGTGCAAGATCAATTACTTTCTGATCTTGTATTCGTCATTCAAAACCTGTATCAGTATTTCACAGCCATAACCAAGATCAGGGTAAATCACACCACCAGCAACTTAAATCCCTTTCTCTGTCTGTTCAGCTATATTCACAACATTCATGTTCAGCCTTTTGTATTTCCCTCACATTTCAACATACACTAAACAAAACTGAAGTCAATTCAAGCCAAAGGCGTCTTCACGCACTCACATAATGCAACAGAGGTAAGCTACTGTGTGAAGTTTAAGTAACCAGCTAATTTACATTAGTGCTCGAATACCTCAGCCCCTTCTGAAGTATGCGAGGTGATTTACCCCTAAACAAAAGACTACTCAAATGCAGATCACCACCGAGTAACTAACACCATCCAGACTCCCCCGAGGTCAGCTCACAGTAACTCATGCATGGGCCCATAATGTTAGCACAGCCAGACTGGAAAGTTAATCGCCACCTTCATTTGACATGACCCTATCACCTGGCTGTTTCTCAGATACAGTTCAGAAGTATTAATTAAGTACATGCTTCTGCATATAACTGCTAAAAATCATCATTGCTATGTAATAATACAAGAAGTAGTTTTGTTGGTGGTAATTATCTCTAAACTTAAACTGAAAAAATTCTTTATTATATTCAGTGCTGACAACTATAGTTACCTTCTTGTATCCTGTTTCTTTTTTGACCAGCTTCCGCTCCTGTTATCTAAAAAACACTTCCTGCTATCCATTTCCCCATGCTGCTTTGGATATTTGGGAATTTTACTGTCACAATGTGCTGTATATTAGATGTAAAATAAATGCATTGCTACACATACAAGTAGATCTCCTCTTGACTGTGGGCTTCAGGATATACAGCAGGATTCTCCTGGCAGTTCCAAAATATCATTTATTTTTTCCATTTAGACATCGTCTTCCTACCCGCTTGGCTAATAATCTTTGCAGCTTTTAAAATGTGCCTTTTAAACCACTAAAGATGTAATTGGTTGGATTTTATTCTGTGCACATCACACACACAATCAAGTTACGATCATTCTATCTAACCTAGCCTCAATTTTCAATTCCATGTTTCATTTCTAACCTGCCAGAGCAAGGTCTAATGTAGATTTTGCCCTTGTAAGGCATAGGAGAAAATTTTGCAGCTCAGAACACACTAAGTTTCATATTTTAAGAAGGCTCCTGCCTTGCACAAAGAAAACCATCACCAGGCGCTTTGGGAGAGCTGGGCACTGCAGCTCCTGCCCTCCCACCCAGTCCCCCAAAGCAGCTCTGCCTCTTCCTCGAGGAAGAGTCTCCTGGCTTCTTCTGTGGTCCTGTCACAAGGAGAAAGAGAAAGACAGTCTCAAACTCACTACTGAAAGGGTGCTGGCCCCTCTGTAGTTATTCAAGCCGGTAATTTATTTCTGATCAGAGCCTCAGAAGTGGCAATGCCTTTCCTGACAGTGGCACTCACATTCCTCTCTCTCATTCAAGCTTTGCAAAACAGGTCACACCCTGGGGTTTTAAGATTCTAACCATGCAAATTTTGCCATCAGGTTTCAGCAATACAGTGCAGCCATAGCTATGCTCAGAAATTAGCTATTCTAGGCTCTCCTGCCTGTTTTTCCAGGTTCCTAGCACTGACATGGAGATAATTACGAATTTTTTTTCTCTCCTCATCTTTGTGTCTCAACTGTTAGTAACACCTTAATTTTGCATTAAGGGAACACTCATTTGTTCCCTGTTTCACCCTTTCTTTCTGTGCATGTTTAACAATCTCCTGTCTATTTCCTTCCTCAGCTGCAAAAATTTGCTTTCCAACATGAGCCAGGGGCCAGGCAAACTCACTACCCTCTTCCCTGAAGTAATTTGTGACCACAGCATAAAATTTCCTCTGAAGACTCACATGCTCCTTGTTTTAAGGGATTTCCAGATTACCTAAATCACTGATAATCTCAGACATTTAGGGATGTTCCTCAACATCCATCAGAGCAGCTCCTCAGTAGCTGTCCTCAAGAACAAAGGGAAATCACAAGCTTCATGAATTTATGTAGCTTTTGAGCTGCATAAAGGACTCTTCACATATTTATACCCACAAGAGCCCAGACACAACTTTGCCAGGATTAGACTCAACATTTCATTTTTATTCAAGGTTAACCAGGGAGAAATGGAGCATTGACCCAGAGCCATCCTCCCTTAGTCTAACACTTTCCAGACTCCATGAAAGGAACCCCTTTACTGAGCACTGTGCTTCATCATGTTTGAGACCAGATGATTTTCCTTTGAAGTTATGACTGATCTTTCATAAAAGTAAGATTTGTGTGAAATGTCAATCCAAGTTTCAAAACAGATCTGACCTTTGCCAAATATAGAAAATTTTTAGATCTAGAAAATTGAAAACTGTTCTGTATGTAATTTGCCACAAAGGAATCCAAAAGAGGTGAGGAGCCCTGTATGAAACTGCATCCTCATTAGCATTTACTTTCAGATCTTCACCATTAAGCCACAATACAGCTGGGGAAAGGTCACTGAAGTGTTTCTGCAAAGCACACTTTCAAAGTGTTTTTATGTCGATGAGTCTTATTCTTGACCTACATTGCTTAGAAAAGCAAAAATTTAACTCTGATAATGTATGCTGAATTAAAAGACAAAAACATTAAGGGTGCCCAGCATTTTGCCATGGGATCTGCCCCAAGCCAAGACATGGGGCAGCCTGGGTGACTGCGCTGTTATTCACGCTGAGAGCAAAGCAACAAACCTCATGAGCCTGTCTGAGGGCTCCAATTTCACATGCGTCTCACCAGATGGACACTGGACAAGAAAAACACAGAATTTGATCTAAAAAAAGCTATGGACAACTGCCTTAAGGTGCCTGGCACCTGGCAGCTTTCACCAATCCCAGAGGGAGAATAGGGACCCCCAGCCACCTCTCTTGCTTCCTATCAGACAAGGTCTATAAATCCCCCATGCTGCTAGAAGCTTTCCAGCTCTGTTCAAAGAGATTTATTGTCCAACAGGGCCTTGTGCAAACTGAAAAACGCTGACTTCTTCCTTGAAGTTTTATTTAACTCACTTTCAGAAGGAGACCTGTTCAAGGCATTCACATCTTAACACAGAAATAGAGGGTAGCCACAGTATCAGTGACAGTAAAAAAAAAAAAAAACCAACCAAACCAAAAACATACAGGTAACATCCTTGCTAAGTAAATACTGTAGACTCTGACAATGAGCCTTAGATGTCTAAACTTGTCTGCATTCACATTCTCCATTTATACATAAACTATAAATCTACTAGTGTATTCAGGTGATTTTGTTTCTCTTCAACATATAGATTTGGGAGAATAAAAACCTAATGAAGCCAGAAAAAGGGAAAAAAAACATAAGCAGTAACAATGTGGAAATACAACAGCAATCTTGTCTCAGACCTGAACATACACAGACTGAAAAGGAGTTAAAGGGCTCTGGTAAAAGTAACAGTTAATAGCTGAAAAAGGACAACAGAGATGGGAAGAAAGAAAAAAGGATTTACAGTTTATACAGAACTATACTCTTATTTCTTTACTGCAATATACCAGGGGAACAAAGGAGGAAGATGAACTACATATGAAGAGATGCAGGCAGATTTCTGATGTCACTTAGACTACAAAAAGAGGAATAGTTTCAGCAAAGATGACGGAGATAGCAAACAACAAAAAACAGGTCAGTATTAGTAACA
>VZSZ01003414.1:169825-193282 GCA_013398815.1 Ibidorhyncha struthersii | reverse complement strand
CGGATGTTAAGAAAAAAAAAACAAAACTGTCTTTAGGCACTGATAGCACATGCCAGTGCATAAAGCTTAGAGCTATGCAGATGAAAAAATTAACCCAACCACTGAAGTTTAGTTTGTCTCCTTCCACGCTCCAATATGCTCTGAGCCACCAGACTGGAAGACTCCCCCATCTTGGTGAATTAAAGGCAGATTTGATGAAAAGCCTGAGCATTGTTACTAACTGCCATCAAGACTGACAGATTACTTCTTGTGTTGCTGAACTTAAAAACAGGAGCAGCTAGAGATGCTGCGCTTGCTGTGCTGCCTCTCATAAGCTGCTGTGTTATAGGCAGAGCAGGAGGACAAAGCCAGTCTTGCTCACTGAGGTGTCCCACTATGCTAATTAGAAAGCGCAATAAAAATGAAATTGCTTGTACATTACACCACTATGCGAGTCTGGGGAGGAAGAGGTCTTTCATTTGAGAAAAGGAGGAGGGAAGAGGGAAAATTAAGTTATTCTTTCTTTACCTTATTTGTGTTAAAACATTCTACCAGTATGAATTAATAATGCATATGTAAATCAGGCTTCATGATTTCTTATTGCATTAAGCTGGCAGTGTGTTGCTAGTAATAGAGCATTCATTTATTTTTAGCATCATTTATTTTGTGCTGAACTTCATTATTGGCACTGTAAGGGAATATCCATTTTTATCAGGAAGATATCTACCATATTGTTCAGCAGAAGAGTAACATTTATTTTAGTATCTGTGCACGAGCCATATTGGAACAGGCTGAATTTGTTTCCACAGAGTATATCAAAATCCCATACGTATTTCTGTTCCTATTTACAGCGGTACAGACTTAAAGTACAATCCTTGCAAAACTTTCCTCCACATGGACCAACCCTCTTCTAAATTTCAGTTGCAAGATGAAGACACTGTAATACGCAAACACTTCTGACAGAACAAAATACTTCTAAAAAAAAAGGGGGGGGGGGCAGAGAGTGGCTTTGAAAAACCAAGAGGAAGTAACATTTCAGGAGACTGTTAACCCCTACTACTTATTTTCTAAAACAACAGTTTGCAAACTTTTTAAGCCTATGAGCCACCTAATTTTTTTTGAGGGGGGACAAACAATCCCTTTTGTGGTGTTACCACAATGATTCCTCATTCGCAGGAAGTTAAAGCTTTAGCTGAAACTTGGCATCTACTAATTTTGGGTTTCTCCTGTATTGTTTATTTTCTTGCTTTCATATGTGAGAACAAGTGGAGAGGGACAAGGGTATTGAAATACTTTTCTACAGTTTTATGGTTTGCCCTCTGCTGTTGATGGTGCACGATTCATCAGGCTGAAGAATGATTTAGATCACTGCATTAAGCCGGGCACCACTACATAACTTGAATTAATTAGTATTTACTGAGCTGACCTCCTCACTTTTGCCGAGCACAGCTCTCAAAAGTTTACATTACCCTAGAGAGGATAGATACATGGAAAGACAATCTTCAAACCTTTTTCCAGCCTAAACTTGAAGGAAAGTTTTGGTTTCTTAAAAAAAAAAAAAAAAGAAAAGAAAAAAAAAAGGTAGACAGAAAACTTTAAGACACTCCTGAACCCAGGGAAAGCTGAGCAGGCAAAGGCCAACTACCAGGAACATCCCAAAACCCTATGAAAGGGCTATTCAGGACAATTTCCTACTCACAGTGGCTGAACAAAGTGCAGTTCACATCATCATTTATATGATTTCTGGACAGATTAACAGTTCAAACAAGGCCCCAAAGTGCCACAAGCCTACAGATGTGCTCAACTTTATTGCCATGGGTAAAGCATGAAATAAATGGAACAATTTTTAGAAATAAATTTAAGTACTCATGTCAAGATCAAAGGTCTTAACTGAAGTCAGCCCAAAATTAGGTTGTGGGTTCTACCTACTCCCAGGTGATGTCTGCTGATTTCCTTCGGCTTTCTTGATGTATAAGGGGTTGCATTACTCAAATTTCTGATTCCTGCTTTAGACACTAATTAATTTGGTACCATGACATGCAGCACTAACTTTGCAGCATTTCCTTAAGTGTGCCATTTCAGACACTGGACTTCTTTTCCTTAGAATAGAAAAAAAAAGGGTGTTACACTAAATAAATTATTTTTAAAATCTTTTTTGCATTCTTAAACTGGGTATAGCTATGGAGTCATTCATACTGGTTACAGTCTTCTTTCAGAGCTGCCAGGAGGGAACACTCCTCTTTTCCCTACCACAGCATTTGCCCAGCTGTGCCCCTCTGTGCACAGAAAGGGTATAGTCTGGTACAAGCCGAACCATCTCTCATGAACAGGAGACATCCATCTTGATCTGCCTTGCTTGGTAGAACAACTGGATCAGATTTAGAGTATAACTCAAGTTGTGGAAAACTTTTTATCAGTTTCACAGCAACTAAAACTGATAATTGCACATAACTCCTTTCCCACTTCGTTTAACACATTGCTGCCTGAAGTGACCTGCCTGCATACCGCAATTAATACCTGAGGAAGTCCATTACAACAGACATCTTCAAAGCATTTACAGTCATGTCTTTATGGCACAAGACCAGATTTTTTTATTTTTTTTTTTTTTAAACGACTGTTCTTCTCTACAGCTTGCTTGGAAATAAATTGGCTAAAGAAGCAGAGGAGCTAGTAGGGCAGCAGCAGAAGCGAATGTGAGAGGCAGGTTCTTGATGACAAGAGAATAAGATACTCCTTCTGACTTTTTTTTTGGTTAATTGCTGACTTGATCACAGTATTTAAGTTAGCAGGGAGGTTTTTTCAGGGTCCGAGCATTAGGAGGAGGCAGAGGCTTTTTAGCTGACTGTGTAACAGAAGTTTTGCTTTTAATCACTGCCAGATGACAGCCAACTGCCAACCCTCATCGCAAGCCCAACCTCACCTAGAAGCTTTAAAAGCCCAAGAAGCTCACCACCAGACACAGTGAGATGGGGAGTCTATGCTGGAGCCTTTAAATGGTTGTTGGGACAAAACAGGAGATGGGCTTTAAAGACGCAATGGAGGTGGCTTAAAGAAGGGCAGTGGTAAGAAACAGCAGTTCATGTTTTCAAACAGAAGTCATAGGTTTGTATTACTTTCTAATGAATACTTCATATTAATACCTAAAGAGCAGATAACAAGAATAAGAGAAGCAGCAAATGGAGAGGGTGCCCTGAGGTGCCTGGAAAGTCAGGAGAGTGATGCAATTTCTAGATGTATTAAAGACCATGAAAACCAAATAAAAAAGATGGGAGTGGATGGATTACAAGGGTAAGACTGTATGGAGAGGAAATGTTAGTGTTAATAAGGTGCTTGTGGGTTGGCAGTGCCATCAGTGGACAGACTGCTTAATCCTGTAGAGCCCCCAGGTTGGCACACAGGGAAAGAAAGGGCTGTTGTCCTCCTTATAACTTCTCCACAACCTCCAAGGTGGCACACAAGTTTGTCATCAGTGTCCACCACAGGACAGCTGGGAAAGCAACACCACTTGTCTGTCTGCATGCAAACAGGCACATACCCAACCCCTACACAGAACAACGGGCTCAAAGAATAAGGATGTAGACATGTAGAGACTACCGAACACATGAACAGGGTGTGCTGCAAAGCTTCTAAAGACAAAGCACCATTGGCATAAAGAAATTGAACTGGTCCCATTCAAAAGCAGTTTGAGAAGAGCTGGTGAGAGACATGATACAGCACCAGGGGTTGGCATGGACCACCAGCGCAGAGCCAAATGAGGACAGACTGTGGTACACATGCATCCCAGAGACAGCCCAAGGGAACAAATGCAGTTGCTCGGCTTGGTTATTTCCAGAGAAAAACTGGAGTGTTGAAGTAGAGTGAGGAAATTTTCTCAGAAGGTCCCTAATCAATGTCTAAACCTACCACTTTAAAAGAAAGCTGACAATTCGGCACTTCATAGGAATGGTCAAAATCTATTACCTAAAATATTCACCCACAAAGGCATCCATTTAACAAGCCCCATACAAAGCAAAAGAAACAAAATATTTGTAACGCAGGTACAGCTAAACAGCAGAATGCAAAGCCGTATACAGTGATATACCAGTTTGAAACTTGTACTGCCAACGTATTTTTTTAACAATGAAATGGCATATATTAAAGTTGGCATTAAAATACACAAGAAACTTTCTCCTGAATAAAACAGAAGGGCCTTATCCCTATTACGTATCTTTTGTAAGTATTAAGCCAGTCTGCTGATTACAAAATATGAAAATCAGGTTTTTCAAGACTGTGTGTAGGGAAGAAAACCAAAGTCCTACACTCTTTACAGATATTTTCAGGCACCTGCCAAGCCTCCACCAGCAATTTGGATACGTGCAAGTTTGCCCATCGCTTTTCTCATCTCAAGGCATCAAGTACAGGGCTCACATGTTTTAGACTAGCAAAGAGCTCTATTCCACAGCTCTGCTTTCAGCAAAGCATGTACATTTTGTTTGCTACAACAAATTGTTTTGCATAGAAAGATCAATGCCTGATGATATACAAGTAACATCACTTCAAATGCCAGCCAGAACCTGTGTTTTACTGTTTGACGCCATATACAATGCTTGGAGAAGATTAATACTTCCAAGCAACAGTTAGCTGCCACGAGGCAAAGTAGAAATGCAAAATAAATACAAGCATCATTCAAAAATAGAAAGTGCTAGGTTTTTTTAGAAGACTGCTTGCTATTTGGTAGTTGTTTTTTTCTTACCTTTTTAAGAAGTACTATATGCAGAGTTTCATGTACCATGGGTCAAATTACCGCATGTAATTTCATTGCAACTTTGACACCATTATTAAAACACACAAAAAGGTAAAATACTTTCACTTAAGAATTTAATTTCAGGTTAAAATTTTCAGCCACTGCAGATACGAGGAGTCTGGGTCTCTGCCCTGCCTTGCTTGGGCACGTGCCCAGGCCACTTTAGCTTGGACATACACAGCTGGGAAGTGATCTCAGTTACCTGCTGGGAAAGCTTTACAAACCAAGGGACGATGCTGGGTTTTCCTGAGGATAACAAGGGTCACAAGGATAACCACACTGCTACAGACAGCAAATGTTTATATACTCTGATATTTATTCAGAATATGCATGCCCTCACAGACCTGTCTGTGGGAATGTCCCTCTGAGCCAGGAATACTGCTACTATTTTTTTGCAGCAAACAGCGATGATCATATCCTACCATTAGGTCATGTTACATTTTTTGTAAGCAGCGGTGTTAGATGTTTTTTCTAGTTGCACACCACAACAAACCTGAGAAGATGGTCTTTCCTCTCACCAGTGGTTCAGTCCTCCACCAGTTCACTGTGCCCTTGGTCATAGCTTTAAATCATAGGGCTATAATAAATTAGAGCAAGAAAAGAAAAAGGCTCACTACAGTNGGGGGAGAAGTTTTTATTATGGTAAGACTATTTGATGTAATTTTCTTAAACATAACTATGCTGAGGCATTATTAAAAGGACATTTGATTCCACAAGATCCTTGAGAGCTTACAGAAAGGCTGAATTAATTTAGAAAGAGAAGCCACAGCAGCACTCAAATAGGACCAAAACTTGTAGGCTATTAGGAAAAGATTTTGGAGTTGCTATTTTTTTCCTTTATAATTTCTTATACTTTTCAGGAATTGTGCACAAGTGTTGTGGGTTTGGGGTTTGGTTTTGTTAGGTTTGGTTTGTTGGGTTTTTTTAGAGGGGATGTGGTGTGGTTTGGGTTTTTTTTGTTTGTTTGTTTGACAATCATTTGTTATCCAGTTGTCTTTTTATTTTTGTTATTAAGTAGCTCTTGAAGGCTGTGGTTAGATAACATACAGAAATATTTCCTATCTCAGTAGATACAGTCACAGGAATTCTGAGCTCTGGGAAACACAGAAGTGTCTGCTGTAGCCCCTTAAAACTGTGAACCCTGGCTAAGGGTATATCAGTAGCATGCAGGTGACATGTAGAAAGCCAGAGGTAACACCTTCCCTAGAAAGCAGGGATAGGATAGAGAGAGCCAGAGAAATCATTTTATTGGCCTTTCCACAATGTACAAAAACATACAGCACAGTAAGGCTTCTTTAAGTGAAGCTGAAGAAGACAGAAGACTCTTTTGGACCAATTTTTGTAGTACATTGAAAAACTTCCTAATTTTGTCTGCTGATAAACTTGTCAAGGAAGAAATTCTGGGACCTAGCTCAAAAAATTTGACCTAAGCCAGTAAATCTGCCTGCTGTATTTCAGTGGATTTAGAGGAAACTCCATTGCCTACTTCTGCTTCCTTTATAGCTACACACTGCCACAAAGGTTGTTCATAATAACTTTTCTTAAAATTGGTTCTCCATAATGGAGTGCAGACTTCTTTTATGGACAATGTTAAAACCCACTTTAATGCAGGAAATTTAATAAACAAGTTGCCAAAGACATGGGCATATCCCTTAATATTTGCAGTGGTACCCAAACTTCTTGCTAACAGTCTCCAGATAGCTGCTGCCTTATACAAGATTTTCCTTCATTTACTCTTGCTATGATACCTAAAGACACCAAAAATGGACTAATATTCTGAAATTCCCTTCTAATTCACTATAGATATCACAAAAGCATTATCACAAATCTAGAAGGAAAATTGCTATCAGGACAGAACTTGCGTTTTAACGAACAGCCAAAAGAAATAGCACAGAAACTCATTACAGTTTAATAAATCACATGTTAACACCTGCTTCTAGCTGGCTGGCTAGTCAGACTGTCCTCCTGATAGCTCCTAGGCACAACTCAATACAGAGTTGGCTGATTTCAACCAAGTAAAATATATTAACACACACACTCATCTTAATGAGCACTATAGGCCACATTAAATACCCAAGCTGAACTTCTGCAAGCATCCTACAGAGCCAGCTGCAGAGAAGCAGTTTGGATGGATCCCTGCTCACGTTAACTTTCTTTTGCTCAAAATGGTATATTGGATTGACAGTCCTTAAGTAACAGCTCCTTCAATTCTGCAGACACTTTCATGATCATACAGGGAATACATACACATGCCTCAGCAACACTGTGCTAATGTCTGCACCTTCCCGTGGACAAATTAATAAAGAGAGAAGGGGAAATTTTGCACAGCCCAGAAGAATTTCCTTTGTCTTTCTGGTTAAGAGTCTCAAGTGGACGAGGCTTGCTCTTTCCTTTCCCCTGGAAATCCCACTGAAATGCTTTAAAAAGGCTGAGCTGGTTTGGGGATCAAAGGAGAACAAAGAAAATCTCAATTTCTATTACTCCTATAATACATAGAAGTATAATGGCAGAGTATTTCCTCTAACTGCGATAATACAGTGATGAATTTGGACTAGACTACAGTCTGTGCTGATAATTTTACCCTAACAAGCAGATACTACTTCTGCCAATCAAAAATTATAACAGAAATCATGTTTTCTCATTAGTTCCTCATCTAACAAGGTGATCGTTGGGGGGGGTGGGTGGGTGTCAAAACACCAGACACATCACTTTTAAACTTCAAAACAACCACTTTCCCAAGCTGCAGGGACCTCTTCTGAATGTTATTAAAAATACTAAGTCTAGTTTGACTTATCTTAGTATCTTTAACCTTGAATTACAAAGGCCCTCAAAACATTCTAAAGAACATTTTATTGCAGCAGGAGACATTATTACTACACAATATCCCAGTCACTGTTATAAATGAAGAAAGTCTCATTATTTTTGAACGTTAACCTTTCTAAATGCATTTATAAGCAGCATTAGAGTAGACTGAAAATGAAGACATTGATAATAAAGATTTTGAAAAATGAGGTAGAAACAACATCTTCTGGGCTTCCACTTATTGCAAGTCATTCGGATAAAGTCATATAATGAAACTGCAAGAGACAATTCCATTTAGGAAGTTAGAGTGAAATATTTTGTTATCAAAAAATATCAAAACCAGCATGTACCTAATTATGGATTACTTATGGAAGGAGAACTGGGAAAGAGCCACATGTGCAGCCACAGTCACAGACAGCAGGAAGGGTGGGAGCCCGTCCATGACACAGGGATGGAGGACCAAATGCAGTGGGGACTAAAAGCTGTAAGATCATCTCCTTAAACACTTCCCCTGCATGTATTTGCATTGTTTCTTTAACAGCAATTCAAGCCTTTTTCCCCCCTCCAAACCTTTAATCCAAATTGCTCTAAACTTCATGGCAAATTCCTACTTCTACAGCACAACAAGGCAAAATTACTTTTAGAAAGATCATTACCCCTGTAACACTTTGGAGTTTTTTGGGTTGTTTAATAAACTAGCTTCTAAAAAGCAATTTGAAATGCAGGATAAAGCAAGCACTGCAGAAGTGGCTGATGATTGTCCCAGTTCTTTGGGCTACCTGGTGGATAAGTGGATCTAATAACACCACCTGAGTTATAAGTTTCCATAATGGATTTTCAAAGTATATCCTGCCCATGAAGCTTCAAATCACATTCCAATTTGATGCTAAATAAAAACACACACAAAAATTCTGTAGATAAATCTCCACTGCAGGTATAATTGATGAAATGCCACTATGCAGAGATAAGTTTATATAGGACAGGGTTTTTTTTAAAATAAGCTATACATGAAATATTATTTGAAATATTTCAACTGAAATGTACTTTTTCCCTCTGGAGGTGTTTTTAAAGATCGCAAAGGAGGAGAGATTGAATAATTTGGCATTGCTTAGCCCCAAGAAAATGAGACAAAAGAGGAACAAAAGGACAGAATACAAAAGAGGCTGTTGTACAAAGGCAAGGAATAATCTTTTCTTCCTTGTGGATAGGGATAGAGATAACCCACTTCAACTGGGGCAAAGAAAATCTAAGTCAGGTAAGAAATAAAACTTTTCAAAACTAAAGATAGGGCCGTACTGCGTTAGGCTTCCTGAGCAAGCCTTAAAATCTCTGACACTGGACACCCTGAAGCAGCAGCAGGGCAAACATTGATTCCAGGAGGACACAGGGATCCTGGAAAGGAGACAAAAGCTGGCATCTATTTTTGCCACTGTGAACTTCTACAGTTGTCTTCAAAACCAGTCATACCAGCACAGTAAAGCAGCAGTCCCACAGTATTCCTATCACCCCTCTAAAAAAATCCCAGTACACAATACAAATCAAACAATGGTTGGCAGGAAATCATCCATTTAAACCTCTCTTGAAAAGGAGCAGCTACTAAAGGGGCACATGACAAGGGTTTTTACACCTTGTCCAGTCTCCAGGAGTACTGCAAGAAGGGTCTGACACTGCAGTTCAGAAGTGTGATTATCAGCATCAGCAGATCTACCCAGTTTAGCTTGAGACTGAGAAGTATAGAAACACGAGTTTCAGCACATGCACAGGCTGAAAACCCAAGTATTCCCGGACTTGACAGCAAAAGCCACCACTAACAGCATTCCCCAGGCTGGATAAGTGAGCATCAGCTCAGAAATGTCTCTTTCAACAGCTGTAACAGCCCCAGCACTCACACGTGTAAGGAGCCAGAAGTCACATAGGGCAAAAGTCAGACAGAAATTTCCCTGCTGGTATTCACTGGGAGTGTCAAGGCAGGCAGGCAAGGCAGGGTTGCTCCTTACCCAAAGGGATAACAGAAACACTTCTTTAAGTGCATACATCATAGTTATTTTAGCGGGACCTATGATTCCAAGTCACAACCCCCCACACACCATGTGCTTTTCAAAAACCTCAAAGTACGCTTTCAGGATAAAAAAAAAGGGGGCAGAGAGCAAAGAAAAGAGGAGGGGAGCAGACAAAAGGCACAGCTCTTTCATCACCCCAGTTTATAGATTAGCCCCCAGCAGTGGTATGAATCCTTCCTGACCATTCACTACCTCTGACAACAAAATCTTCCAACTTTCCTGTCAATTTTTTTTCCAGCATAACAGAACTTTCATCTTCTATTTGTTTTGGAAAATAATTAAGCTATTTCCTCTTTGACTTGGTTCTGATAATAAAAGTGTGAAGCTGTATCCTAAAGACATTGAGCTGTAGATGCTTTTTGGCATACTTCTAACAAAATAAGTAGTTTCCTGCTATGTCCCCTCTTGCTGCTGTGGAGTAACATCGTGACTTGACACCTTCACAGCACAAGATGGCCACAGTTAGGACTGCTGTCCGCCTATTTATAATTAACATAAAATGCTGAAGTTCAGTTTTGGAAATTAAATCACTGTCCCCCACTGCTGCCTCTCAGTATAGTAGCAAAAGTAGCTCTTTTTGCAAGGATGGAAAAGTCTAGGCAGACTCCCAGGAGTGATGGAGCTGTAATTTAGTTTTTTTGTCCAATAAAGCTTTTACAGATAAAACCAAATCTCCAGGAGCCAAGTATAACACAGATGGCTAGACCTCTTGTATTTTTGTGGCTCCCACAGAACACAAATCAGTAACAGCAGTACTATATATCAAAATCCTACATTACATGAAAAATAGCCACAAGAAATGTAAAGTCAAACCCAAAATGCACATCTCTTAATATATTATCTTCTCTAATAAGGGAAAGAAAAAGAGACAAAAAAAATGAAGCAGAAGACAGTACAAAGGCGCATCTAAATTGCCACTAACAAAGTATTTAGACCTCGCCTAACAGTGAACGTCGCTCCAACTAGAGGCTACTAATGGAAGATGTGCAGCACCGCAGTAATACAGACACAGCTGAAAAATGAAGATTTTTAAAGACACACACAAGGCAGGAAGACCTGCACAACTCAAAACCAGTTAAGAACATCTGGAACTTGACACAGTATGTCAGTCCATCCCCATAAGTACACTGCCTGGAATAGATGNTGTCCTCGCTCCCCAGCGTGCACAATCATGGCACAGCAAGGCTGGAGCACCACACCAGCAGCACCGCAGGGCACGATAAATGGATTATCCGTCAAAGCAAATTGGACATTAATTACTTTGAAGTCGCATACAAAAGGCAATGGCCTGCTGGGCACCGTGCCTGGCATTAAAGGAAAGTCACTAAACAGTGGGATGTAAGTAGGCCACAACCTGGACTCCACAGTTCAGCTCCAGAAAGAAATATGTGATTTGGCTATATGGGTAAACACTCCCTTAACTTCATACACTTTTTAGAGAAGCAAGAGACTCCAAAGCAGCCAAGGAAGCGCTTGCAAACATCTTCCAGGGGACAGGGAACAGATAATGCAGAAGAGAGAGATCCCGGCCTCTCCAAGACTCATGCCCATGGAAAAACTCTCTTCTTCCTCCAGCAGCAGCCAGAAGAGGCCAATTTCATGGGGAATCAACAAGTGAAAACCAACAAGACAAGCAGACTCACTGGTCAAAGCAGGAGAAACATCATCCTCAGCACAGCTGATAGTTAAATGAGGAAGGAGGGGAGTTTTCCCAAGGTCCTACAAAGGGCAAAGCTGCAGAGAAGAGCAGCTGATGCCAGATGATATCCTCACATTGTGTCGCCTAAGTATCCTGAGAAAAATCAGAGCGCATGTCTATGAACATCCAGCTCTCCCTTTGGGATACACTCCTTTCAGCAACTGCCACTCACATTCAGCAACTATGGCCTTACGCTCCCAAAGATATATTTTTAATAGCAGAGGGAGCAGAAGGTCTCCAGAGATTGCATGAGGTGTCTCTAGATACAGTATCTACATAACTCAAGGGACAGCCCTGTTTCTGGAGAGTGTGGAGCACATCCTTTGCCTTTTGCTATACACTTTTCCACTTGAGATGTGAAAAACTTCTGTGATATTCAACATTTCACAGGGGAAACTCCAGATATGATTTCTTTTTACCATATCTATCATGAGTGCCTCGTTAGTACAATTCACATTTATATTTTGGCCCCTAAAGGCAGGGATGGGGCAGAGCTTCTTTCTTGTTTTCTTTCAAAATGATTCTGCTCAAGTTTTAGTCTAGTATTATACCATTTGTAGTTTACATAGTTAAAACTTCAAGAAAATGTTTTACCTGATCCAAAATGTCTACCTTCTACATTTGGTGCTTTTAGAACTTACTTTCTTAGAAGAGGCTTTGAAAATCAGATTCATTTCCAGATTGGAATTTTTAAAATCCTGAAACTTTTAATATCTAAAATCTAAATTGAATGGTCTGAGAAACAACATTTCTACTTCCTCCTCTCTTCTGCTTCCACTGACTTCAATAAGTCCAGAAGACTAAATCACATCTTATATGGATGGACTTTTTCTTCTCACTGTAAGAAAAATGCTTCAACTGGATCATGACATATAATCTTACACCATAAATATTCTTGATTTACAAAATTTGACCCAAATACTGTGCAGAAAATTCAAGTGTAATGAATATATCCAGCAACTTGCTTGCAATTTTTATTCTTGAATGCAGGGCTTGTGCTCCTTCTAAATGTCTCAAAAATATGTGAATGTTAAAATCACTGTAAAAGGTGTAAAATGGGCTAAAATATACTGTCCCTGTAAGTTCATGCTGCAACTTACATTTGTTATCCTTGTTAGTGTAAAATAAGGATGAAAAAGAAATCTCATCTTTCTAGTCCAGTCTAAAGAGTGATTCTGACTATAACCTTGTTGCATTTCTCTGTCAGAAAACTCACTCACGTATATTTGATTTATAGGAGAAAGCTGAATACCAAAGAAATAAAGGACATTTTTCAAAGTAGGAAGCAAGACAGAAGAGAATGTTATCTTCCATCAACGAATGTTATTAAACACATTATTTGACATTGAGGACAGTCACAATGCTTCTAAGGATAAAAATCAGACATTTATGTTGCTTCCGTAATTTCAGGATTCATATTTAGTGATACTGGAGCAGACTATGTAATTTAACTTGAATAACTGTACATTATATAACAAAAGAATCTGAGCTGCATAAACAAGAGGTTGTGTCCCTGGTGTTGCCTCTGAACTCAGAGGCTCAGTAGCTCCACCTAAAACTGGTGGCTAATAAAGGTGACACTTGGCAAAAATTAGCAGGGCTAAAAAAATAACCACGAGACAGCTGCAGGCCCCAACTTGGCAACAGCTGACAGCAAGTTCAACATACTTCTGAAAAGCACCATTAGCTTCAAGACTCTGTGGGAGGCTGCAACCTAAGGACCTCCCCAGGTTCACATTTACCTTCATGTTCTGCTTTCCAGAAGCAAATCTCACCCTTATCTTGTATGTAGGGATAAGAAATACATTTACAGCAAGATGAGAACCCTAAGTCCAGTGCCCCTGCTAAGAGCGGTCCAGGTAAGATTTTACCACCATTGCTTAGCAACGCATGAGAGTTGCAAAGTGTATCATTATTTTAGTAAAAAACCTGATAGAAATTATGTAGCTAATAAAATGCAGTGTTGTATCAAATAACATCACAGGGGATATTTTATTTAATATAGCCAACACCAACAGTATGCAAAACCCCTTCCCTGACTGGGTACCTAATGAAGAGTTTTCTGTCTAAGGCCCTTTCAGAGTAAAAGCAACTAGAAAAGACACAAAAGCTCATCTGCTAACAGCATTATCTTTTTTTATGTATGGAGAAACTTATTTTACATGATTTGCATGCAAGTCTATTCCCTTCTTTGTGTGCATACCCATTTAATTCGTATACAAAACACCCAGTTTTGCACATATGCTCTTTTTTGCCAGAGCAGTTCCCAGTACAACCTGCTGAAATCAGGACTCAAAAAGGTACACTTTTTTTTTTATGGTAACATTTTTATTCCACTATTCACTGTCCTCTATGTTTCAGCAAACCATTGCAGAACACCCTCACCATACTTCTCTGTAATTTTATTTTCCAAGCTTGTTTTTAACAGCACTGCCTTCATACCTAAAGTATGAAGTATTTCCATCTAAACTGTAACTACAGGCCCAACCAATGTGTTACGAAATGTTTCTGGAGTCCTACTGCACATACCAAGCAACAGCACTGTCCTCTGGTACCTTGCCATCATTTCGTCTTCCACTGAACTACAGGCCTCATAGAAAACTTAATGCATACAAATTGCTACTGTTGCTATTTCTGCACTAATGCCTCTTACTATATTTATCACCACAGCTAATAATTCTCTGGCACCATTTACATGTTTATTTCTTTTTTCAACAGGCTTTCACTGAAGCTGCAAAGGTTTCTCTTTTGACTGGTAATAGTAATAATCATCTCTTCCTTCCCATTACTCAAAAAATTGAATTTATTGCTAGTAACTCCCTGGCTATCACTTGTACATAAAATTTCATATTTTTTTTTTTAACTTCCCAATACACATTTTTTTGCCAGATACTGACTATGTCTTAATAAACTTGAGTATATATGCTGGATTAAAGTCAGCAAAAGATTCCCTTACCTTTTTTTCTTATTCACAGAACAATGGGTACGCCTACTCTATTAAGTTTCCCTTTTACGTAAGGCCTATGCTACCCCTAAGGTATCTTCACTAATCAACCTCTTCTTTCTTCCCCAGTTGAAATAATTCCCTTTAAACAACTTTTTTGCATCATCCCTTGAAGGTGGTCGCTACCTCCATTGGGCTACAGAGAGATTAACCTGGACCCCAACTTACTCCTTTCTTATCAATCTAGAAATGCCTCTCTCCAGCCCAGGCAGCCTTCCTGATGAGGGGTGCAGAAGAACAGGGGTGCTTCTGTGCAATGTTTTGGCACTGATAAAAAAAGGCCTTGCGGAGTTCAATCTTGGTGAAGGTCACAGCAGAAGCGCACCATGAGATAACAAAACCAGAACCAGAGCAGGTGCTTCCAGTGCCTTGCACTTAAAAGTGGAGGGCCGAGACAGCAAATTGGCTTAGTGCCATTAGAAGAAAACCAAACATGCACAGACTTATTTTTCCTTTTTGTTTTCAAAAGGCATATGGGAAAGAGACAGACAGAAGAGCAAGACACACAGAAAGCCTGCTTGCTGTCAGTTTACAAGGCACCATCTGCTCTTCAGAAGGTATGCTATATGTACAATAAATTGAGATTTAGGCTTCTGTCACAGTTAAAAGCAAAACGTCAACACACACCTCTTCAGAGCACTCCTGGCACCAGCTTTCTGAACACTGGATTTCTGGGACCCAAAGAAGTGTTAAATCTGCCATAAATTTATATCAAAAGCGTTACAAAAACAGACTCCCCAAAGCCTTTTATTTACTGTGCCACAACAAAAAGATAGCAATGGTAGCATCATTCCCTATAATACAATCCATCTTTCCCCCTTTTGCTGATTAATAGCAAATTAAGGTACACTTACAAGAGTCAACTACAGCAACATGGTGCATGTGCTGGCCACACTTCGGGAGTGACAGATGATACTGGAGCTACACCCCTTCCAGAGGACATACAGGCAGACGCAGAGCTGCCAGCTCCCTTTTCCCCAGTTGCCTTCAGAGGGAATTATCAGCAGTGCTTGATACCTGCAATAAACAGTGAAAGCTGAGAGATGAGGGTGACTGACAACTACTTTATTAAAGTCAGAGCTCTCAAAAACCATATATAACGTGCAATTAACATCAAAAATGGCTGGCTGGTCTTACTTCCTAGCAGTCATCTCATGGCTATATAATTATAGGTCATTAGCAGAGAGCAATGCATAAGATGCTGCACAGACATATGTAGATTTTGTTTACCCTTATTAAACGATTTAGAACCCTATTAACTATGCAAGGAGAGCTTTTAGAGGTCTTAAATCCCTAATAAAGACAGAATGTTCCATTCCTGGCCCATCTCCATCCCATCTGGTGTATGGAGGGACTTCCCTTCATGACCTGACCCTGCTACCTTGGATGTAGGCTGAGAAGAACAGAGACACCCTGTTTCCAGATTTATCACCATACGGGGTCAAGAATGCCTTCTTGATATTGAGTTTGCCTAAAAAGACACCTTAATCACCTCGGCCTTGAGCTGGAGTTATACGTGAGCAGAAAGGCTTTACTCACAACATCCAAACCAGACTCTGTCATTGTATCTGTTAAATAAAAGAAATAAGCCTAATTTAGGGTTGAATCAGACACTTCTCTCCCACGTTATTTTCCCAGACTGCAAGCTTTTCCTTGGGACAGATTCACATCAAGTCTCCTTCCACACCTTGGGCTACAGGTTGAAGCTCTTAAAGTTTTTATTTTGGCCACACACACTAGATTTTGGAGCCAAACTCGCCATTGCGCATGGGCAACCTAACAGGATTGACGTGTTTGGCACATTACTGGCTTCAACGTAAGGCTGAACACAGTAGTACTTAACCACTTTGTGGTGGCAAGGCTGTTAGGGGTGGCTGAACCCTCTTCCCCTTCTCTGTTCTAAATATAGGGTAATAAAATCCTAGGCATAAGAGACTGAAGGGCTTAAAGCGACCTCATGGTTTACTGTGTAAATCTTCTCAACCACCTTCTACCATTTAAACAACAAAAACAGGAGCCAGGCTCCAACTTTAGTCCTTTTTTGTTCCTTTTATTTTCACATTAGTACTCAAAAAGCAGGTGCAATGAAGATTATATTAGACCACACTTCGTAGCACTGCCTAAAAACACTATTACTATCCTTAAAATATAAGAGCAGCAGACTTTATTTTTATTCTATTTTAATACAACATGCAAGATAAAGAAACATTACCACAAGTTAGACACCTTTATCTTACACAGATTGATACTGTTCCGTGGTATGATTTTGCAGTTTCATATACTCATACAATATATTGAAATGCCTGGTGCGAGAGGCAGAACTGCTCCTGAATGCGCTCCTCCTCCTCACCACAATACTACTAGTTGGTGAGACACTGAATCAGAGTCATTTTATCAACTGTTCTCCATGTTAATTTGAGGTGCAGAGGCTAAGTAGCTTATTGAACTGAAATTCTAGGGATGATTTAGTTTGCTTGCCCATTAATGAGACTTTAAGCGTTTATTTCATACTTTTTTTCCCCCAATTAAATTAAAGGCTTTGGTAACAGAAAGGATTAAATAAATATCAAGTCTGTTTCCTTATGAAGAACTGCTGTAGTACTGTGTGTGCCATACTGTGTATTGCTCACCTGTAAATTTGCTGTTACGGATCTACACCATTAGGTTTCACATTATACATTAACAATAGTAGCAGTAAGAAGCTTTACAGCAAGTAGTTCCTGTGATTGTTCAGCAGTTTCTTTATAAATTGTGTATCTGTCCTATTTAATCCGAAGACCACAGCAAGCACCTAAAAAAGCTGGGCATATCTATTACGCCATTCATCTGATTTAAATAGCTTTTTGCTTCTCGGGTTCTCAGCAAGCAAACTGCACTTCTATAATGCACAGAGTCGAGACACAGCATACAAAACCCCAATCGAACCACTTGCTGTGTAAAGTTTTACTGGTCCTAAAAAAAAACAACAAGAACCTTACATTTCTATGAGCAAACCTGCAAGTACATAGTGACCGTTTCACTGGAGGTTATATTTGCAATGCAGCTAACCTGAAGTGCTAATGTATTTTTAGCAAGGGAGCTTTAATCTAATATTTGTTGATAATTCAGTTAAAATGTTAGTTCAAAGATAAAAGCTAAATGCCACAGCTTTGCATAACACATTTAGTCTTAAGGGCTGTATTCAATCTCCTGTTGGTTCTGGACCACAATCGGTAAAATAATGGTTTTCAAATAAGTTTGTGCCAGCCATTAAGACATCGTTATAACAGCAGTTTACACCATTAATTCTTCTCTTAAATGTAGAATTAATTTTATTACATGCCCACTGAAACAACTATCTCTGACACTGCTATTTGAGCTGTTAATGATTCATTATCATACTCATTTCAGAAACGGTTTTCCAGTCATTTCTTCTGTTTTTTCCTATCTATGTGAAAAATAAAAACTTTGTACTGTCCAGAGGTGGTAGAAATAATCATCACTGAGGCACTAATTAATTTACTCAAAATAGTCAGGAGCTCTGCTTCCCTGGAGGTGGGAGAAGCTGGGTTGCACACAATAGCAAGATGACAAACATTTAAAGAATTTAATCAATAACTGTGCAGCAAAACACCATCCTAAGTCCACATTTAGGCACAGTAAGATATTTGACTTGATCTGATCCACTGAGACAGATGAGCAAAACATTTTGATCAAATCCTTACTGAAGTAATCAGGTCAGCTGAAGTTATTCATAGAACAATTGTATCCTTTTACATTTAACTGTATTATTATTATTATTTGAGAAAAGAGATGACCTTGTGGGTTTTAAAACTTGAGAATTAAAAATAAAGTGTTCTTTCATTTCTAAAAATATTCCATATCTATGTTTGCCTAAACAAAACGCTTATTTCAAATAGCATCTCACCTCAAAATTCAAAATGCCAGCACTTTTAAAGTAGAACTATTTTTTATTCCTTTTCACTTAATTCTTGCCCCAGCCTATGATTTGTTTCCTCCTGTTTTGCCAGACTCAACATATTGGTTTATTCACAGCATCCTGCTGACATAACCCTTGCAACCTTCCTGTAGGTATTTCCCTCCTTGCCCTACAGCCACTTCCACCCTTCCCCATATCGCCAGTGGAGTGACCAACCTCCATCAACCATCTTCACAGAGGGCCTGATCTTATCCCAGTTAATTTCAACAACAAAAAATCCATTTCAGCCTTCTGCAAGACATTTGATATTCTGTCTAACCCTCTCACCTTCCTGATTTTATTCGTTACCTATGTCAGCCATCCCCTGCCCTTCTTCTCAGCACTTCTTAGTTTTCCTCAACTACCGATAGACTTTTTTTTTTTTTATTTGCCACAAGAGAGGCATCACAGGCACCTAGTGCATGAAATGGTACTGAACAAAAGTCTGAAGTTTCAAACAGGAAACTAGATTATTCATTATGCATTAAATTAGAAATTTCATATCTGCTCTGAAGATATTGCATCAAAGCCTCCAACAAGAATGGTTTCTTATTAGCCTCTAAGTAAAAATCTGATCCTGTATTATCACGGCAAGTGGCTGAAACCAAAGGAATTTAATAAGCACCTCCAAACTGCGGGTCAGGTTCCTCACCGAGTCCTTAATTGGAATATAGTAGATCCTGCAGATGAACAAGCTCTATACCAAGGACACGTGCCTTTTGCCACTTCTGTCTCATCAGAGGTGAAACATGTCAAACTATTTTCACTAAGTTTCAAATTCGTTTGTTCCAGAATATCTGGAAGGCTTTCTCAGAAAACCACCACCTCATCTCCACACTGATTCATTTAAACCATCTCTGCATCTTTTTCTTTTTTTTTTTTTTTTAGGAGAGTCTAGTGCATCTTACACAAGTGAAAGCAAACGTACATCAATGCAGTAAACACTTATTTTTGGAATATCTACTGCGAATTCTCACTTATAGATATCTGTAAGTTGTGGCTTTCTGAAATACAAACCTGAAACCAGCCCATGTTCAAAACCAGCTGGCTGAGGAGGGATCAGCAATACAGCAGACAATGTCCAACTTTCTTCCATCAGTCTCTTCCCCTTCAGCAAGGGAAAGGGCTTCTCTGGCTGCTGCAACCCAGGAAAAGGCTCCAGGGATGTCTTTTCCTGACACAGCATGGGGAGGAGACAACTTCTGACATTGCAGAGTTTTTTACATGCCTGAGTCATCCCTTGGGGCATAACACCATTTTTTAATAAATTCAGATACAGTCAAAAATAGCATTTCTGTTATCCCACATAAAAACAAAACAAAAAACACTGCTTATTAAAACATGAGTCTTAGGGGGAAAAAAATACAATGCAGTCGCAACAACCCAACTCTGGTAGTCAACCACCCAAACCAAAATTCTTTTAAACCAAAAAAAAATACTCCAAGGAAACAGGCAAATTCTGCAGTTTTCTCTTTTCCAAAGAGAAAAAGTTCACAGGTAAAACACAAGCAATCCTAATTTCAGAACTAGATTCTCCTTCAGGGAAATTTTACAGAACACAAGGAGGCACAGCAGAGACAGAGGAGCTCAGAGGATGCGTTGGACATAGGACTGCTCATGCTTGGGGCACGCCAGTTAGAGGGGAAAGCACGTTATCTCTACAGGGATAAGAGGAGCAAAGCCACCCCAGCTCCGACCCAGGGCAGCCTGCATCAGCAGCAGTCATGCCCACAGGTCCCTCTTTGGCCTCTCACATCCCACATGTCACCTGAGCACCCTGCAGGCAAGCACCAGGTGGGTTTCCCCCAGACTGTGTAGAAGATAGCTTGTACAATGACAGCATATGCAGCACATTTTGAAGGCTGAACTTAAAGCATCCTTTATCTGAAATACACCCCTAAGGAGACCATATGGCATCCTCTTCACTAGAGTTCCCTCAAGTACTTCTCTGAAAAAAGTGCCTGTAGCTCAGGATTGAAGATAAAATATTGACAAAGTGTCTTTTCTGCATAGAATTAATAGCTGGGGGAGGGGGGGAAATATCAAATTTCACCTTCTGCAGTTTTTAAGACTAGGTTTGGACAACAGCGAATCATCTCCTTTTATCAAGCCTGCATATTATGAAGGAATAGACATACTGTTGTCCTTGTTTCACCCCTGCACAGCAAACTCAAAATTGAACGATGTTTGACTGTTGCAGGCAGCTTTGGATACACTGCAGTGGAGGAGCCTGAAGGCCTCCTCTCCCTCCACAGCCACCTATTTTCCTCCATTACCAAAACTCCACTTCAAGCAAAGGTGAATCGGGAACGCCCTTTTTCTATCTGGTACATTACAACAGTAACCTGTATATAGCATCTTTCTGTTATCTTTTAAACCACATCCATCTTTAATTTGCCCTTTCAAGAATATTAGTAGCAAATTTGCTAATATAGTGCATTCTCTCTAGGTTGCCTTCCCAAGGGGGCACTGGATTCAGGACTTATTTCTGTTAGCCCCATTCCTGCATTATCTGGGCTTCACACACCTGACAATTTTTCACCTCATTTGGAGCACATGCAGACATTCATTATTCCAGGATCTGGCTTGCTGAATTACTTCCAATGCACATAGCCTGAGTTTATTTACTTACCTAAGTCTGACAGCATGCAACGTTTGTTATTTTCTTTGCTCACATGGCTGATTTGCCTTTCATGCCATGTCATACACTAAGTTTTTAAATCCTCATTTTTAAGGCCACAACAGGTAAACATTAAGTATCATAGAAGTTAGCATGAAGCCCACGTGAGCTCAGGGGTACAAACTGGCCTGACTGTATGCAGCTTCCGAGTCAAGCTCTTCTTTCAGTACTTGGCAACTCTTTTCTATTTATATCTGGCAGCAGCTCCAAGGCTTCTCTTTTCGGACCTGGATTAGCTATTCATTAACATGGCTAAGTCCAAGTCACTCAGCACAAAGAAATTCTTTTTATTTCATGTGTCAAACTGAGAAGAAACCACTTCCCGCATTGCAGAGGTTCCTTTAGAACAGCAGCATTGAATAACCATTAAATCACAGCTAATAGAGGCTTTACAGGAAACATTTTTGTACATGAATACAACACCGAAGGGTAATGGACCTCCACTGAGCTAGCAAATTCTGCACAGGTAAGAGAGATGTTTTACCAAGACAGACAGGAGCCGCCAGAACATCATTTTAAAAGGGAAAACAACAGAAATAACCTCAATAATACTGCACAGAGTATTGCAGGGACCCTTGATGTGACAGAGAATGAAACGGCAGGTCAGCTTTGCAGTGCTGCACCATTGCAACACAACACCACACCACTCCAACACACAGGGGACATTCAGTCCCTGATGTGGTCTTGCTAAAGAGCCTCATTGCCAGATGCCAACCTGACCCCATTGATTATTACCTCCTCACAAAAGACTGTAAAAGCCACCTGGGTGAGCACTCTGCATAACCACCAGACAGATCACTGATATAAAAAGGTTAAAGTTAAGGAAACCAGTATTTTTTTCTCCACGTACTTGTAGTGAAGCCGAGTTCTGCTACAAGAACAGACAACTCTTCTTAGTCAATAGACAGGTAGAAGAAGAAACTCCCACAGTCTTGTTAATGCCTGATGTTAATTATAGAGACAGTTTTAATAATACGGTGTTTAACAGCATGAAACAAGAGTCAATGCAAGAGGGCTTTCAGTAGTGACAACTCAAGAAAATACTACTTCTATAAATTCATCCTGATACAATTCAATAAGGTTTTAAATTTTAAATTGCTGATTCTGATTTTTACTGTTCTGACTGTTACTATGTTTGGTAAAAATCACAATCTAACCATTTTCTATTTAAGTTGTTTAAAGAGAAAAAAAACCACAGGGACACGTGAACTTAATTTGCACTTTATCACCCACTATTCTAGACTGACCAGTGATAAAATTTTTCCATCAAAAGCCATTAGTGGCAACCTTGTTTCTTCCACTATGCTCCCCCAGAAAAATGACTTTTCACTTCTGAGGGTCATAATTCAGCATTTCTTCAACAAAACAAAAGTTAAGAGCTTAAGTTTTCCCTCGTATACCTGCCTTACCTTATTAACTCACTTTTGTTATCTTTCAGTGAGGAGATGACTTAATTTCCTCTGAGTACTCTTACTATCACTGGATGTTTTATTCACTTCCTACAGATCATATGCTTCTTAAATTTTTTTCTTTTTTTATTTGCAGTGTTTTAGTACATTTGCAGCTTTGCTACATTTTCTCCTTTATTATGCCTTTGTCTTCTCCTCAACACCTGTCTCAACTCCAAAACAGATCTAAAACCAGAGGGAAAGAAGTATTTTGCAGAGTGACCAGAGCGGCTGGGGCTGCCTTGGAGAAAATTAAATCAGTGTCTCTACAGCCATCAAAAATACCACACTAGTTACAGTTGCCCAGTGCAAAGCAATTGGATTTCCACTGCTGAGCAGCTGCTCTTGCATTTGCTTTACTGCAGCATTTTGTGTCTAGTACCTCCATGTGAGGAGTTGCGCAAGAATACATTACTGGTAGCATAAGGAGGGAGCATGTGTTAAAGCAGAGCTACAGACCACTGGGTTTGGTTTCAGCAGTACCACATAGAGCACTAGCTACATCAAGCCTGTGCAATACAATTAAATGAGTCCAGAAACTGGAACTTGGCAGAAAGCTGCTGAAATTCCCCACAAAAAAAAGCCCAAGATGTTCACTAGAAGAGTGAGGAGAGTATCGGTGAACCCTAAAAGCAGTAAAGATTGGCCCCCAGGTGTCAAAAACATGAGCTATTTTCTCCTTTATAAAGTTGTTCTTTCCCAAATCTCCCATGAATATTGGGTCGCAGTATGCTATTACTGTACAGAAACCTCAGCATGGAAACATAGTCCCTCTTTCAAATAAACCATAATCTTGATTGACTCAATACCATAAAGCAAATACTAGAAGAGTTGGCAGCAGAAAAATTAACATGCAGTAAGACCCACTGGTTACTCACACTAGCTGCTCATGGGATTGGATAGTTCCACAATGTCATTTGGAATGTGTTCACCCTGGAAGCATTGCCTTAAAATTAAGTAAAGAAATGGCCTTAGGAAGTCAGAAGTCTTAGAATGACCCTGCCATTTTCTAGCTTTAAGTTGTTACTTAATGTCTGAGTTTTC
>VZSZ01003414.1:146847-169805 GCA_013398815.1 Ibidorhyncha struthersii | reverse complement strand
GGGGGGGAGGGAAGACAACCTTAAAGATGAAAAAGAAAAACAGGAAAAGTGAAATAATTTCCCATGCAAACATTCTTTTTCCTTTAGCAGTAAATGATGTTGTTTTGCAGATATCTTTCTTCTTTTATGAAGCAGGCAAGAGACCCACTCAATAATCTTTAAAACAGTAAGAGACAGCAGCAGCTTTTTTTTTGAAGCAAGGCAAAAAATGCAGTTGAGATGGAATGAATCTGCTGTTATGACAGGCCACGCCTGCTTCTTGAAAGAAACAAACAACAAGTGAAAAATCGAAAAGCAAAAGAACACAGAAACTGAGTTTCTGCCTGAGGCAAGCTGCTTTCTTACATGCAGCCTCCTTTCCAGAGCACAGCAGATACAGTGCCGGGGCTTAAGCCTTCTCTAAAACCCAGACAACTTGTACCAAACAATAGCATTTTAGGCACCAGTTTTAGCTGCTTTGTCATCACGAGCCCATCACAGCATTAAAAGAAGCCATCTGAAAGTTTTTGCAAGAATTCGAAAGAGTCAGGCCAAAGGGAAAAAGAAATAAGGTGAAGAAGGGTGAGGAGCTAGGCAGGAGTCAGAGGATGAAGGGCAGCAGGTCTCAAGCAAGTTCCCTGCTGATGACTAACCTTACCCAAACACAACCTTTCCAAACACATGGGGGGAAAAAAATGGGGCAGATTGCAGAAGGTTTAGAGAAAGAGGAACATGATTAAGAAACAGCTGATGCATCTATAGAGGACAACAGAGAGTAACTCAAGTGACCCATGGCTTTCCAGCCTGATGACAGGTAAGATGACAGTGATGTCACCTGTGCCAGAAAGCAGGGGGGAGGTTCGGGTGGTCAGCCTTAGCTGTATTTAAAGTTAATCTCAGAGAAGTATCCAAGGAGAAGTGTCAGAGGCAGAAGTGGATGAACTGGAGGAGGAAGACAGGGAAGAAGTGGAGATAAGTGCAAATAACCCTTTGGAGGTCAGCAGAAGCTGCACTGTATCTGTTCCACTATCCTTCCCCTCCAGAATCTTTTCTCCAACACTTACCCTTAGCAGCTCTGTCTGTAGCTCAAGCCCATCGCTTTTTTCCTGTTTTAAAGCCAGTCCTCATGCTCCTGCCTTCTCACATGCTGAGGGTGAGCTGGCCAGCTCTGCCAGTGAGCACAGGCACCCACACGATTTTGTCATGCCTGCAAGGCACACCACCCAGTAGAAACCCTGCACTCCAACTGCAGCTTTGCACTTATAAATAAATGTTTTGTTTCAGAACTCCATGAAGAGTTTACAGCTGCTAAAAGCAACAGGGCTGATACAGTTCTAGCAACTTCACAGCACCCCACAGCCTTCAACTCCTCTGTCACTGTACAAATTTGTGTTCTAAACCCAACGTTATATTGGAGGCAGTTTCTCAGCCAGATGTTTTTTATTTTAAATGATGGCATAGCCTCTCTAGTGATATGAAATCACAGTTAATCTACAGATTTGCACTGAAACTATTATCCTACAATAGTGATTTTGCATTGTAATAGCTTCATTAGCACAGCCTCCAAAGAATCGCTCAAATACTTCAGTGTCATTTCAAATTGTAACAGAATTGTAATGATATTGGAATAGGCTGTCCATACATTTACATTGAAATTGGACTGATATAATCATCGCCATTCATCAAGCCATTTACACTAAGTCTCTACAGACTTACACAGAAAATTTCACCATTGAACTCCAGCACCGTACAGCTTTATAACACTACTTTTTGTTCTGGATTCCTTTTTAAATCTATATTTATTTCCTCTCTATAATCCAGATGGAAATCTGGATAAGACTGTTCAAGACAGAAGTTATGTTTCCAATTCCAGTGGCAAGGAAATATATACTGTAAGTAAACATAACAAAGCCACTATGTTTCTCACCTGCTTATTATAATTTCATCTTTTATGTGTCATTCAACACCACTGAGCTCTTTCTCCACCCTATTACCTTCTGCAAGAAACCTTCAATACTATTTAGGTCAACTTCTATCAAGAAGCTATAGAAAAAGACTGTATCTCTGGAAGTGTTATTATATGGTTAGTTTAGTAACCTGTACTGTTCACTTACCTAAGAACACTACATAAGCAATGAAATTCTAAGCCATAGCAGCTGCAAATGCCTGACCACTGCATTGCAAATAACCAACCTGCAGCTTTTCATAATAATAACACACTAAAAGCAAGTGCACTAGCCTCCAGACTGTCACTAGCAGATGGGAAGAGTCTTAAGGGCAGCAATTTAAGCAAACACAACCAAACAAATCTTTGCTCCAAACTGCCAAAAATTAACTTCTGAAAAAGTTAAGCTCATTTGCTTGATGAATTTCCAGTTATGCGGCTACAACTAGGGTTTGGTGGGTCCCAGACAAAGTCACAGGGCTTCAACAGCTGTAAGGCAGTGGGTCTGGACATAGCCACGTTTCAGAGGGGCTAGCAAAAATAACCACCCTGAGACACCACTGCAGAACAGCAGCAAGGTTTGCTCCATCTCCTAATGGCTTCAGTCAACTGCACTGATTAGTATGCAAATTATTCCTTGTGCCCAGTGCAATCCCTGACAGAGACCAAGAGCAAAGAAAGGTCTGATCTCCACCGCACAGAGGTAGATGGTGACCAGCCTCCTTCCTGCAGTTTGACTTGCAATAGCATTTGCTAACCAACCCCTGCATTTTATCCCACAGACAGTAAACCACAAGTACCTGGGAAGACCAATGCCATCAAACCAGCCTTCCCCACATGATTGCCAAACTATTTGCCAGTTTTCCAATAGGATTAATTTGCTACCTACCACTAGCTGCTTTTTCAGAGATATAGCATTCTTATTCGTCTGACAGATCAGATCTGGAAACACCTTTGCAGCACAAGAATAAGCTCTGGCATCTTCAGAGATAGAAGGTGGCGCAGCCAAACACTGAGGGACCCAGGGAGCACCTAGAAATCCTCCATTGCTTCTCACAGCTTGCTCTGCATTAACACAGGAAATATAAGTGTGCAATACTTAATTTAGCACTGTTACGAGCTGAGCCAGGTATCACCCACCTGCCCGGAAAGAGGGCTGTGACTGCAGGTCCTCAGTGGCAGGAGTCAGGACAATCATCAAAAGGCAAGAGAAGATTGAGGAAAGTAACTCCAGCAAGTAACTTGGAGCTTTATTCCATCCCAATCAGATAAGGAAAGAAAAAACAACAGGAAGAGATACTTGTTAACTGAGGAAAGGGGAATTTAGGGTTTTCCTGTCTGCAGGTGCTGCCAGCTACAAGCAGACTCAATAGGACTCTGCAGATCACAACGGTTAGATTGGGGACTCTCCAGCTATATGCAGCTACTGCCTTTTATACTAAGAAACCTGTGACATTTGCATATTCACACCTAGGCTAACACCTTTATCATTTAGAATTAAAAAAATATTTTCCTTAAATTTCATTTTTAGACTCCCGGTTGCAATTTTATTTACAAAACCTGTGGTCAACTGAATCATTATCTAACAGACAGAAGAGGGAACTGCAAGCCAGCTCTCCTGGATTTTCTTCCCAGCCCTGTCCCTGCCTCACTACATGACTTCCGGCAGTCAATAAATCTAACTGTGCTTTAATTTAATAATCTATAAAGTGGATGTATTGCTCACTTAGCTTCACTGTCACCCAGTGAAACCAGTTAATATTCAAAAAAGTACTTTAAGATTCACAGATAATAGGATATACTTCAAGTAGTCTCATTTGAGTATTTAAACCAGAGTTCTACCCACGATATTTTCCAGAGTAACAAACTCTGTCCTGCCTCATCATGACTAAATCCAATATAGATTAAAAAGCCTTAAACACTGCCAAAGGAATTAGCGAGAGTGGCACAAGCACTCTGTGATGCCCATGTAGATACAGAGCACCATCTAGTGTCACACAGAGTCCCTCTATCTCCCATGCCTGTGCCGCCTCTTAACAATATTTCTGTTCCCCTTTATTTGTATTGTGGTAACAGCCAGGGAGCCAGGTAAGAACCTAATCATTTCAGATACTTGGCCAACACGTAACAAGCATCTTCCTTGAATCTATCTCAGTGAACGGAAATATTTTCAAGGGCAAAGTTTCTAGGTTATTCATTTAGTTTGTTTTGCAGGGAACTGTACTGAAATCTGTTTTTCATTGACTCCAAACAGAAAAAATAGTTACACATTTCAAAGGAGTTTTCTGCTTCTTCCCTACACATACATGCACAAGCACACCCATCACAAAAACGAAAGAAAAGAAACATGATAAAATGGGGGGAAAACAACATTAGACCCTTCTAACAAAAGCTTCTCCTGCAACAACATACCAGGGTAGCACATCAGAAGTGAGGCTCTAATACACCTCCACGGCAGCTGCCGAAGGCTGTGCAGAAGAGCCAACACGCCACATCCTGAAGTGGCAGCTCTGCCCCAAGAAGACAGCAGCAATTACAGCTTCTTCCCACAGTGGGAAAGGTGAGCACCCAAGCCTGCTTGCATCAGGCACAAATTTTGCAAGACACTGCTTCTGTGCTGGTGTATTTACACCCATTCTTCCTAGAGCAAGGCCAGATGCCCATCTCACCTTGATGCTTGCAAGCTAACAGGAAGGGTATGGTGGGAACAAGAGAGGGCTCCCTTCAAGTCTCCAAAAGAATAAGACAATGACAGCCACCACCACATCATGAGGCTTGTGGAAGAAGCTCAAGGAAGTGATTTAACAGATGTTGCAAATATCATAAAGCTCTGATACTAAAGGGCTGACAAGCTCCAGCTATCAAAAAAGGTTATCAAACATTTAACAAGACAAAAGTAACTTGATTACAACATACATGTACTTTTATAAGATACTGGTTACTAAATTAATCTTTAATCTAACAGAGAAAGGCCAAGAACCAGCATGTAGAAGTAGAAGCCAAATTCAAAGTCAAGCAACATACTTTAAAACAACTTCAGCAATTAGCCAACAAGGGTGGGAAAACACTGTCCAAGGAACTTGTATAGCCTCCACCTCTTTGTGTTTTCAAATCAAATCTCAACATTTTCAATATGCTTTCGAACTCCCACCCCTGAGGGTCAGTGCAGAGTATATAGGTTAAATGCAATGACTTGTGTTCACACAACAGAATGAATGGGGTGAAGTAGGAGCTCCCCCAGTGATCCCCCACTGATCAGTCCCTGAAAATACTGCAATGAAGTGTCATTTGGTCATCTCCTGGTGACATGCTTCATAACTCTGCAGGCCAGAAACATTCCTGAAGCACACCCTGGCAGCTCAGCCATCTCATTCTTCGTGGGTCTCATCTGCACCATTTCGGCTCTGGTGGCACTTCTGCTGAGCTAAACACTAAAGAAAACAAGCTGAAACAGGCAAGCCTCATACCTTGAGATGAAAAGAAAAAAAAAAATCCTATACTGCTCAGCCGAAGCACAGTGCTAAGCTCAGCATGTTGAATTTTACAAGGATTTTCAATTGGCATTTTACATTGTTTCAATATTGAGCCCTTTCTTTCATATATGTCACAAAACCATTAGTGTTTGGCAGGAATCTGTATTCCCCAGGAGATCATACTTTCTCTCAATTGTCTTAACAAGCGCTCATAAAAGCTACCAAAAGAATAGCCATTACCAAAATTCTGCCAACACGGCACCTCTGTGCTGTCTTCTTGCACCTTTAAGACAGATGTATGGAGTCCATTTGATTCAAGTCACATCTTTTTGACAACAGCCTCTCAATTTATCACATTTGTAATGTCAAAATGGCTGTCCCTATCACTACTACCCCTTCACAGACTATTTAATTTCTGCCCATCATCATCTTAGTTAAGAGACATGGCTGCATGTTCCTTGGTACGCAGAGCTCCCCAATATACTGTGCAGAGCCTACAAAAGAATCACAGCGAGCCAGAGCAATAGCAACATGTCTAACTTGACCATGTGACAACAAAATGAAACCACACAGAAAAACGAAGTACTGTTTTTCAGAGATTTGGGCCCATGAGCACTTCTCATCCAGCAGAGCCTTGCATGCATGCAGGAGAATGTACGCACACATCCACATGCAAAAGGCATCAGCATAACCCAGATGGACTTTTAGAGCTCATCCACCAACGGACTATCAGGGAAGTAAGAAGTCTGCAAATGGTGGTAGTTCCACTAAGGAACAGAGAGGTCTTCAGCTGCTGTAACCTACTTAATACCATCACAACAGCCATTTTTCACCCAAAGTTATTTGGTCAGTTCAGCCATAAATTGCAAGTATTGAGGTAAGCAACAGTATGGATGGGAGTATTAGTTGCCATATTTATACAGGTAGCATTTTGGATTATCTGTATGCCTATGAAAGGCTGTGTAAGCAGAAATATAGGGAATCAGGGAAGAGAGAGACTGGTAATCCTCGTGCACATACACACAGAGCAGAGAAAGCCCGGGGTGGAATGCCCTGACACTTTGCATCCAAGACCCCTTTTCCTACAGTCACCGCAGGAAGTAGATAGGTGCGGGGCTCCCTGCTGTCCCCACCTGCAAAGCCAGTCACACAAATATCCTTTTAAATAACCCTCATGAAAATAATCAGTGAAGATAAAAATCCAGGGAGCTGCAGTGTATAACAGTGTTCTAGCCCCAGATTTTACCTTTCAGCACTCCGGCAAGAGAAACAGTTTCTAACAACAGGTCTGCTCTAAAAGCAGGATCCTAAATTTATGAGATGATCAGGTGCCAGCAGGTTTTACAAGAGATTATCCTACAAATGAAAGCTCTCAGTCTTAATACCTCAGCATCACATAAATATTTAGTCCTCAATGTTAGATTACACATCAAGAAGTGAGAGAAAAATAGTCAATGATTCCTATTCCAGCCTCCATAACACATTTGGCTCTTGAATCCCTTTTCTGTTTGTTTGTTGTTTTTTTTTTTAAAAAACTCATCAAATGAGTTATTGAATTTATGAGAGTCAGACTAAGCAAAAACTAGCCATCAGTGAAATTAAGTGCAACTGGGTATAGGCATTGCACTGTAGAGAAGTCTAGAAAAAGGCAGCATTGCTCAAAGATTACAGATATCTGCTGTGATAACATTGCCAAATGACATGCACTTGGACACATCAAGTGCAAAGGTACAGGCTATTTTAGGAAAAGAGTGAGATTTCTATGATACGGAGCAAAGTGGCACACAAAAAATGCTGGGTTTGTTGGGTAGTTTAGGACCTTTTTTAAAGGCTCATCTGTAGAGCCATCTCTGCTTTAAAGACCTGATCTCAGAGACATTTTATTTTATTACAATAAATGTTGCCAAGTATTGCCTGCTGTTTTAATATTCTTACAGCTTCATATTGTTTACACACATACAGCATCGTAGGAATATGAAGTCTGAATCTGGCTAGCTCTATACTGATTGGCATTTATATATTCACTTCTAGTCAGAGGGCATTTTCATTAGCCTGCTCTGTGGTAGGAGGGATGGTTTGTTTGCTTGCTTTAAAGCAGATAAACAGGAGCTAGTGAGATACATAACTAGGCTGTGTATGCTTCATGTAAGGTATAATAAGAACCTAAGTGTGCATGGCACATACATCTGTAGCTTCCTAGAAAACCTGTGGCTCAGTAATGGCCCTTTCAGGGTGTATTCATGCAGAGTGCTCTGTTTAGCTGCCTGCACCAAACCACTGCACTGGAGAAGAGGAAAGCACATGTGCTCCCCTGCAAACACCACAGCATACATCAGGGAGGAGGGCATCCCTCAAAGTGCACTTAGAAGCACCAAAGGCACAAGCATGAGACTGCAGCAGTGCCAAAGTCCCACTGCAGCAAGCAGAAGTACCTAGCTCTCTTTTGCAACAGCTATGCATGAGGTACGATCCTTATGCCACCTTAAAACAGGAAATTGTCTGAGATGTGCAGGCCCGTGGGCCTCACTCCAGGGGCCACAACTTTCTGACAGCAGCCCTTGGGTTAGTTCAGAGAATAGCCTACTTGGTACTCACCCAGGCAGCTCCCTTTCTTGCATGAGCTCTAACAAATCCTTCCAATCTCATTTCAGCTTTGGACAGTTTTAGGGCAGGTCTGACTCTTCAGGGGGCACGCAGCTGCATAAGACTCTCACTTCCTATTTTCAGAAGGGGAAGTGAGCCAACTACTCAAAAAGTGAATAATAAAACATGAACTTTAGAAAGCAAGAAGAAAAAGCCCACAGTTATTAGCCTTGCAAGCTTAGGAAATCCGAAGCTTTTTGTTGCACGCCAGAACAGATGAGAAGTTTTGAAGGATTTTCAACACTCTGGAAATACAAAGTGTGGGTGTTAGTACCATCATATACAACAAGGAAATTGCAGTGCCCAAAGTGCTTGTAACAACATGGCAAAGTTTCTAACACATGCACGGAAGCTATCCTGCATCAGTTTTCCACTTATACTTAGTATGTGGGAGCACTTTGATCTCCTCAACTTTAAAATAGAATACTTAAGCATAGCAGTACCCCTGATACAGGCTACCAGCACAATGATAGAAGGGTAAAATCTTGCATTTCAGGACAACATTCTTGTAACATACAGTTTTTGGCACAAACACCAAGTACCAGCCACAACCCCAGCAGAATATCTGAAAATGTGATTGTGCCAAAAATAGCAGAAGTCTGCACTTCCAACGGGTTCATAATGGGTCCCCCTTGCAGTGTTAACAGCTAACTCACACTAACTGCTTCAAAACACACTTTATCATCACAATTTGTTGCACTGTGACAACGTGCAGCATTTGGATTCTGTAGCTTCCTGTGATTTTTTGAGGGTAGACACACAAAGCAGAAACAACAAAAACTATGCTTACACACGCTGTCAGGAAAGAGTGAGCAAAACAACACAGAAGCATGCACGAGGACAGTCCAAAGCTCCAGTTATCTGAGGAACAGTAATACTGAGCCTCCTGCTAGGAAATACTCTCCTGTCATTCCTGGCTCAGAGATTACATATCTTTCCTGAAACATGGTTTGAAAAGTGTTTTCTTCGAGGTCTCTTCCACAGGCAGATGTCTCATAAGATTCTTGCCAACTTTGGGCTCCAAGCTGCTCCTTCAGTGCCATCATGGTGGCTTGCCCAGCTGCAAAGCACAGCTGTGACTGCAAGCCTCCCCTTCACGGGGAGACTGCTGTAGCTCCCTTTTGGAGAGATGAAAGCCAGGTCCTGGGAGGCGATGTAGCAGAAGCATGTTGGCTACCGACTCGTTCAGCCTTAGTCTTCAGCTGAAAAAACACAGAGCTGGCAGACAGCTATTGTGTACTGCACTATAGCACAGTCCAAGGAGAGGTTAATGAGGAATATTTATCTTCCCTTGGGACTTCCACAGGGAGGCCAGGCTTAGTTGACAGATGAGCAATTAGGACAGATACCTCTTGAAGTGCTATGAGCATGAATACCAGCATCTCCAACTAACTAACCTGGACTTGCACCTTTCGAAGCGGTTTGGTTGTTTGTTTTTTCTTTACCAAGTAACTAACCTGGACTTGCACCTTTTAAAGTGGTTTGGTTTTTTTCCCCTTTGCCAACGTAAAAGTAAAGCATAAAATGCTCTCTCCACTGAGTCTTTACAGCAAGATAATCAATGCCTGCTCATTATTACAGTGCAGGGGAGAAAAAGAGAAATAACACATTATTTTGCCTGCAAAGTGCTACCATTGACATTTAATTGACTTATAAAAAAAATAAAATCTCAGTGGTCAGTATGTACAGCTAGCCATTTACATTAGTGCACATCAAGCACTGCACTACCCTGGCATGGCCTAGCTTCCTAGCAAAGTGACTTAAAATACTCATAGCAGAAGATGTCTTCAACAGTCATGGGGTTTTTTTTTCTCTCGAGCATCTTGATTTTTTTTTTTTGTGATTCCTTGTGAGGCAAAGAACATTTCAAGCCAAATTCTGCTGACAGAAGTTATTCTGAGGTTGCCTACCTCTGCACAGAACCACAAACCTTTCTATTAGTACATAAATGATGCTTTGTGGTATGAAGTATATCAACTGCTTCATGCAGTGACAGCTTCTTCATATACTCTCAGCCCCAACACACTGGAGGAAGACTCCCCAACTTCCACCCAAACCTCAGTGAGACTTTAGGACATGCGTAAATAACAAAACACTAACACAAATCAAAGTGCTCAGATATAACCATAGTATAGGGAATAAAATCCGCTCAAGCTCTAAATAAGAGACACAGACATGTTGCTTATGGAACTGCACATACAAGTCTGGCTATCAAAAGCTGTACTTTCAGAACAATGTTATTCCTAACACCATTGACATTCTCAGTCTTTTGTCAGTAGTTCTTTTACCTCCCTGCCAGGTTGTTAGACAAGCTGTACCCAATATTACCTTATTCAAGATATTACAGCAGTATATTTCCTTACAAAGTTAACTAGCTTCTTGTATCTATCCAAATATTGGACCGATTCCTACCTTTAAATACTTATTCTTCTTTCAGCAAAAATTCTGTGAGAGCAACAAATACAGTTTCTCTGACATCATTCTTTCCATTAGTTAACATGAGATGCACTAAAATACAGACAGCAGTAGCACACATACCCAGAGGAATTACTACAAAAGCAGTATACTAAGTACCCAAATTTAAAGGAACAATAGAAGATTGTCGGCAAAGATACTGACTTGTAATTCTTTTGCTCCCAACAAGCAATCTTCCTTTAAACACCTAAAGCAACAGGAGCCATAATAGCAGCCACTTCACATCCATTACTGCCTACTTTAAGAACCAAAGGACACCCACGCTGCAACACTCCCAGGATACTAAACCTTCAAACCCAGCAGGTCCCTAGAGGCAGGCAAAGGCTGAGCGCACCAGGTTGTAGACACCACTTTTTCCTCTGCATAAGGGGGAACAGAGTTGTTATTCACAGGAAGGTCAGGCAGCTCAAGAGTTGTCCAATGCCCCCCACTGTAATTTGGTTCATGGGTATGCTCATGCAAAGTACAGAAGTGGCTGAGAATAAATTCATCTGGCCTGTGGTATCCAGAGAAGGAAAACGTTGCTCTAAAACATCCTCCCTTTACAGGTAAGGGCATAGGGGGAGCCTGCCACCTAGTCATCCTTTTTATCTGCTAAGGGTAGCAGGTGATGCAGCCCTGAGATGCTATTCTTCCGAAACACATATTTACCATATTTACCAACCCTATTTCATTCCAGCAGTGTTCTTCATGACTTTTGCTGGGTTGGTTTGTGGAACAGATATTCTGAGAGTTTATAGATCCAGCAGCTGCAACACTAAAAATCACTGAGATTTACCTGTGGGGTTTAGGGATTTTCAGTACGTAAACAGCTCCTGTGGCAATACAAAACCTGGTGAAACACAAAAGCATCTGAAGTATACATGCACCTTTATAGGAAACAGTCTCAGTGAGCTACAGTTACTTATTTGACAAACTAAGTCACCACAAAAAAAAAACTCTGACTTACCGCTATTGCCTTCATTAGTGGGCACAGACCTGTATCAAAGGGAAGACTCTATTGTGCTCATAATTTTGGAAGGAGATAGAGATTCATTCAGGCAATCACATGAGCTGAATAACTACCCTGAGTGTAGGGACTCAGATGCGATATAACATCTTCCATCAAGACACAATGCTGTTCAGAAAGCACTTTCAGTACTTTGCTGCTGCTGTTGAGAGACTCAGATTTATAATAAACACCAGGTAGAGGGACACCAATTTCGCTTCTCTCCAAAGGGCCACTCCATAACTTTGGAGTGAATCATCTCCTTGCACTTTATGTGCAAAGAGGATCGCACATTACTACCAAGAGCTGCAGTGAATGTGTAATGGCTCACTGTCCTGGTTCCAGCAGGGATGGGGTTAATTTCCCCAAGGAGCCGGCAGGGGACACAGGTATTCCATCCCATGTGAGCCATGCCCGGGCTATAGGGGGGAGCTGGCCGGGGGAGGGGGCAGGAAGTCGCGGCTCGGAGGGGTGGGACGGTCCGGGTCTGGTCAGTGAGCGGCGGTACTGAAATCACATCTGTATATTCTTTTATTGATGTTATTGTTACTGTATTTTTTTTTTCCTCTTTCCTTTGCTGTTCTGTTAAACTGCCTTTATCTCAACCCACGAGGTTTGCCTTTTTCTTCCGTTTTCCCCACGGCCATGGGGCTTGAGCGAGCGGCCGCGTGGTTCTTTGTTGCCGGCTGAGGCCAAACCACGACACTCACTCAAAATGAGTAAGAATACCAATTTAACTGGTTTTGTTAACCAAGGGAAATAGATATCTAGTCTACCAACACGACAGGTTGGAAAAAGCTTTACTGAAAAAAGGCAGAAACTCCCGATAATATTCTAGACTGTTACAGCCTGATTAATACCTTTCAGTTTGTATTTAACACTAGGTAACTCTGAAGCTACCTGGTGAAGAGTTGGTGTAAAGATGCCTTGAGGTGACTATTCATGAGCAATGGAGCAATCTTAAGTTGTACCACTGAAATCTCATTATCCTTTCATCCTGTGTTCAATGCATGTCAGTTTGGCATTTCGTTTTCTTTGCACCAAAAATATTCTAGGGAGTCCTTCAAGACTTAGAGTTTGTTTTTCAATGTTTTATCGATAACAAATAAGCATTCAGTCTTTAAAAAAAAAAATATTTCCTGTTAGTGTTGCAATAAATGGATGTAAGGTAGAGCTATAGTGGGCATTGCAAGGGCACACTCTCCTGTGCCAGCTAGAGACATCTCCAGGGCCACTTGGCTTTGGCTGCAGCTCCTTAACTATGCACAGGTTGTCAGTGACCACCTTTGATTAGGAGCAGTTACACAGAGAAACATCCTGCACTAAAAAAAAGACATTGCCCAGCTCAACCCAAACACTTCTTCCTCCAGACAGAGAGAGGGGGACCCAGAAGGCCATCAGAATAGGCTCAAGAGCAGCATTTTTGCAGCAAGTACAGTACCTATCCTATCCTCCCGCCACTGCAAAATAGTTTCACTGAATTTGGAGCCTCAGAAGATCGCAATGGCTCACCTACCAACTCAGCAGAATCATGACACATTAAGTGAGCATGCACATCCTTTAGAAATAGTTAATTCATTACAAACATCAAGATACAAGCACTTCTGAATGCATGCAAAATACCCTTTCAGAGAACTTTTCTACAATTCTCCACGGGTCTGTAGAGCAATACCAGTGACTTCCACACTTGCACTAATGGCTTAAAAGCCAAGCCCCCACCACAATGACAACCAGCTTGATTCAGGCAGTGAAGACATAACCTTGCTGAGAAGTTCAAGACACCAAGTCGTAAAATAGTTTTTCATTGCTTCAGGTTATGTTTTTCTTATGGATTGCTGCCCACATTTCCACGTGGATTAAAAAAGGCAGAAGGACAACAGGAAAAAAAAGCAAGCTCACAAAAAGAGATTGCACATGGCCTTTCCTTGACACACTCTGCCACACAGACTGATTCAAAATCAGTAGGTGAAGCCCTCAAGGGCAGACAGAGCTGCACTTTTCTACTAATCAGCCTCAGGTGCCCTGACAGCTCTAGCACAGTCCTTTCACATCTGTCAGGACACTCATGGAAAGTTGGAATTGAAAAAATTTGCACAAGAAGCAATTGTAAAAGTTGTAGGGGAGAAAAAAATAGCTAGTCTTCTCTCCAGCTTACAGAGCTCCAAATGCTTTTTATTCCTTCTTCCCAGGCAGGGTACATTTCCACCCACTGACACCCCCTACACTTCTTTCATCAGGGACTTCAGGGGGATTTCCTTCCTGCCATCCTCAGCAGCTTCGCTGCTGATGCTCATTTCTCAGCTGTTCCTTGCTTCCCAGCCTGACCACCTCAGCTTGAAAACAGCAGGCAGCTCTACTGCCTCATCACTACCTCTCTGCACCTTTTACCAGTTTTACCTTTTTTTTCAGTCTTCTCAGGTTTTCCCTACTGACCTTTTTTACCCTTCTCTTACTCAATAGCACACATTTCAAGGCACAAAATCTGCCTAATGAACATGAGCAGAGTCAAGAGCCAAAATTAGTAGCTTTATTCGGGAAATAACACTGTTATGAAAAACTCCCAGAGTACTCAGACCCTCAGGCTACATTTCCTAGTGATATTTCCTACAGTAGCTGTTAGAAAGGCTGCTCTGTGCTTTATGGAGAGCCTGTTCTGCTGTACAGAAAGATGCCAGCAGTAGAATGGCTTTTAAATCTCAGGCTCCCACAGCAGGAAAGGGCTGGTAACAAACAGCAAACGACAGATAGCTGCTGGGCGAGCACATTCTGTCTTAGTACAAGAAGCTGCATTAGTTTTTCCTGGGACCATTTTCTCTCCTCTAAGCTGGAGGCAAGACATTACCACTTGCATCTTGATATAATACGAATTTCAGAGGTTGGGGAATCACCGACATGCCCAAGTCACACAGCCCTTGCTAAAGCCACATCCCCTGCATGTGCTGGTCCCAGGTAAGCAAGCTCCACCTGGCCCACCTCACCACCAGGACATGGATTTATGTCTGCAGGAGATGTGAACACCAGGTTGGTGCTGTTCCCCCTTCCTGTTCCAAATAAAGCATTCTTTTCAAGTTAAAAATAAAATCTCTGCTTCAAGGAAGCCAGATTTCCATTTTCTTTTCACAACAGCAGATAAGCTTGCTTGGTTCCTTACCCACAGGTATTTTCTACTTTTTAAGTTACAACAAACTAGCTTTTAAAACTTTTCTTTTCAAAAGCCACTTCTGATGAGGTACATCACTATGGAGAGGTAGGCTTTGAATCTAACAAAGACTCCCATCTTATTCACTCATATCTAGCAATTAGCAGATCTAAAACCGTTAAAAACAGCATCTTTTGTGAGTGAGCCTTTCCATACCTGCATTCATCCAGACTTCTGCAGCACAGCTGAGTTTAGTAACTATTAAACTTCTCTATTAGCACATCCTCATAGGTCTTCTGGATAATACCTGGTTAGTCCTGGCTTCAAGAACATTCAGACTGGTTCGCAAAAGTTCTTTTGCTAGACATCACACCACCAAGCCTCTTCCAAATCTCTTCTGCTGCCCTTGACTCTCCCACTGCATAGCAGGCTTCTTTTCAAAAAATAGTTCTTTCTACGCAGAACACTGCTGCCAGCTTATCAAAAATGGCACCAAAGAGTGTCACCTCCATCTTATCCTCTACAGCTTCCCTGTGCGTTTTAAAGATTATTTGTTTCTATGACAAAAGTGTCTGCAGTCCCCAGCCAAGGTCTGCACACTCTCCAGCAGGCTGGCCCCAATACAAAGAAACACAGTCTAAATACACAAGGCACAGGATGAAAGGAGAAACACAGAGGTGTGAGGTGAACAGCAAAACCAGGGACAAAGCCAACTCTCTTGAGTCATGCACAAGTGCCCTTATCAGCATAGCACTCCTTTGCCTCGTGAATCAAAGGCCTCTCTGGACTGCAACATGTCCTTGTTTCTATATTGCATTCTGCCACAATTTGTATATCTCTAACCTCTTCCTACCCTTCACTTCAAAACAAGCACAATTCTCATGGTACAAAAAATCTCCTCCTCCCCCACCCACCCGATATATTTCTATGAGGACAGTGACCTCTTGTCTCTGTCAGTACTGCTAGATCATCCTCCTTCAGGAGGATCTACATCTACTTTATTTGTATTCCAGCAATTTTACTTTAACACTGCAGTTTATTTAATTCCATATCAAATATTGGAATACTTTATGACAAAGTTAATAAAATGAATATTCACAATAAAATTTGTAAATACTATTTGAAGGCTCACTAAAGGTTTCAGATACTCTATGGATTTCTCCAGATTTGCGCACCAACGTTTACAAATAGTCCTACCCAAGACATGGTAGGTCCCTGAAACTCTCAGCCCCTTACCAACAGAACTCCTCCGGCTTTGGGAGGGAGCACACACCATTGCATGTGTTGACACCATGCTTGATCTTTCATCAGCATTAAGTTTGAACAGACAACTATTTACTGCTTCGCATGAACCTACCCACCGCCTTTTGGAGCGGGCTGCAGATGCTGATGGGATATTTCTGGGACACTGTTGGAAACTCACCTCTGAAACTACATGCAGGCGGTCACTGGCAAATTCACCACCTCTGGTGAAAGACGCACTTCTCCAGGGACAGGGATCCCAAAACCTCTTGTGTAAGCAGAAGTGATGATGGAGGTCTTTTGTGGCCCTTCTTGAAAACAGTCTCAAGCAGAGCTAGGGGAAGGTCCTATTACTTGAGTACCTGGCTCTTACTTCTGGTGTGGCTATAGGAAAGCCCATCAGAAACTTTACAGGGAGAGGACAAGCTGATGTGTAACAAAGTAGGAGGAATGGGATACGGACAAGGGACCTGTGCCCAGAAATGCCAGGGGGACCTAGGAATGACCTTGGAAATCACTGCCTGCAGTGCCAGAACAAGCTCACAGTCAGGTAACATTTAACATCACCAGCCTTATCTTCTCATAAATCATACATAAAGCTGGAGTCAGTCTCATCATTTGAGGTTCCACCACCAACACAACAGGGGTTTCTCAACAAGCTTTCTCCTATCTCATTCTTCACCACAGCACATCTCATTTCCCCAACACAATAAAAAAAGCACCAGTTAGCAGCAGTAAGTAATCCACCATGGCAACAGGTGAGATGGGATCTCAGAAGTATGCCAACATCAGGGAGACCTCAGTGGTACTGACTGCACCTGCCTAGACCATGATGGGTCCACAGTAGCCAGACCTGCCCATCACAGGGTTAAGTTTTACCATCACAGATCTCAAAAGGTTCTTACCTTTGTAGTTACTTATTTTTCCAAAATAACAGATGTTGAAAAAACAAACCCACCTTGAATTAACCACAATTCATTAAGAGATTTGAAATGAGAAAATTTAATCCTTTAAGATTCATAATCCTACTTTGGAGGACAGGATAAAGCTCAGCTTTCAGGGAACAATTTAAGAAATTGTACAGGATCTCTACCTTCATTTCCTGTTTTAAAAATTGAGCTGTCCAGCTGCTTCAGCTCAGGTTTACTGTTTAATACTTTTTTTTTCTCTCAATGTATCCCCATACTAGTGAGAAGAATAAGTGAAAAACTTCATTGCAATCACTTTCAAGTACATTAAATCCTTACTAACATAGCTACATTTATAGAATCAACTTTGTTAGCATCAAGCAAACAGATTCTCATGCCAGCAACCCATACAGCTAACTGTATCTTATTGTAAAATATAATTTTACACAACTCAACTAAAGTTCTTCGTATAGATTTATTCAAGTATATATCTCCTTCATATTTGCGATACCTGCCTGTCTTCATAAGTTTTTAACATCAATATTATCCACATTATCATCTCACAACACTTTCTACTGTTATTAACTAGAAGTGCTACTATTTATTTTTGTGGAAGATAGAGCCAGTCACCTTTATCTGTCTTCATTTCCTTAGAAGGAAAGCAAAACGGGGAAGCCTTAGCTTAACAGTAACGCCTGACCCAATTCCCAGTACTGGAAATAATCACACAGAAAAAGCAAATTGTTTTAGAGAAGGTCTGTGTACGTACAGTACCCATAGATTTTTTTTAAATTAAAAAAAAAAAGTTATTTTCCTGTCCTATAGCTGCAAAACTCAGTTCAGCTGATGCCACCAAGCAGAGCCACAGAATACACTCAGCTTTTCATGAGAGCATCTTAAATGGAGCAACACCAAATTCTATTAAACACAGTGGGATCCCAAAGTAGACGCTCCTTTGCACAGGTTCGTATTTGGACAGGCTTTTCTAACCTTTCTCTCTAGTTTTGGTCAGTCCTTGACAGTAGTTTGCAGGGGCTGGACAGCAATATTCACTGCCAGCTGAACAATAAGATTGCACAAGTGTTCCCATCAACCAAACACAGCTGTCTTTCAAAGCGACAACACATTTCTCCTCATACAGTGATTAAGAGTACCCACCTTCTCTGCTGGGCAGTAACAGAGTACATCATTCCAGCTATTGCTCCCCTGGTGTAAACCTGAACCTTTCGCAGACTGATGGTCACAGTCATTCTGAGATCGGGACAAGAGTGACTCTGGGTAACAGCTGCCTCTCCCACATACACCTATTTGAATTGCAATAGATAGATGCATGTGACATGCAGAATGCATATGTATGCTTCTATATGTTGTATGCACAATGTTACACACACCTGTCTGTAATGGACAACAGGCCTCATATTTCATTTAAGGTCATAAAATGACTAGTTTATTCCAGCTACCTTACCCAATTTATACTTTATACTTAGCAGTTCGCTTCTCAGCTCTTCTCTGCTACAAAAAAAAAAAAAAAGAAATACTTCTCATATTGCCTGCACAATCGGTATGTCTATAGATAGACTCCTATAAACATAAGAAGTGTCCAGATTCATAAGAACTGAACCCAGGAACATCACGGAAAGGATGTTCCCATCATCAAGGAAATTGCCTTGTCTACCCCACAGGAGACACTCCCCCAGGAGTGACTTTGTATCGGGATTCAGCACAGAGAACGAAGCTAAAAGCTCCTCTTCTACATCACAGGGTTTGTTGATCTTAAAAGCAACAGCAGCTACAAACAGCCCACTCAACTGTCTTTGCCAAGAGACACAGACCTCAGCCCACAGTGTAGACTGGATAGAGTCTCAGAGTCACCCTTTCAGTACTGGCTGCTGTAAAGCCCAGCAAAGATACTGTACAACCACAGTGCAAGCAGTCAGAAGCAAGATTTTGAAGTTTTAAAACATAATTTTGTGTAAGCCCGTGTAAGTCCCCCAACAGTGACATACCTCTGAGGGGAATCTGCAGATCTGGGCCCCAATACCACTCCCTCTCTAGGGACAGAGGAGAGAAAAAAGGAAAAGAGGAAAAAAGAAAAGTTACAGCTCCCAAATCACTCATCCACTTGGTAGGCACACATGGGGACAGTCTGGGGAGCCAACAACCACCCCCACCCAGGGATCCCAGCCACAAAGCAGGGGGACACTACACCTACAAGCACACACATAGCACAGTCTTTCACTACTCTAACTGAATAAAGAGGGCAGCAATATTTTTAACAGCTTTTTCTCGCTTCCCAGTTAACTTCCTTTGGATTCTTCCTACCATACAACACAGCCTTTGCCAAGCTTCTCTACAGTGAGAAGAGCTTCTCTACCCCCCAGAAAAGAAGGGGTTTTTTTGGTAGCTCCTCTGCCTGTCACCTTTGCTTTCTAAACACACATCTGCATTCTTAATCCTTGAGTAGCCTGCAAAGCAGAGGGAAGTCCCATGCTTGCAAAATTCAATGTGACAACAACTCCCGCAAAACAATACCAGCTGAGTACTTTTTTGTAGTATTACTCGATATAACCACACATGAACCAACAAAGTAGTCTAACAGTAAATAAAAAAGTTAAGTAATTTCTGTTAGGTTTTACTTATTTTGACTTGGAGCAACTGGAACAGCTGAGTTTTGTCTCATACCCTAGCGATGAAGTACTGAAAAAACATTTTAACTTAATGTATTAGCAATTTTAGTGCATAAAATGTTGTTAAGGGGCTTCTGCAGAAATTTTGCATCATGTTCACATGAATTACCTCTGTTCTTTAAAAACTATTTCCTGAGGATGCCTTAAGATGCTTGATGAAGGAGAAACACCCATGCCTGGATTAATTACTCTTTAACCTGAGGCTGCAGTGGAGAACACCATGCTGTCCCACAATACCACAAACACCTTAGTGGTTTTTCCACTATTCTTATTCTGTACAGACCATAACAGATGCCAGTGCAGAATAAATACAAAGAAATTAGCCTACATGGTTGGAAAACCAAAGCAAGCCTGGTACACAGAAACACCACTTTAAAAAGAAATCTCAGAAACAAAGATAAATGGATTAAAAGGTCGTATTTCGATCACACAGTTCATTAGAAGTAAACTTAGTCTCCAGGCTAGCTGACTTGGACAGCTGTAGCTGACCATAACAGAGCTCCCAGAGGGAAGGCAAAGAGATGACACAAAAGCAAGTATTACAGCTCGTCTTCTATCTTAAAACTGATAGCATAAGGAGCGCAGATAAGATGCGCACACCTACACCACATAGGTAAGGAATACACGATAACACTTTTTTAAAATGCAGCATTCCCTCACACAGAACTGTTATTTTCCTCTTGTTTTATTTTAGCATTACAGATTTAGTAATACTATTAAAAATAAGGAGTTCCTCCTGCAGGACAACTTCCCCTGGAGCCGTGTCCACAGCTGCTGGTTTTCTGATCTCTGGTAAGGATAGGGGTAACTTGTTTTTCCCAGAAGTCTGTTCCCAGATGCTTATTCTCACAAAATACACATTGTTACATTGGACAAAGACAGAAAGCAAGACTAGTGGTAGGGATAGAGGTACCTGCTGCATCACCTCACAGGCTTGATACCCCTACATGTACCAAACAAACATCTGCTTATCCCCATAAGCTGCCTTTGCCAAGGCCTTTGCACACTGTCCCTAGTTCCATGGATCAGCAATACCTAGACTCCTTGCTCCTGATCTGGCTCTATTTAACAGCTCTCAGCTGAGTTGCCACCAATTTTTATTCCCGTTTTCAGCACACTTAAACTTCTGCTGTTTGCAAGCCCCTGTGGGAATGCATTCTCCAATTTCACTGAGCTTTGTGTAAAAGATACACTTTGTTTGCTCCAAACCTGCCAGCTAACTACTTAATTGTTACATTCCCAGCTCATGTATTGGGAGAAACAAGGAATGTCCTTCCATCTCATTAAATCCAACGCATGCATGAGGAACACGGATTATTGGAAAGATTGCTGCTATTGGTATCTTGGGAAGATTAGCAATTTTCAAAGTTTCATTCTGTGATTGAGATTCCTCTGGCATATTTGATGAGCTTAGCAAATTCACTCTATACACAGCTTCCTTTTTTTTTGTTTGTTTTTTTAAACTTACATCTCTATCCACACACTGCGTTCAAGTGCTGCATCCAAGAGGCACAGCTGAGATCTGAACCTCATGCATTGCCCAGCATCTAACCACACAAGGACAGCGCCTGCCCTAAGAGGTTACAGTGACTTCAAAGGAAGACAAGGGTCAACATAAGACATACTTACATTTTTAGATTCACAGAATCATTTTGGTAAGAAGGGACCTTTAAGATCATTGAGTCCAACCGTTAACCTAGCACTGCCAAGTTACCACTAAACCATGTCCCTCAGCACCACATCTAGCCTTCTTTTAAATACCTCCAGGGATGGTGACGCCTCCACCTCCCTGGGCAGCCTGTTCCAATGCTTAGACAACCCTTTTGGTGAAGAAATTTTTCTTAATATTCAACCTAAACCTCCCCAGCTTAACTTGAGGCCATTTCCTCTTGTCCTATTACTTGTTACTTGGGAGAAGAGGCTGACCCCCACCTGGCTACACCCTCCTTTCAGGCAGTTGTAGAGAGCGATAAGGTCTTCTCCCCTCAGCCTCCTTTTCTCCAGGCTAAACAACCCCAGTTCCTTCAGCCGATTCTCATAACACTTGTGCTCCAGACCCCTCACCAGCTTCGTTGGCCTTCTCTGGGCATGCTCCAGCACCTCAATGTCTTTCTTGTAGCAAGGGGCCCAAAACTGAACATAGTACTCAAGGTGGGGCCTCACCAGTGCCCAGTACAGAGGTACAATCACTGCCCTAATCCTGCTGGCCACACTATTCCTGATACAGGCCAGGATGCTGTTGGCCTTCTCGGCCACCTGAGCACACTGCCAGGTCATATTCAGCTGGCTGTCAACCAGCACCCCCAGGTCCTTTTCTGCCGGGCAGCTATCGAGCCACTCCTCCCCAAGACCATAGCGCTGCATGGGGTTGTTGTGACCCAAGGGCAGGACCCGGCACTTGACCTTGTTGAACCTCACACCGTTGCCCTCAGCCCATTGATCCAGCCTCTCCAGATCCTTCCGTAGAGCCATCCTACCCTCAAGCAGATCAACACTCCCGCCCAACTTGGTGTCCTCCGCAAACTCACTGAGAGTAACTCCATCCTGAAGCCAAACAGAATAACTATTTGATACAGGTTGAATTTTTACAGCAGCATACGCTTGAGAAATAACCACAGCCTCTAGAAACTCCTCTAATAACAGAAATTTGATTTCAGAAATTTTATGTTAACATACTAAATATTTCTCAGGAAGGAGAAGCAGGAAGTGGCTGTACTATATGGATCTGTGACAACACTAGTTCTAGTATTTTTTACTAAGCATTATGAACCAGGAAACAGCCTAATATCACCATGAAAGTGTGTCTGTTAAAGCCTGTAAGGTCTGACACAGAAACTGGTGAAGCACTACTGACATCTAGTGCTACACCACTGCTTGTTATTATTAAACGATACACTGCAGAGGCACCTATTTCTTTCTAGTCCAAAAAAGAGAACTCGAAACTAGATTTGAGACAACTCTAAAATAAAATTTTGAGATTTAAAGTTTTTAAGAACAAAAGGTCAGGGCTTTTCTTTTCCCATCTTGGTACAGACCTGAAGCACCGTTTCATAGTCATGCACTACAACGGAGTTGCAGTACCCACTAATATTTGGAAACCTTTGCTTCTGCAAGATGTTGCCTCACCCGACATTGTTTCAGCATGAAAGGTCGTGAGGACAGCAGGTAGCACCTTGCTTACAGTCCTGAACCCTAGTTTTGCCTGTGCTTGATCTTCCTCAGTCCCCAGCAACAGAGGATTGCCAGGAAGAAGGTGACAAAGCACAGGCAAAGCCTGCCAGATCAACACCAGGAATCGAGCCCTCGACTTAACCAAAGTCAACAGCATCACTCCCACTAGTGGCAGTGGGGCAGGATTTCACTCCAGGACTTCAAAGGAGATCTGAGCTTGGATGAAGGTTGGCTTTGCTAAGGGGACACCAGTGTCATGAGCTCTACCTTTTTGACGGCTGCACTTTCATAACAGCAAACAAAGCAAC
>VZSZ01003414.1:124314-146128 GCA_013398815.1 Ibidorhyncha struthersii | reverse complement strand
TGATTTAAAAACAGTTAGGTGCGGCTTCCCCGCAGCGTGAGCTTGGCCCACAGCGGGTACGCTGCGACCACCCGGGTGCCGCGGGCTCCCTCTCAAGCGGGAACCGGGCACCTCTGTGAGGAAGGGGCGGGCCGCCGGGCGGGAGCCCGCCATTCCGCGGGGTCGCCGGGCCTGACCTCTGCGCCTCGGTTTAAAAACAAGCAAACCAACCCAAAAAACACACACACACACACCCCAAATCTGCATTTGTTTTAGTGGTAAACAGAGCACTAAAGAGCCGCGAGAGGGTCGTTCAGCCTGGGGAGGGGGCAGGGGCATACAGCAACAGGTCAGTAACGCTCGCCTGAGCTTCGCCGCATCTCCGGGTGCAAAAACCCTTCCTAAAACACGTGTTTTCCATCAAGAAAAACGCTCAGAAATTTTACCGATAAGGTGTTTGGTGAAAACGGGCACTACTTTACCAGAGGAAATAGCACACATTTCTTACCATGAGGCATTTTTGATGCGACTAGGGAGTCTGAATGTCAGCTCCTCACAGGCAGTACCCCGCGTGACAGACAACCTGAACTATTCCCTCGCTCATGAGGAAAGATGAGCCTTCCTGAGCTGACAGGACGCCCTGGAAGACACAAAGCTGTCCCAAAACCACCGAAAATTAGGAGCTGCTGCGGAGGCTCTCCTCACGCTATACCAAAAATGCCAGCAGAGAGCAGGATGGGACAGCAGCAATTCCCAGCTTTACTGATCCCTTACTCACTTTATTTCACATATTTAATCCTCAAAACCGACACCAGCTCCTTCAGCCTGCCTTATACAGAACAAGGAGATGCACTTGGCAAGGGAGGACCCACATCAGCTTTTCACCTGTGCACCACCCAATCCCCACAGACTTCCTCTGGGTGGATTTTAAAGAGAAATCCCCATGCTAAACGCTTAAGTAAAATAAAAACACCTTGTAAGCATTAACCACACTGATGTTTCCAAGTACATCAGGAAAGCCAACAGAAAATTGTGTTTGTCACAAGATGAAAACTAAATAAGGTGAAATAGAAAAGGAAATATTTTGCTTTAGGGCTTTTCTTTTGTGTTTTGCAGTTTCCCAATAAAAAACAAACACAAGGAAAGCTTTGATGAGGCAGCTGGAGTGTGAAGGGGAGATGGGGAGGATGTGGGAAGCTCTCACCTGTGCCAGACAGCACAAGTCTGTGTCAGGGCATTTTCTTATTTCAGCGTTGCATTTTCTGCATCACGGAGCTGCTTTCCTGATGAACTCAGACACTTGACTGCAACATGTCCCTTGCAAAGGACTTGGTCAGAGAGGATGGCTGACCACGGCATCTTCAGGCCCTCTGTAAACCAATATAAGGGACAGAAGCAAAGAGAGGAACTTATTTCATATTTTCCACAGACTTCCAGCAACTTCTTCCCAATAGACTAATAAACACTAAAGCCAAACTGCAATACCTGCCTGGTTGTGAGCTCTGGGGATTTAAAAAGGAGGCAGATTTCTGCTGGTTCCTGGATGGGGCATTTGCAGCTGCACCTGAAGCAGCCATAACCAATATTCCTGCCAAAATCAACTGAGTCACCCTAATGCAATTCACTGGACCCAAAAAGTGCTGCCTCCCTATCCTAGCTGGGAGAGCAGCTAGCACTGCATGCTCAGTGAAGGCAGTTATTGCCTACCAGGTTATTCAGCTGCTTCCAGAATAATCCCAGACATCAGTGCATTCATGCGCAAAGAGTGGGAACAGGCTCTCCTGTCATTGGGAGCTGTATGTGTCCTGGCACTAACGCAGAAGTGTGCTCTGGAGAGTCTTTGCTTCTCCTCTATTTAGTAAAAAATAGGTGCTGTGTCTATTTCAAGAGCAACCGGGAAGGAGTGGTGGGAGGGAAAAGAAGAGAGGATCAGGGAAGGGTAGAAAAACAGAATGACTTTCAACAGACTCATTTTTTCTGCAAATAGTTGTTTTATTTTGCACCTTTCTTAATGATCCTAAGTACTGCAAAACAGCCAGAAGGCCTGCAATTGCATTACTGTTTTTCCTCCTTTTACAACCTTTTGGATTTCCTTAAAATACAAGCTGCTTTCCTTCTACAGTCAGGTGTTTTGGCAGCCTTGTGCCCACTTGAGCAGACATGAATGAGCTAGGGATGACCAGCCATGGAAACCTTGTAGGCACCTGCTTGGTGGTGGGAGAGGGAAGTGTTGTATCCGCAGTCAAGGACCCATCTGAAGAGATTAAAAAAACTTGAGCAGCTGCCTTTTAAGCTCTGTGTACCTGTAGGTGAACTGGCTGAAAGCTTGGACTCTGCCTAGCCCAGAGGAGATAAGAATGGGGTCCTTGGCCACCTTACCTCTGCCTGTACAGCACCTTGTTGCTGTGATTACTCACTTGTAGGTGCCCTGGGGAGGAAAATGCTTTCTTGCCAAGTCGTGGTAAGGGTGGGAAGCTCCCTGCAAGCCAGTCCATTGGGGGTGATGGAGACGGGGTCCCCAGTAAAGGGGAAAAAGGCAGAAAGGCCCCCCTCAAAGGTCACTCTATCTTTCAAACCTCTGTCCTTTCTTAGGACCTGTCTTGTAGCCAAAATTTGGTCTTTGGTGCTGCAAACCTGCAGCATATTTCATCCCCCATAGAAGAAGGCCAGGCAAGAGCTGCATGCGGAGCCCCTGACATCCATGCTGCTACACAGACGTGCACCGACATTAGGGCAGCATCTTCAACTGAGAACAGGCAAAGAGCTACAAAAGCAATTATTTTGTGAAATATGCTGTTCCTAACACAGAATGCAAACCATCTGCCAGAGGGTAAAACCCAGAGCAAGTCCCTAAATGAGCTGTCCTAGAACAAGAAGGAAGATCATTCCAAAGCTGCTTCCAAAAGTGGCTGTAACCCAGCCCAGGCTGCTGTAAAGAAAGAAAATAATCAATCCTGTTATTTCAACTTCCGCTATTATGTTACTAAATAAATAGAGTGATTCAGGAAAAACAGCATTTCCCTTATTTTTCTATAAGTCAGCAGGTTAACACGATGCTTTCAGGCACTCCAGCAAGGTTTCTGGTTGAAGTTGCTCTGCTTGGCCAGGCTACTGTGCCTGCTGCTGGCAAAGTTCATTGCCACTGTCCTTGGAGGCAAGAGAAACCATTGCAGGGAGCAGCTGGTGCCCTCTTGCTCAACACCCTCTCTCTCTTGACCCTGGCAGGGCTGCTGGTTATGAGCTCATCTCTAACCTACTTTCGAGGGCCAATTTGTTGAGGAAACTGTGATTAAGGCGCTTTAACTGGAGGGATGAGAGGATGAAGGCTCAATCAGAGGCAAAACCTGGGATGTCTCCCATATCCCAACGGTGCTGCCAATGGTGTCCCCCTCCCTCACCACTGTCCTTTCATTGCCTGACACTTCATGAGGCTGCACAGAGGAGTTTGGGATTTTCTCTCCATCAATTTGTCGTTCCAAGCCAGCAGCCTTTCCTCCTGGAGGAACTAGTATTTGCCATGTACATACCTTTATCTTCCAGAGGGTCTCTTTTTTAGTTATGTCATTTTGCAAGGTAGCATAACCCTTGCAGATTCTCATTTAAAAATACGTATCTATTACAGCCATGCAGCTGAGGGAATCATAGACTGATGTCTTTAAAACCACTTTTTTTAAGAAAACGCATCAATATTTGTCAGTAACACATTACACTAAGCATGTGCAACAGCTTCCCTTGGGAAAGTGCTACTGCTTATTAGCAGTAATTAATAATTAGTTCTAAGGCTATTTACCACAATTCCACTGATGTAAGAGGTCTGTTACTTCTCTGCATCTGGTGAAATAATCCCATTAATGTATAGAATAGTTCCTCTAATGTACATTTATAAAGCCAGGAGATACGCAGTAGTAAACCTGTCTTGGTCAGGTTTAATGCACTGTCTCTAGCATTTTATCGGGGCCGAGCAGCTCCCTTTATTGTCAGCAGTATCTCAGCTGCTGTTGCCAAAGAAAATAGTTGTAGATCTCCAAGCAGGGGAGAGAAATTCAGGGAGGTTTTCAGCAGCCCCCCTACCCAACCTCCCCCTTAACCTAACCTGCTTCTGGGACAAGACACAGAGCATCTCTAGCACCATGCGAGTTCTGGTCCTTCACAAAATACTCTCACAATTAACAGTCCAAAGTTTTAGCCTTATTTAACCACATCTCCACTTTAACCCAAATGCTGTGCACAGGATTGACAAGTGTTGTCACACCCTCCCCAGGTAACTGGAACAGTGATTTCGGGATGTCTCACTTGGCAACTAAAGATATCACACAGCTGAAACACAAATATTTTCCAAAGGCTCCTGAAGCATGCAGAGCTCAGCTCGCGCTGCCTGCATCTGAATGAAAAAAATAACAAAAAGGAGTCATCACCAACAGATGATCCTAGTGTAGAATACAGATCAAGTCTGATCAGCCTTTGGTAATGAAAAATGCCTTAAAATTGTTTTTAATTAAAAGAATTGCAGGTCAAAAGCTAAAAGCTCCATGGGGAGTAGCCATCTCTGCTATAAGTTTCACAGGTATTCATCCAGAACTATCCCAGGGTTTATCTTCCCATGCTGGTGAGATATTCACACCCTGAGTAAGAATGGGGCCACAGCAGTGCCAGAAAGTGCAGGGGGACCTGAGAGGCTGTGGGGCCTCCCCGCTGTGATGGGGATCTGCAGCCAGGGAAAATGCAAAAGATGCTATCTGCCAAAAAACCCCAGTCGTTCTCCATGTGTAAGAAAGCTGCATGCAATATTTGTTGTGTTTAAGATAGATGGTGGTGCATAAGCCAGAATTACTGTTACGTGTTTTGGAAAAAATGTGCCAATGGTGGAAGTAAACACTGTCAGTGGTGGCTTTATCTTCTGTTAAAGGAAAGGCAGGGAAAGAGAAAAAAATCCTGAAGCAATGAAAGGGTCTCAGGAGTGTCACTAGAAACTCTGGAACCAGACAAGTTGAGGGGCACAGTTCTGAAATAGGACCAGAATTCAGGACACTCTCCACAAAGAAACAGGATACTCATCTTGAGGCACTGAAGAAATGTAACTAAAAAGACTTCAGCTCTGAGAAACAGGAAAAGTGTGTGCAAAAGCCAAGCTGTGGTCCGAGGAGGGAGGGCATCAGTGACACTCATGCAGATACCGCCAAAACTAACAATGGGTTCCTATGCAGGGCTGCCAGCACAAAGTGCAGCCGCCCCATGAACCAGCCTCTCCTGTTTACTGCCCCCCTGGTCACACCAGCCCCAGGGTCCCCATGGGGGAAACCCAAAGGCTCATTTCCCTGGTCTGACCCCCTGCCAAGTCCTAATGGGAGGAAGAAGGCACACAGAATAAACCAGTAATGTGGCCTAATGCCAAATGCTACCATCCCTGCTGGGTACAAGGGGCACATCCCAAATCAGCACCTCGCATCACCCAGAGAAGTAGCTGCTTTAGGAGGATGCTGCAGACCACTGTATGAGCCTCCAAACTCTCAGGATACTTGGCAGTACTCTGTAGTCAGGGATGCGGTGTGCAACTGGAAATGGCACTGAATCCGATCAAAGGAGCAGAAGTCTTTTCCAAACATACTCCAAGAGGAAAGCTCCCGCTGACATACCCCAAGAAAAATGGACCCAAACAGTCCTTGTTTAGTAATACCAACCAAAATGCAGGAGCTCAAGTTTTCTCTCTTAAAGGCCGCTTTAAGGCAAAAGTAGCTGAACTGAACTCAGTTTTCCACTTTATCAAGAGTCACACGGAATATCTGCAGTGGTACCCACAAGGAGAGGCAGCATTGGGGTTTAAGGATAACACAGATGAGGTTAAGGGAGCTCTTCTGCAATTCCCAGGCTCTGTTTCCTGCTGGCAAAGGAAGTTTTGCATTATGAAGGCCTTCTGATTCACTTCTCAGACTTCCCACACCGGCTGTCCTGTCAACTGCTCTGACACACAGCACTGTTACTTTTGTATTGGCAAGTACCAGGTGAGATGGAAGCTTTCAAAATGAAAAAGGGTCAATAAAGCCTTAGGATAAATCAAGGGTGTACTCAGGACTTCTGTGTCTTTGCTATTTTCCTTGAGGCGTACCAGCTTTACAGATCAAGCGATTCATCATTTTACTTCTCCGGACAGAGTTTTAATAGTGTTCAAACACTAGTGCTTCTAGTCTTGCCCCAAGAGGATGGGAAAGCTGAACTGTGACAGACCCTGGCTGGTTATCAGCCCCCTCCAAGGCACCACCATCGCAGGGCAGAGACCTGGAGCCTTCTTGCTCCAATTCTTGGGTACCAATGTTGAAAATGGACCCGAAAAGCTACCAAGAATGGGATGAAGTAGTCAATTCAAGCTGATTAAATGCCAACATGTGGTTACAGTCCTGACTAAGGAGGGAGGCAGAGGAAGCGCAGCACTGGAGACTTGCTGCCTTCTTCCACTCTTTTGCTTTTTTACAATCATATTTCCCTCTGCACAATTGATTTGAAAGAGGCTACTGAACAAAAAGTTGCCAGCCGTGGAAAGGAGTGTATTTCACATCCCCCAAGGATACCTCTCCTTTAGTGGCTGCATGAAGGTCTAACACAAATAAAGGCTTCACAGCTGTATTACTCTCAGCTATGAGTAAGCAACTGCTAAACTTCGGTCAAACTTAGAATAAAATTGCTTATGTCAGATCCGAGATTTCAGAGAGCACTTAATCTAGGTTGCTAAAAACCTTCAGGTTGTTTCAGAAGCACCTCCCACAAACATGTGGGAGCTGCTGGGCTTTAATTAGACCAAAAAATCCAGTTACATAGATTTTGATGAGTTTTAAGGATAACTGTAATTTAATGAAAAGGATGTGTATGTGCCACGATTTTTGGTTTAATTTAACAACACAAAAGCAAAGAGAAGGGCTTGTGCAAACTGCCCATCTCTTAAGTCTCTTCATAATGCAGCACACTTTTCTAATTTGCAATCATAATTACAAACTCATAAAAATACATCTGTTGACCCAGACAGATCGTAATGGTTGCTTTGATGCCTGGATTGCTCTTTTTCCATTTTATTGCTTCCATTTTCCTCATACAGACCACAAAAACAGTTTAACTGATAAAAGCAATTCTTAGATGTCTCAGTTCATTTTAGAACTATGAGTTTAATACACAAGTTCAGTAAAAATCAGATTTAGAAGAAAGCAGGCAGGCTGAGGCCATGCTGTCTATTCACAAGCACATTATTTTTCTTTGAAAAGAAGGTTGCACAACACAGTATTAATAATTATTACTTAAGCCTGTACCAATAACTGTAGTTTAATGGGTTATTCTGGACTTTTGCTACATGCTAAGGGGGGCAGTGTACTTCTGGAAGAGGGCTCTGATAACCAGCTACCTATGATCCAGAGCATCACATGGCACTTTACAGATTAAAAATACTTTTATTTCCCCCCCCCAGATGGAAACAAACAGAAAAGGTAAAGGAGTTGGAATAAAACCTAGAAGGATGATAGGGAGTCCCTGAGCTCAGCATCTTGTGGCACAAGCAGAAGAGAAAGGAGGAAGATGCTCTGACCACCAGAGCTGGAGAGGAGACATGCCCTGAGCAGGGTCCAGGAGATGCATTGTTACTGATGCTAATTAAGACCACAGTGATTTTAAACAGGATAAGACCTAACAAAAGGCTGTGTGATTCTGCATTGCCCACCCAGCTCTGCTTTCCATCAGTATTTTGAAAACCACACAGAGTATTCAAGCTGCAGGAGGACTATTGCTTTTATGGCCTTACGCAGTAGCGTAACACTGTTTTCTGCTCGGATTGAATAGAGATCCAACACAAATTCCCAATGGTTTTTGATTGCTAGTGAGCATTATGTTTTTTTTTCTGGAATTACCTCTCCTACCCACAAACTTACATGAATAGGGATGGCTTTTTGTGTGCGAAAAGGATGCCACTACATCCTAGAGGAGACGTTACTCTAGCTGCAGACTCACACTGTTTTAGAACAAATGGTTTGTGTTGACCAAAGTCCAGGAAGTCCTTATTTTCTTCATAGCTGTTCCTGTTTCTGGCTTTTCTTTTAAAAAGTAATTTTGCAAAATTGGTACTTTGGCAGAGTATCTATTTGATAGCTTCCCATCTGCTTGCCTAATTTATATCCACTGAATTTGCTAACAAAATCAAGTTTTTATTGCTAGCCACATTGCAAAGCTTATATAGCTGTGGGAAAATGGGCTGCACTCAATTTCTCCTTACGCTTCATCAACTAAAGTGTGTGCTGATGCCGATTCTTTACTGCCAGAGGTGGGGACATACAGTGCAGCAGGCTACAGGTTGCCCTTCAAACACACTGCACAACACATAGGTAGATTTATTTGCTCTGCTGAGGGTCAAAGTAAGTGTAGAGATGACCAGATGAAAATGTGTACTGACAGCAGGTATTTTATGGTTTGTATTCTAGATTACATTTATCCTCAAATCTTGTGGTGACCTAATCCACAAACTAAAATGTTACATTTAGTGGAAGTGTACATTTGGGGATGGCAAGGAGGAAGAAAAGTACAAGCAAAGATAGCACGTTGGCAACAGGAGATGAAGAGAAATGTCTGATATTAAAGGTAAGCCTCCTTAATGGCTCTCTAGCAATCCCATTCCGCTGCCACAGCCACAATTTTTCACCGCTTCCACTGCGCCCAGAAGAGGCACTTGTCTCCCCCCAAAATGAGCCAAATTGAGGAAGTCAAGACAGCAAAAAAATTAGAAATTTATGTGTCAGATTGGTTTCCAGTGAAACCCACTTGCTGCAGAAAGCCTTGGCTGAGCTGGAGAGGGTGCAGGAACAGATCACTCAGGGTGAGGTTAGAGCGGGACCGTAACGTTAGGTTAACGTGAGGTTAGAGCGGGACCATGGAGCGTAGGAAGGCACGGTACGCGGACCCACAGGTCTGAACACATTTAGAAAGCTTGTGGTATACAAGCCAGACAACACATTAAAAAACAAACAAACCAAACCAACACACCCCTGAACCCCAAAGAGATTTACAATGAAAGTGAAAGGCTGGTTCCTGCAGGCTTTCAGAATTAGGCACCTGATCCTGGATGCATAAGGGTTTGTAATCCACAACATACACAGCCTCTCGTGGACCTGTTAAGTGTTTTCCAGGATGAGTTTAGAGGATTACAGAAATTTAGATACAGATGTCCCACATAAACAATTTAATTCATTTACTCAAAGGTATGGTGTAAAATAAGACTGCTGTGCTCTATATTCCAAAATAACTGCAGGCATTGTCCGCAAGTATCCCTTAGCTGGGAACTACTATTAATTGGCACCAACTATTCCAATATAATTACAACCACGATGCCCATCAGTTGATTAATTTAATTTAGTTTTCACATCTGCAAAGCAATAACTCTGTTGCCTACCTTAACATAGGCAGTAAATTCTTTCATGCACAGCTCAGACTATGTCCTCTTTGAGGACAACTCACAGGATCCCACTTTACAACCCAGAGCAAAAAAGAAAAGTGTAGCTTTTCCACATTTTCATCTCTGCCTTCCTTTTACTGCCCAACTACTCACCCTCTTCTGAAAGGACAAGGAGAAAAATCAAGTAAGCTTTAGCACCCTTAAGCTGTGATTTTCACAGCTTTCAATCAAACATTAAAAGTAGTCTTGAGGTTCAATTATTCTGGAGTAAACCAGCCATTTCTTAGTTGCTCATCAAGGCCCAAACTGTCCCAAAGCTATGAAAAAAAGAAAAAACACAAACAAAAAACCCCAAAACCTTGCCTCCCCAGCCCCCCTCCCCAGCTGTGTCTCAATTAGGGGGATGGCTTTGTCTTTTCCAATCCTCTTTCCATTCAGCGAAGCACTTCCTAGCAGGGAAGAAGGCTTTAGGAAAAAGACTGGTGCACTGCTATGGAAATAGAATACCACGCTGACCAACAACTCCCATGCGACACAGCAAAGCGTGGACTTGTGTTCAAAAGACTTGAAAACCCCAACTGGGGGGGGGGGGGGATTTTTTTTTTTTTTTTTCATTTAATAGAGGTGACTCATGCACACTAAGGCAGGTATTCCCACCAACCAATGGCAATGGGTGCCACAACAAAAACATGGTGGTAAAGGAAAGCTCGTAAATCCAAGGTAAACACCCATTACAGAGAGCATAGAAAAAGAGAAGAAAAAGAGGGATTAGTCAGTGCAGGTATATTCAAGAAAACTTTTTCTCATCAATGTTCCTGTATTAAAAAGAAAACAATTATACTTGCAAGTCGCTTGCAGAAAATTTTAATAATTTGCCAAATATACAGCTATTAGAATTACCCTAAATATCACTTATAATTAAGTTACAAAAGTTGGTAGATAGCATAGTACAATGTTCTATAAAATAAACACATGTAATATGAACAATACCCCCTTGCAGTCCAATAATGGCAAAATATAGCAAGTGAAATTACAAACACATACAAATTAGAGGAGATTGAGTGACGGATTTAGACACTTGAATCAAAGAAACGGAGACCAGACTAGACTAGATACATTCATCCATCAAGCATAATTAATGTAGAATTTTAGATTTTAAAAACAATTAACAACACAACATCAGGTGTAATTTCACATGCTTTCATTTATCTTCCAGTACAGCTCCCAGAGTATTAAAGTGCCTTTGTGCACTCTAGTTTCATTTATAGTCAGGTGCAACACATCATATTTGGAAGTTACTTCATAGGTCACTTCTTTTTAAAAAATGAGATAACTATTTGAACCAATGCACACAATTCAAACTAAGGTGTTTTTAAAGTACCTTTGTTCTGACTATTTGCTGTTGAATGTCATGTAACAAACAAATTAAATTCCAAATATATGGGGCCCCTCTCCACTAAACAAGACTACAGTAAAAAATAGTCCTTGAAGTGTGTTTTCTGCTGTACAATCCTAAGCTTTTCTCATATTCCCCCCCCTCCCCCTTTCAAACAACCACTGCTCAAACAGTTACGTTTGTCCTTTGCATGAGAATTTTCTCTGCAGCTTTTATTTCTAGATGGCCGAGAACATGGCAAATGGGCAGTATTTGGCCTGAGGCTATGGAGAGGCATGTACTTCATGGGTAACATGCTACAAAGGTCTGTTACAACTCCATGAATATGCACAGCATATTCTCCCTGCGAGATACCTGAAGACTCACAGCCTTTGGATCTTATCCCTAGCGACTACCTGCACTGCAGAACCGACCAGTTGTCCTGCTCGGGGCTTCTTAGGAACTTTCACTGCTTCCCGCTATGCCACCTTCCTAAACCCAAACCTCAATCTTAATTGCAGGAAGAAAAGGAAAAATTCATGCAGTTTGGCTGTCACTCACCTTTCCCCCAAAATGTCTTCTTCAAAACACAAATAAAGAAGTTTCATAAAACCTGCAATCCAGTCTCCCATCAAAGTACGCTCTCTAGTAACATTCCACTCCTACTCTTTCACGGGAAAGAGTGCAATAGGGAAATTGCATTTCCCACAGTATTTGAGGCATTTTGCTGGTGTTTTTCAATACCTGCACTTTAAGAGCAGTTATGTGGCATAAGTTTTTTAGGAAAGAAAATTTTCACTTTAAGTTATTCCACAATGATGCTACAGGAGGTTACCATTGGCAAGGGCTGAAGAAGGCACTCAGGAGGAAAGCTTACTTGGAGGAAAAAAAAAAAATTAGGAGGGAGGATGAACAATTAATAATCACTTTAAACAGCAGATGTGGATGTGAGTCTCCGTTTTCCCACTGTCCTCCTATATTGGATAATACTTCCCATCGTGAAATGGGAAAACAATGACAACAATTTGTAAGTTCAGGCTGTAAGCACCCCTGCCTGACATGGCCAGCGCAGGTGATGCCTTCCTTCTGCTGCTGCTGCATGTGACAAGGCCCATTTTAAATACTGCGTGATCCAGACTCGGATCAGAGAGAGCCCTCCACAGGTGAGGAAGTTTTACTGGGCCTCTAGATGTATAATTCACTAACATTACTTAAAATACCGTGTGCACTGAAGGATTTCAAGAATGTATGGCCTCTGTTAATCAAACTAAAGGGAATTAGTGATTTCCTAATCTGCTGAGTAATTTAAAAATTCTCCATGAAACTGTATGGTTATGGAAAAGAACAATCTGAGTATGCATTACCGCAGGGAAAAAAAAAAAAAAGAGAAAACAGTACAAGTTTCATGTGAATCACAACTATACGTAAAGTCTCTGGTTTAGTTCATAAAATTATTTGATTAAAATTCTTTAAACATTTCATAATGGTATAATAATTTCCCATGTCATTTATGCAACAAATTCCACCCATATCCAAAAATACCATATGTAAATGCTTTTTTTATAAAACTTTATACAATTCAAGCTCTCATTAGGTAAGCCTATACACAATTCTCACAATCACCTAGGTAGAAAGTCTTCAGAAAAGTATATCCTCAGAGAGTACATGAACCACAACACTCCAGTGAATCTTCCCTTCTGACAATCGATTCTGCTAAATCAAACTCTTATTGCTTAAAATCAAAACAGACGGATTTTGTCAACGACAGGTATACCACACCATTCTGGGGAAGGGACCTGCTTTCAGTTTTATGGGACAGAAATACCTATAAGCCTTGTTTCTGTAAAGATTTCCACATAACTGTCCTGTACGCTTCATACGGAGAACAAGACAGACATCACTGGGAGGGAGATCGATGGCAATACGTACGTTTAGTGACCAGTGTCTCCCTCTTCGTTTTTAATTAATTCTGTAATCTGTTTAATGATTTCTGTGAATACATCTCCAACTATAACTGAAAGCAATCTGATCAGATACAAAACACTAGAAACACCCACTCTAAAATGTGCAAGAATAATGTGAATATAACGCCTTTGCAGGCATAAATTCACAGTTGGTACTATGCCAAAACACCTCTAACAGCAAGCTTTATTTACACAACTTCCAATTAAAAATACTGTTATCTCTCAAGCTACATTTTAAATTAACAGAAATACATCCATAATAACTACCGGTAAAAAAACATGATAAAATTGTTTTTTTTTATTCAAAATATTCTGACAGTTTAACAATATTCCAGGTGCATTACAAACACTGCCATAGTCAACACAACAATCAATACTTAAAGAGCATTCAAACACTGAAGACGTATATCTTAAAGCAGAGACAGGAGAATGCGCTTATACTAAGAGCGTACACATCATTTTCCAATAACTGACTTCTTTGAGGCAGATGTCTGATTTCTCCGGCACAAAAATGGATTAAAATCCAGAAGAGATGAATTACAGAGGACAAAAATTCAGATGTATAAATGTTTTCCCCTATATTTTCTATAAAACATTGTGAATTTATCATACAAGGCCTACTACCAGCCTAGACTACTCTAGTGTTGACTATTTATGGGACAGAACAACAAAATCTTAACAGAGAAACCAGCGTCAAAGCAAACAAAACCACAAACTCTTCCTAGAATATGGCTTAAATTAGTTCACAGAGAGTTGGGACTATATTAACTACATGGTGCAACGGAAATACCAGGTAGAAAAAAAATATAGTTTCTCTTCCTGGTATTTTCCCCTCAGCCTTCACCATAATTTGCATAAAATTTTCAAGAAAATGATACTGCCCCTCCTGCAAGTGTCTTTTCCCATGCTTCAAAAACATTATTTTACTAACAGATTGGTTTCTTTCTTGAACCTATTGGCCAATATTAGCTCTAAAGTTTAAACAATGTAGCTCTACACATAATACCCTGTTTCTTCCAATTACCCCAGGTTCTCAAATAGAGCTAAAATTCCAGCTTTGTTTAAAAGCAGTGTACTTGCTTGAAAAAGTATTTATCTCTTTCTGATATAGAAAACAGATGTGAAGTCGAGAACTTGCAAAGACGTGTACACAAATGAGTGCATAGTGCAGAACATCACACAGAGAGCGCGGCAAGGCCACGGTGTCACATGAAGTCCACAGGTAAAAGACATATGTTTCCAATGAGAAAATCCATCCTAAACAGTTTTACTTCTGGGGCTGGGCTTGCTTAAAGCGTTAAAATCTTGCTCTATAGAGCAACCTCCGTCCCAACTTTTTGTATAGCTGACTATATTGGCACGGTAGAACAGCCGTCTAAACACATACAGAAGAGACACATCAAAAATGCTTTGCATACATCATCCTGATCTCAAATATTCCATATGAAAGCTTGAATTTTTCCTGTGAAAAAGAAGGAAGTGGGGCAACTTTCAAATTACACCGCTTGCCTGTGTGTCATTTAAAAAAAATAAACAACAACAAAAAGAGCCAGCTTTAGCTCAGGGTAAGAGAGCCCCAACTCCACTGCTACAAACGGAGGTACGTCCGGCTGCTCCGGGGCTGAACTGGATCTTCCCAGCGAAGGGTCCTTCACCTGTATTGCTCGTCCTTTCCAGTTGGTGCTCCCCAGCAGTGGAAATGTGAAACGCTTGTTGCAAAAATACAAGCAGCAAAGGGCTGGAGGCAATCTCTGTATGCTTACTCAAAACGCTTTGTTTCTCCATTCAATTAGTTTGCTTTTAAAAAGCAATGTTTTTGGAGAAGGGCCATCAGAACACAGGAGTGAGGCATTTCCCTTAGTCACAACATCAGACACTCCATTAACGGATTGACTTAATCTCCTAAACCAAATCTGTTCCTGGAACATCTCACGTTTGCATTCTTTTATTCTTTCTTAGGAACTAACAGTTTCTCTAGCAGTTGTGCAGTTTAAGCCTGTTACGATACTTTACTCCGGCATTTTCTTAGCACCTCAACACAAATTATGTTGTGGCTTGTCTATGGTGATCATCGGCTATGGGCAACCACCATGAGGGGAAGCGGCCACACCGGGGCTGAAAGAACAGCAATATCGTCCCGTGACATTGGAAAGCACTTTTTGATACGCTGGCTTCCAGATTAGACTGACTCCAAACAGGGTTTCTCTCAAAGTCGGGTTAACTCCAGTTATTCCAATACAGTAAACACAAGAGGGCAGTACTGAGGACATCAATCCTGCACATTAAGTTTTCAGTCTGTTTTCTAAAAACCTGTTAATGGAGATACGGCTCAGTGTCAAGGCTAAGTGGGCAAATGTTATCTACGCTAAAGTCATTACGGGAACTACCATAACCCTTGCTTATAGTACAGCTGTACTCCTTGGATTTAAGACAACCATATACATTTCATCCTACTAATTTACCTATCTTGCTTAATCTCCAGTATCTTCATCCTTTCACACTCCCTAATTAACTATCAATTATTTTCCTGAGTGAGATTATAAAAAGTTAAACCCTTCTACCAAAAGTACAAAGACAAATAAAATATAGAACAATACAAACCCAGTTAAACAGCATTACAAGTGCAGAAATTCTTCATGTTGTTGCTCTTCTTTTATCATTGGCCCCCAGTAAAAACCATAGCAAAGAATTTAGTTATCCAAAATATTTTGAAGTACTGTGATTAAATTCTTCAAACCATAAATGTAGCCCTCATCCTTTGTGTTGCTAGGAAACACATGAGCAAAATCAATCATTCGGACTTCTACGTTTGCGCTTTCCTTGATCTCTGCTGGCATGTGACAGAAAACTTTTTCCAGTTGGGGTATAACGTTTCCGTTCAGATGCTCCTGTGTAATGCACGTGCTGCTTTTCCACACGTTGTCTTGCTCCAAGTTTTCAACTTTCAGTGAGAGCTGACTGTGGTGCCTCTTAGAGTATGCCTTTTTGTGAAGTGCATAAAATTTGGACAAGCCTTTACTTACAGAGGCCTCAATTTTTCCATTCTCTGTAGAATTTATTACATGAATATTATTATTATACTCCAGTATGTCTCCACCTGATAACAGTCCCTTGGGCACTCCTCTCCTCTCTGCCAAGGTGACATCACTCAACCGCACAGTTGTTGCCTGACACGAACCTTCATAAACAAAGAGTAATGAGCTTGCATAAAAGTTGAGTTGCTTCTGGCCCTCAAACCACTCCAAAATTTTTTCAATCTTCTGAATGCTGGCAACTATCGCATCTTTTCTCAAGCAGTAGCCATTGTGGAAAAACTTTGAGATGCCTGCAAGAAATAGACACATTTGGGGATTATTTTCACCTCTGAAATAATTTTTCATTTCTTTTGCGAAGAGAATAGTTCTTGATTTGAAGAAACAGACAGTATTCACATGGTTTCCTTTCAGGTAATTATGAACTAAATCAATAGCGAACCAGAGACTCTGATACCTTCAGTCACCTCACCTGTATAAGGGCTGCTGTATAATACTACAGCTTGGGTTTGGAATATAAATAAAACTAATTAATCAATATATCAATCAATCAGGAGACAAACATGGTTCCTGCTCCCCAGATCATTTTAGCAAATATCTAGACAGTTTTGGGTGGGACCCGTTAAATTCTCCAGGGATAAACAAGCTCAAGCAGCTCTTTATCATGAGTGACAGAGCTGACAAGTTAGCGCCAGCTCTGGAGAGGGGTGTGTTCGTGCCTGTGTATGTGTCCTTCTGTCCCTCGGTGGGGGACAGATGAACAGACATCAGGTAATAACTAATTCAAAATAGTTATCACCACCAAACAGCCGTATGATAGTAGCATTTTTATTTGTTAATATAGAGCACCAAATTCCGGCACACAGATTCCCTTACCATCCTTTACTGTTTCCTTTGTCAAGCTCCTTCCATAGTGCTGGTTTTGCGTCTCATAGCTGTCGGAAGAGACATGGTAAACCTGCAAGAAACAAGGAGGTAAACTCTCTACTCATTTCAAGCAACCGATATTTCTGCAGAGGTATGAGACAGGCTACAGAATCTTTGGGACCGTTTAGCCCTCACATAGCTTTAAGTTACTTGCAGCGGTCAGCGCTGCCCTCTAGTGCTCTGATGTGCAAAATCCTCCCCCTTCACAGCTTTGGATCTAAGCTACAGCTTTCCTGCATTTGAAAGACATCATTATGTTGGCAAAACCCGACATATCCATTACAGGAAAACATTTGATATGGCACCTGCCTTGAAAAAAATCAATGCTCTGACTTGAAACTCCTACCCATGTTACTACGGATATTAAATCAGTAAGATGTAACAAGCTAAAAAATTCAATGCAATTATTTTGAAGTTCTTAAAACTATAAAAATATTTAGCACAACAGCAAAACAGTAAGAAATACTATGATGTGACCAGGAAAGCCCAGCTCCACGAGACGCATTTGAACCTATATTAAGATGTTTCAAATGAGGCTATACTAACTAAATGACAAACGAGGTTACACTAAATAAATGACAGCAGCAGAGTGAAAGCTTGGTTCCAGCCTTGATAGCAGTACATCAGCTCTCGCCTGAAAGGGAGGCAACTCATACGGGTACAGTTTTGTCCATATCAGGAATTGTACAAGCTTAACAACTTAATTCAAAAGTGTTTTACATAGAGACACATTTTCTGTCTATCTGAAATAATTTCCATAGCAGAAACACGCCTGCCAGCCAGCCAGGCCCAAGTATAATTTGTTTATGAGAGTGCAGACAATTCCTATTTGCAGAAATAACGGTGTTACCAAGCAGGCAGTTGTCTCTGGCAGAAACTCTGTGCTTGGCACTTGTTCAGACCACCCAACCCCGCGGCACCCATCCCGGCTGCAGCGCTCTGCCCCCCTTCACCCGCCAGAAAAATCCCACGGAAAGCAAGTCGGGGCGAGGTACGTGCCCCCAGTCCCTCCTTTGGGGTCTTTTTCTTGCTGTAGACCACAGAGACAGTCCAGGACAGTGGAACATCAGCACATAAAAAGGTGTGGCACACGAGCAATAATTAAAAAAATAAGAATTCCCTGTTTTCATTGCAGCCCTCCACCCCAAAACCTCTCTCCCCCACCCCAACCACAACGAGCACAATATGAAAACACAGGTCCATAACTTCTGCTTCGCAAAGTAGCTGGGAAGAAGTCACAAACAGCTCTTATTTTGACAAAAAGATAGAAGCAATTCAATTCAGGGCCCCCAAGGAACTTAAAACATAGCGTGTGCCAACTGATTTAAGTCATCAACCATGAATTGAAGGGGCAGTAAATAATTCTGGTTATTCTAAAGAAATAACAGTTGTAAGCCTGAATGTTTAAACTCACTTGGTAGCAGAGACACTTCCCACTTTTATGATTCCTGTTTCCAGTGTTATGTTACTTACAGAAACTGAGGCCCTGATATCTGTAAGTTGCAGAAGAGCATAGCAGAGATGAGTTATTCTAAAACAGCATCTGACAAGTGTGATTTTGGTTATACAATCCAATCATTTTTCACCACTTTTTTTTTTTTTCCAAAGCACATAAAAGAGGTACAGCATGCAACATATGAACCCAAGGATTACTTATGTAAATACTTCAGGTACCAAAGTTACTTTTAAAAACATACAAATGGTTTCAAAAACTTTTTTAAGAGCCACAAGCCAAAGGTAATGAAATAAAGCCCGAATAAAATTAATATATTGCTTGGGAAGAGGATCAAGAGTCTGACAACTACATCTAAGTTTTCACTAGTTATGTCTTCATTTAAATAATATTAAACATTCTCACTTTGTTGGTCTAGGGACAGCTTCCTCCATACACTAGCACTGCAGCACACTCCTGAAAGAATAATCTTGTTTACCAGAACCTTTTATCTCTTCCCCATAGGAGCTAACGGGTTTTGTGACATGGGCACTTGCTCAAAAATGCTGATTAAGATCTGCAAACTCATTTTGTTTTCCAAAGAAAACGCTGGAGCGGCATGTAAGCCCCCTGTGCTTCTGAGCTGGGTTTCGCATGGAGGCACACTACCTGTTACACTTTGCGCAGAGCCATTCCCCCCAAATGGCTTTCTATATAGGTTAAAAATACCCAGGCTGATGGGCATGTTTTGCATTTTTAACTACACAAAACAGTTGATGACAAACTACCAAGTCCCACACACATACCTATACCGTACCGTAATGTATATATTTAACTACATTGTGAACAAACGAAGACTCAGAACACCCTTGGTTACCAATGGGCTTGGCTGCAGACAACAGCGTTAAGGGACACCATATATCAGTAATCATGAAAATATTCTCCATGTTAGCCAAAGAGCTGTCTCTTAATACTGCCTCAAGCCTTTTCTCAACTGCAAGGAAGTGACTAGTTGAAACGTTCCTGGAAAACCTCAACCAAATACATTAAGCCCCATACTGAAAGCAGAGGAGTGGAAACCCGAGTTCAAACCAAGATCAGTTCTTGCTTCATCTTCACCTTCTTCCCCCAGAAACACAGGGATGGCTGTGCTGTAGTAGCAGAAGACTAAATTTCCTCATCTACTGACTTCTTGCTTCACCATGCTTTTGTTCACGCCATCACCACTACTAATCTGCTACTAACCCTTCCCAAAAGGATATTTGCCTTTGAACCCACCTTTTTCTGTAACCCTGTTGTTGCAGCTGTCTGTACTAGCCCACTTCTATCAAAACAACGACAAGTCACATAAGTCAAATCTGTAACCTTAACAGAAGAATGGCCAAGAAACGATTAAACAGGAAAATCTCATTTCTTGTCCACCTGCCACAGCTCGTTACATGTTTGCTCTGTATTCACAAGGAGTTTCACTGTATAGTGCAAGACAAAGAAAACTCCTTACATGACCTGCAAAACATTGCCTTCAAGAAAACTCCTGCTTCATCACTGCCAATGCGGAGGCTCCTCCTGGTGCCTACAAGCAGCTCCCATTTGGTGAGGTTTCTGCATAAACAGAACTGGAATCCAGCATGCTAACAGGGTCAGTTTTTTAATTAGTAGTAGAAGGGACTCTGTATGGGCAGCATGTCAAAAATCCAGATGATTAACTGTCGAGGGAAATTATCTTCGGACTTTCTCAACCTGCATTTGGCTTTTGTTTCCCCATGAGGTGTGAAGTTATTGCTGCTTGCATATGCACACGTATTTTTGTACCCTTTTTTCAATTACTCTCAGTTCATCTGATGTTCTTGAACTGAGGGAAACCTTGACCTAAAATAAAAAGTTGGTCCAGTGTGCTCTTAAAAAAAAAAAAAGTACAACCCTCACAAGATCCCAACAGTGAGATACGAGGTTTGGAAACCTTGCAACTGCAGCTGTAGGAGGTTAAGCTGAAGACTGGATTCAGGAAAACAAACATCAAATGTTATGTAATGTTATTTACCGTCATTCAGTACTGACTTGCCATGGTGAGGCAGAAAGATACACACACTGTTCAAATACTTATCTACGGCAACTCCCTAACTTCCAGAAAGTATAATTTAAATACATATTAATTAAGACTCGCCTGTTTGGTGGAGATACCAGTATCACAAATAAAAATCTCTATTAAATAACTTGCAGACCTCCTTCACATCTGCAAAAAATATTAACTAATCCACACCGACGAAACTGGAAGAAGGTATTTTGAGCAGGCTGGTACAGTACTGCAAAGGGGTACCCACAGAGCGAAGGCTAACTCGATTGCACGCACGATATGGACTCCTGCACCTCTGACATCCCCATGTGCTAGCCAGGGCCTGGGAAGCGGTTTCCTACAGAGCTCCCAGTGGCCATCCTGGCTCCCCACCATACCCCGCCAGGGCAGCCCCGGACCTGCTCTTCTAAAGCAAGGACATGGAGACACGCTCTGATGCCAAAACATCCAGACTTCAAAGGGCAAAGGGCTGAGCTGTCCACCCCCTCGTATTTTTTTCCATAAATATACTTAACGGTCACCCCTATTTTACACTTATGCAGGTAAGAGCGAGCAAGTGTTTAAATATTACACAGAGTTTTCTGTTTACATCAAGGCACCTCTGCGCTCCTAACTGGCATCTGAAGGTCAGTTCCCAGCCTGCTGCCGAAACTGGAGCCAAGCTGAAAGCGGGAGGTAACTGGGCAGCACCCCAGCTAACCTGGGGACATTCAACATCAGCATCAGGCCACCACCTTTGCAGGGGGCAACTGCAGTGCCAGGCCGAGACCCACAACCACGACTGGGTACCTTTTGCTCAGATCTCACTATTGCCCCTGCATAAATATACAGGTTTCCTTCACGTCTGAAGAACCCAGGTTTCTCCGCAGTCCCGGGATCTCTCGGGGACTGATCCTGCCACAGCAGAAGACTTAAACACTAAGTTTTAATAAGCATGTTGGTTGTTTTTTTTTTATTTTTCCAAAAGAAAGTAAAAGAAGGATTCGAAGACAAAATAACGAAGGAAGAACTTTTAAAATAAAAGTAGTAGTATCAAATAAGAGATAATGCTCTAGCACTGCTGCTGAGAGCACGCCCATTTACCTAAATCCATTTCTCTAAACACCCCTTCCCTCCTCACCCCCCTTTTTTAAAACCAAAAGCAAAAATCCCTTATGCCATTGTTGCTAGAACACAAGTGATGAAAGTACACACATCCCTGCGTGCTGCTGGCTAGAAAATTCTGCACAGGACGACAGACGCATCCCTGCTCCTCTGTTCCTAAGACCATACTTACATATTATTCTATCTGTTTTGCTTCTTTCTTTGTTCTTCTTGTATTTGACAGAGTGCTTTATATGATTAAGTATACCACCAAATGCTCTGACAATCAGTATAAAGTTTTAGTAAGATCCTTACATAAATAAGTTACAGAATGAAATTACATTGAAACTAATTCAGTGAAAAGGCAGAAAAATAATCTAAATAAAAGAAACAGTGACACTGCAGTTAAATAATGAACCATTTTAAAAATAGCTTAACACATAATTTTGGACTCACAGAACTTCCACAGAGCACCTCATTAGAATAAATTTCTTCTATGCCTCCTTTTTATATAATTGGGGGGGGGGGGG
>VZSZ01003414.1:93172-124300 GCA_013398815.1 Ibidorhyncha struthersii | reverse complement strand
GGGGGAAAGAGGCCATCTCTCATCTCATCCATCATCAGCTTTTTCCTAACATGAAGGAAATCTTATCAGTCACAAGGAGAAAAGCGGACCAGCTGTCACATCCAAGACAAGTCTTTCATGTTAGGAAAAACTGCTGGGAAAAAAAATGCCAGGGTACCCATCTGCTAGAACTTGCCCAAGAGGATGGGAAAGGAATCTCCTGAACTCTACAAATGCAGTCCTTCTGAAACACACCCTTCAATCCGCTAGCAGATACTGGACTCCGAGGAATCGCTGCGTTCAGCTCCGCAGCATGGATTCGGCACTGTCAGACTGAGAAACAGATGAGCCCAACACAACTGCGAGAACTGGTGAGTACAAGCAGAAAGAGAGAAAAGCAGAGGAGGCAGTGGTGCGCAGAGGTAACTAAGTCAGCCCAGAGAAACCAGCCAGAGCCTTGCTTTACTGCTGGCTTCGATGCCTGCGGCATCTATTTCCAGACTTTTTTTGGGGGGGGAGCATGCTTGTTCGGAGGGTTGGGTTTTGGTGTTTTTTGTTTGTTTTGGGGGGTTTGTTTGGTTTGGGGTTTTTTTGTTTTTTGTTTGTTTGTTTGTTTGTTTGGGTTTTTGTGTTTTTTTTTTGTTTGTTTTGTTTTTTTTTTAAAGGCTTTTGGTTGGTTTCTTTGCTTTGCTGTGGGTTTGGGGTTTGGTTTTTTGTTTTTTAGTTTCATGGGGATTTTTTTTTAGTTTTTGTTTTGTTTCGTCTTTCCTGTTTTCTTAAACATCAAAGCTTGAATTAGATTTACAAATGTAAAAACCCAAACAGTTCTGGACATTTTTCACCATGGAAGAATATGAAAACTAGATGCAGGATTTAATAGCTTTATTATTCCTCCCTTCCTAAATCTTGTTAACACATCAGAACTTCTGAAAGTTACCACGATACTAGAAAGGGTTCATAAAGAACTCAGAAAACAGTCTCAGCTACAGTCAGTTTTAAAATACCTTGCAGGAACGTGTGCTGTAGGTTAGGAAATTCATAGCTTTGGTGAGGTACCTGCGTTATTGCATGCAATCATTCACAGGCAAAAACAATGTAAATAAGTGACGGATTATACTCGTAAAGTATAATTTGTGCTTTAAAAAAATGTTTCAGAAATATTACAGACTACATGATATCACAATCAGGATGTTCTGGAAGAAAGAGAAAACCAGCAGAAATTGGGAATTGTGGATTCTGAATGGATTGTGAATCCAAAACGAGATCACAACCCACATGTTCTGCATGTATTCAACAGCATGCAAAATACTCTATTTTTAATACTGCGTGCATTGCAAAGATATTCCTTATATATTTATGTCTACCACTGAAACCATATTGCAGCTTTTATTTTTGCTGTTGGAACCATACCTTAGTTTTCCAACCTACATTTGAGCTCGCTCTCTTTCATAATGCATCTATGTCCTCATCTGTTAAAGAAAGGAACCTCTCCACTAAATATGAAATTGGGTTTTTAACTAATGTTATTGGAATGACTGTATTTTTCTAAACACATTTCCATGTGTTATTTCTGTCTATTCAGTGCATTAAGATGAAGAGTTTAGCACATGCCAAATGCCAGAACTATGTACATAAATCAAAACTGTGCCAGATAAGAGACTCACTTCTTTAAGGACAAACGATACATCTTTTGTTTATAAACAGATGACTGCGTATTTACCAGTGCATAAAAAAAGCTGTGTCAATGGCTTTGGGGGTAAAATGCCACTACAAATAAATTTTGGGGTAAAAAACCCCACCTATAACATTTTTGCTTGCATCTCTTCATGACAGCTTACATGACGTATGCTTTAAAAAAACAGATAACTGTATTTTCTGTTTTTCCTGGCCCTCTCTTTATTGCTTTTCTAAAATAGAAACTTAATAAGCAAGCCCACCTCCATGATAAAAATAACATTGAACAGAGAGATTAAAAACAAAACCCTCAACTTTCTGAATTGTGTTATACCACGTTTTGTCCAGCAAACACTAGCAACTCCTATCCAGCACATCGGCTGTTACGGGCAGTAAATGCCCGTACAGGAGAGCGTTTTACATTATGACCAGAACCTTGCAAAAATAAAGCCAGCAGACAGGCAGAGAGCACCCCATAATCAAGAGGCGGCAAGCTGAGAAGACAAAATGCCTTGTGCATTTCGACTTTGCTAAGTGTTGCCTGAGGGGAGGGGGAACCTTTTTAATTCTTTTTGGAAAATAACTTCAACATGCAATTTGGTACGAAAGGCACAAAACAAATCCCATCTAGTTAAACACCGGATGGGAAACGGCAATGCTTGGGGGAACCATCATTATACATACAATTGGAATTAGGGAATCGAAAGAATTCCTGCAAGAGGATAAAGATACCAGTAAATGACAATGCTAGAAACAAGTCACAAGCAAAAATACCGTGGAAGTAAGCGTTCATTCCTTTTGCACTCTCGTGAAACAAAGGATGAGAAGTACATTGTTCTACATAACCTTTCTTCTCTCACGTGTAACAACATAAACCAAATCCAAAGCTATAATCTCCAGCCTTCCTTCTCGATCTAAACTGTTTGACTGGTTTTTGACTCGACTCCCACGTTCTTTCTCATAGGCTTACATAATTACTACTCATGACCACTATAATTTATAGCTGTAAAAGCTTATCTCAAGACAGAGTTAAGGCTGAGAGCCTAGGCAATTAAGTAAAAAAACATTACAGAGATATTAGAATTATTTCAAACAATGGTGCAATCTGTGTGCTGTTGCTATCTAACAGCAAAGGGGAAGCTTATCGATGTCTTCAGCCATTTATGCTTGTTCATGCAGAGCTTGAGAAGCCCTGGCTTTGTGTATGTGAGAAAGAAAACAGAAATCTTGTATCAAAAAGAAAATTATTCCTGAGCCAATCATAGCAGAAAAAAGTACTTTAAATTCATTGCATCAGGAATTCATTGCCGACATCACCACATTTATGTTACTGATCCACAAACATTCTGCACAGCTGTTCTTTACATTGAAGTTGCCAATACACAAATATTGAACCTTCATCTTTCTCCTCACCTAAGATAAGGAAATGTAATAGACTTAGTGTGGACATCTGCAGGGCTTTATCAACCTCAAACTAACCTTCAAATGACAGTTGTTCCTCGAGCGTGTAAGCATCAAAGACATTTTCTTCTGGTGAAAAGCTTTTTTAAATGCAGAACGTAAGCAGCTATTTATAACTACATGCATCACCTCTGTGAGCTAACTTACTCTTCCCTAAATAGAAAAACTACATAAAAATTATTTTTATTAAAAAAAAATCAAGATGAAAAATTTGAAGAAGATACAGCTCGCTATTAAATTATTACAAAGACTGGTTCAGTAAGTAATCTCTGATGTAAGCCTAAACGTCGAAAAAAATACTTTGATCATTTGAAATATCCGCTATGCACAAAGAATTAATTGCAACCACATTCATTTTTAAATAACTACGGTCTGTCCCAACCCCTTTCTTGTATACATATACAAAACCCAGGTGCCAAACAAATTCCCAGAAGGGACACAGCCAAGTTAAACACTTGTTGTGAAGGAGAACAGTGCTTTGGAACATATTTCACACAGCAGTTGATACCAGTACTACCAACATATTCAGATAACGCTTTATTTACGTAAAACTCAAGAGGATTGTCATTTGCTAGAAAAAACAGCCGCTATATCTGCTGTGGGAGAACAGGCCAGAGCATAAGCTGAATTGGAAAACAAAACAGGTTCTTACCCTCATGCCAAGTACCAAAAAGCCAATCTCTTCCATCAGCGGGTACTTGCTGACCTGCTGCTGTATCTTCTCAGCTGAAGCGTACGGATCATAACTTTTCTGACCTATTTTTACATCCATTATGCAAGGCTTATTAAACTTACGGGTCACATCTTCCAGTTTTAGATACGTATCTGTTAAAAAGACAAAAAACTTTCATAAACAGTGGGTCAAAGCAAAAGAACTATATTGTTTCTGCTGAGCTTCTGTGGAGGAAGGAGAATAGTTTAAGGCTTAACATCACGTGAGCTCTTAAGGAGTCAACTTTGTCTCTGAACACAGACTAAATCACAGTCATTGACACCCACAAATTCTATTGGCATTAAATTCTAAATGCCTTATTGTTTAGAAACTGTATACAATTAAAGTGTGTTACCATTGCACTCAAATTCAAATTATTGCCCAGATGAAACTCATTGAGTAGCTTTTATTAAGCCATTAACATACTTCAAATAGCATTAATAAGCACATACAAATGCAGATTACTACACGGCTGGTTTAGCAATGGAGATGGCATTTTCTTTCGCTGCGTGAAGGGGCTAGAATTAAAACAGCGATTTTTCTTTGTGTCATTTTAAAAATGAAATTAACATTTCAGAGTCCTACCCTACAGGGGCCAAAATGCATCTATTTTTCCTCTTTTTATCCCACTCCCACCTGTACTCATTTCTCACGGCACACCTTTCGGTGAAAGCACTCCTCAAGTCCTAGGCTGCCTTTCATCCATTTCCAAAAGCCCCTTTGGCAGGCTGGGTGGACCAAAAAACCCTTGGAGCGCCTGAAGATTTAAAGGAGCATCTAAAACCTGGTCAAACTGGTTTATGCTTTTCTCCCGTGCGGGCAAAAGACTATTACCAACATGATCTACAGCACCAATTGTCAGAACACAACAAGAAAACCAACTTCAGTAACTGCTTGACTCGCAGACAACTCTGCTGGGAGGAAGCCTGCACAGATCTCCAGCGCTTGCCAGGGCATGACATGCACCAAGGCAACACACAGCATTAACACACGCCTCCTCTTTCACACCCGCTTCTGCAAATCCACTTGTTAGCAGTCATAAAACTTCACATTCAAGTTTGTTTTTTCTTTCAAGTACAGCCTATTCGATGAGTGTATTTCTTTGGCTTCGATGCAATCTGAATACACAGAAACATTGTAGTACTCTCGATTCCTGCAGCATGATCTAAAACAGGATTGCCAAAGAAAGCAAAACCAGTTCAAGTTTAAAGAGACAAGAGAGACAAACTGCCTTGTTTTGATAGCTGTACAGACAGGTAACAAAACCAGTTAGAGTCAAGAGAAAGAACAAGCAATGTCCCATTTCTACTTAACAAGTAGAAACACTTTCTTAAAGATAAGAAATGAAGTGGATTTTATTACTTTAGTAAGTCCTACTTAGAGCTTCAATTTTTACACCATGACGATCCAGTGTCCCAGTTCCCCAAAGTACGTATGTATTGATCTGAAATAGGTTTGGTTTAACCCTTACATGCCTGCTTTATGTATAAATATATAATATATTCTCATATAATATATACATATATTTATAAATAAAAATAAAAAAGCATGCTGTTAATGTAAGGTCATTCTCAGGAAAGCAGGTCAAACAAATACACTATTGAAAAAATATCCAGTCTTCTACTAACTCACTGTATCAGCTTGCGTTACTTTTCACTGTCCTTTGGGCTACAGAATCGATCTAGCTACAGCAAGTAGAGTTTCATTATAAACTAGGTCACCCATAAACCAAGTTTGTTAACTACAACCGCAGGGATATCTGAGCTAAAATAACTCATGCTTAACTTTGAGAAGGCATAGGCAACAAACATACTCGATAGCTGGTCACGAGATACCCCTTAAGGAGAAGCAGGACGAATACTCTCCCTACCAGTAAGTGTATTCTGTATCGCCTGGACTGCAGGAGCCACTTTTCCTATTCAAAGTTTTTATACACAGGTCTAATTCAGTCAGATATCAGCACAGCTCCAAAAATGCCTGCAGTCCTTCACCAACTCCAAAATGCTTTGGATTATGTTACGAGCACCTCCAGACTCAAACTGTTACAAATACAAAATTATACAAACTGCAAGTTACCGCAAATTATACAAATTGTTTAGATGTAATGTTTTTATCAACCTTAAAAAATATAACTGTATATAAAGTAGTGTAAAACATCTATTTCTATAATGCAACAAAAAGTGAACCCATAAAACCAACTAGCTTAAAAAGCAGAACTTAAATCTCCCAAAACCTAGTGTATTTCCCTTCAGACAATACACAGGAAAGATAGTCATGCTCTTTCTATCTAAGGCATTTGCAGAGCACCCATTGTTATCCACTGTCCTTTGCTCCACTGGTCCAAATGTCTTTTTAAACACACAGCACCAACATTCAGCACCTCCAGAATACCGAATGGTTCTAGATACCTGTCACTTTTTAGTTCCCCATCCATTTCAGATCTGTTAACTCGGGAGCTAATGCTAATCCTGGGAAATACTAATGACTTGGCAAGGCCTGAGAACGATCCAGAAATTACTCTTCTCTCTCACACTTTTGGGGATTATTATTTAATTTTTCATTGTTAGCTAACTGCTGGCTCAGAGTTAAGACTACATTACATCCGTTCAGTGTACACCCCCACTCTCAAAAAGCTTTTCGTCCTTGCGGGGAGAGCAATGCCACCACAAATAAAGCATTATACCAAGGGTTTTTTTCATCACAGCTTCAGAAAAAAATGCATTGAGTGTTTACACTTCGTTTTTCCTGGCAGTGTTTGGTTCTTATTTGCATTGTGCTCAAGATCTACAGTCTACTGAAACAGACCCCAAAACCCCAGTATCAGAAGATACCACAGCTTTCAACAGCAAACCCTCACAGTATCTCGAAGCATTAAGACTAAGGCAAACAAAGTATGCTTCAGACTCAGGTGCTCTCCATAGTCTGAGGATGCGACCCCAAGGTCATTAATAAGCCTGCAGCTGAGCCTAGATAACGAGAGCGCTCTCCTTCCTCATTTTATTAAACAAACAAACAACCAACCAGGTTTTTCAAGCAGTTCAGATTTTCTAAATTGTTATGGAGTGCACTGCTAAACCAACGTGCTTCTGAAAACCATCCATTCATCATCTAAAAACAGGTTAAATTAAAATCCCCTGCAGAGAAAACAATTCATAAGGATTTTTGTATCTCAGCTTTGGTAGATAATCTTGACTATATATTTCAAGGATTTAAACAAATCATTCCTCAGAGGCTTGCCCTCCCCTTTTTTATTTTTCAGTAGCAAGGAAGGAGGCAGGAAGATGTGGCTTGACATATTATTTACATATTTTATTACAGTCCCAAAGGAGACAAACAGAAAGACCACCAAAATTCAGCAAGTATGCATGGCACGAACCACTGCAGACTTCAGCACGTACACGCTAATGCATTCAGTCCTCACTGGCATAAAAAGTGACAAAATAACTCAAGGCATCTGACTTCTTCTCATAACTTACAAGACATCTCTCAAAACATATGAATAAGCAGGGAAAAGCCTCAGTTGCTCCCAGCAACAAGAGAAGAAAAAGAAAGGTTTGAAGCTGGCTTATATTTATCTACCCTGTTCTCAGTTTAGGCAACAAAAATTAGAGCACAGTGTGAAATGAGCAGCAGTAAAGTTATTAAAAAAAAAAAATATGCAGGGGCAACAAGTAGGCAGCAAAAAACAGAACTCTCACCAGGAGATATAAAAAGCTTAACATGGCTCCTACATCCTTAACAACTTTTCTACTTCCTCATTAAAAAACTCCAAATGCCCACAATGCCAGTGAACCCAAAGTTCAAATCAAATTGTCTCACTCCCATTTTAGATTAGCTTAGGGAGATGCAGTGTCATCCACTGTAACTCTGGTTCCTGTGCTGTAGTACTAGGTATGTGATTTTGGCGTAACAGGAGAGTTATTTTACAAATTGTAGTGATACTGTGAACATCAGAACATCTTTTCTGTCACACTTCCTATATTCTCATTTACACTTAATACATTGCACCCCTTCTAGCTAGCAATTTCATCCACTCATCTACATTTTCAGCACAGAAGACTGATGCTTCTCCCTAAATGTTTCTCTAAGAAAATAAACTCCTTGTGCTCTCTGCCTTACCCACAGCAGTTCCTGCTTACCTGTCACATGGAAACGCAGAGATGGTCACAGATCAAGTTCAGAGTGGTCCTAAATTAAGTTACTCTGTTTTATTTCTACCACAAGCCTATGATTCTCTTCATGTCTGCATGAACCTACTCAAACTCTCAACCCTCTACCCAAGGTAACAACTGTCATGCTAGACATATAAGACACCATTCACTGAAGAGCTCTCCTTCTTCCTTATCTCATAAATAAAAGAACTTTATATGAAAGAGGGTCACCAACGGCCATCCTCTCTCCACCCTGGCAAACCAGGCAAGCCGGTGTGCCTCCACATAAACGCTCTTAAAAAATATATATAGTTCAGAACATGCAGCAAGCACAGTTTGGTAACTGATAGATTGTTTGATTTAATTTTGGGTTTTTTTTGGAAGTCACCTATGTGCAATTTAGCAACAATAAGGAATTATTGGGTTCACTACTCAGAGGCTGTCTGGAGCCATGTCCCCAGAGCCAGCGGAGCAGTGACTGTCAAAGGAAATATCCGGCTTCCAATGTCAAGCCTGCAAAAACCTACAAATACATCCTCAATCTAAACTTAGTAACTAGATACCTTTCTAGCAGCTAGATTCTTTCCTCTAATGTCACTAGGACACACCACAGCAGCTAAGCATATTGTTCAATCTTTTGAACTAGAGCTTAGTCCACAGCTAATCTGGAGACTCATACCTGAGTTCTCCAAAACAGGCTCCCCTCAGTCTCCCTCCTCTGCATGGTTACCTCCCCTCGTCCTATTTTTCGAAACTTGATTTCCTACTTTTTACGCAATCTAAATGCACCACTGGTGATTCTTTTCACTTCTGGGGTCTTCTGGCGCCAAGTACTGATGCACAGAGAGGTTTTCCTTCACACCTGGCATTAGCAAAGCTGCATTTGCAGAAACACCTGCTAACCAACAGATGACTTCCAAGGCGAGTGGCTGCCTCCTTAGCTTTGGATGTACCCGGCTCCATTATCTCCGATGCACTTTATTTCCATCGAGACTACCCAAAACTCATTAAACTACAGATAACAGAGTTGGCAATGGAGTGTTTGGTTTGACACCCCACCCCCACCCCAGCTCTCCATGAAGAGGGCTCCTGACAGTGCATACTCTTTTCAAGAAGCAAAACAAAATCAAAAGTTACTCTTCCTTTAAACAGTTCTTCCTACTGGCTATGCTTGGACTACCGGTGGAGACCTGCCAAAATTCAGCCCCATGGTGCACAGTGCTAGCTAGTGAATTCCCGAGGTAAACCAGGGATGTGTTGAATTACTGTGTCTTGGCTAGACCACCTGTTTTTACATCTTAAGATGCTGCTGTGAATAGAAAAAAAGCCTGATTTGCAGTTTGGAGGGGACATAAAGTGAGCTCCATGACACACATAAAATTATGAGGGAAGGAAAAAGACAGCTCCGGTAGAGCTATTTAAGTTAGTGCCAAATATGAAAGCGTGAAGGCAAATCTGAGCCAAGCCAGTGCTGGGTACTACCACAATCCTCCTTGCATTTCTTTTCACAGAGTTTAGACAGTGTCTTTGGACACTGTCTTACTACTGTCTTTCAAAAACAAGTCTATCAAGTGGCAGCATAACCAAAAGATGACAGAGTTCTATTAAAGGAGCACAGCATCTAGTTTTGGTATATTTAAATAGACTCGACAGCATCCTTTTGTTTCTGGATGTTCCAGAAACTTTATTTCCCCAGTATGAATAAGAAAGAACAGAAGAAAAACTAGTTTCTGTTTTAAATACATCGATATGTATCAATTTTATCTTGAAGAGAAAATCTTCCAATTGCCCTCCAAAAATACTTTTTTCTTCCTGACTCCTAATGTGTAATACAAACACAAAGTTACAATACCAGAGCTTTGTTCCATTCAAGCCAGTAACAGAGGATGACAAGCAGAGAGCTCCCCAGCAAGGTACCTTGAAAGAACTGCTTTCTATGATATAGCACAGATCCAAGCTCTGGAGATCCAGTAGCAGATTCCAGTTTGAACACCTCCCCTTAGGCCCCAACCAATCCATTTTTCCTTCCTTACACACCCACACAGCACCCATCTCTTGCTCTGATGATCTGACCAGACATAAACGTGCAACCAGCCCACTCCTGCGACATGACCCAGGCCAGAGCAGCAGCTCCGGGGCAATATGCATCAGGTCCAGCTACTCAGGACACGCGTGCGGCACAAACGGCCATGCCCCATCTGCCCTGGGCGGAAGAACCCAAAGACCTAATCCAGCCACAGGACTGCAAACTGGAACCGGTTGTTAGAGGGAACGTTGGTGGGTTACAAAACAAAACAAAAAAAACAACCCAAAACCCTACAGAGCTCACAACTGCCAAAAATCAGTCTCCAGAAGATTTTTCCAGGAGTTTTGGATTAACAGACAAAAATAGAATAGTACCATTTGGTGCAGTAGGTGGTGACCAGACACCGAAGTATTTTGGCAGATATTGCCGCAGCTCCAGGAGAATGCTGTCGCAACAGTTGGAGTCATAAACCTGAAATAAATTAGGGAGGGGTGGAGAGATCATCAGTTCAAAACATTCATTTTATACTTCCAATTGTCCCATAATTATAATTTCTTAGTCTTTGTTTTCATGTGTTTAAGATTTCTTCTTTACATTTACAAACCATACAAGATGAAGACGATAATTATCACGATCCAACATAAATGAATGGTATCCTTTCTTTCAAATTTTAAAGTGGAAAAGATGAATCAACTCTAACTAAGAATAACGTATGGCTTAACTTGAATAAAAATCTAAACTGTAACTGTTAGAACTGTAGCCTATTTAGCAAAATGGGTGTTCTCCCATCCTGGATCCAAGACTGTATAGGATTACTACATCGTATTGTGTATCCAAAGCTTTTTAAGTTATATCAGGTAAAGTATACAAGCTCAGACTGGATAGTATTTCCTCATTTCCTCCAAAACAACTCATCCTGTAACAACATCACACAGACAACACACAATTCAAGTATATTTTTTTTCCATTTGTTTTAACGTGTTCAACATTTTTTTCAACTTTGGTAAAACAAAAAACAAGAGCAGTTTGGGAACAGCAGCTGGCTTATATTCCTGAAGGAGTAATTCTTTGCAGAGTTAAAACCAAGCCTTGGATACTATCTACTACGGAATCGCATGACTGTCACCACTGTGCAGTGTTGTTGTGAAGAGGGTTTCAAAACCGTTCCCTTGACCAGATTCCCCCCCATCCCGCCTGAAGATCTCGTTACAGAGATAGGGGATAGCCTCCAGCACAGCTCAACATGCTCTGCAGACTAAAAGATCTACATCCACACAAGTAAGAGGTTACAATGGTTATTATTGCATTTAAGAACCATCTCATCCTAATCCCCTTGCAGCTATCCCAGTTCTGATGCTATCAGGCTCATGTCCTGTCCCCCAGCCCCACAGTGGTTGCACAGCCATACCCACAGACGTCACGTATGAGTGGCTGGGACAAACTAACAGTTCTGCTTTCACTTCAGCACGCAACACACAGGACTGCAGTCAGAGCCCACTGCTAAGTCAGAAACAATGCAAAAAATTATTTAAGGTGTTAAGAGAGCTCTGCAGAGTTGGCTCAGCACACTGCTTCGAGATCCACATGTAACCACGGTGGGAGAATATCTTGCGATGGAAACTACAAAGAGTAGGTATCACAAAATATGTGCCTTTAGCATTGTAACATTAATATATCTAGGAAGGAAAAAAAAAACAAAACACAAAACCAGACCTGAAGTCCAGCTACTATTTTAGAGCATCAAGGCAAGCCTCAGCTCCGATCGCTGATGCCATGTAACTCTAGACAGAGCTTCATGCAGCAGCAGAACGTTAAAATTAGTCAATGCGGGTTTGTGCTAAATTTAGGTTTCATAGCAGAAACCTCAAACTGGGTAAACTCAAATCACCAGTGTGCTTCAAACGCACAGCGGTGTTCCACAGCCCTTCAGGCACATCTAATCTGGGGCTCTCCCAGCCTTGTACCAGCCACAATTCTGACACTGTTGCTGGACAGTGACCAAGAAGGTGATACAACCAAATTCACACCAACTTGACGCTAGAGCATTTAATTTGATCCATTCCTTTAGCTCATGGCATAAGCCCCATTTTAAAGATCCTAAGGAGGGGGCTGAATCCCCAAAGCTCAAACTATACAAATACATGCACAGCGTGATGCAAAACACTGATGTACACCTGCCGCCGCACCCTCCACCACTACTGTTGCTATCTTAAGCATACAAAAGTTGCTGGGTGCGTATCTTACAAGTCACAGTGTCACATCACAGGGCACTGATCTCTTTTCACACCTCCTGGTTTGACAAGCTGGCATCCCCTCTGCGGACTACAGGTAATTGTACACCTAGGTCTGGTGTTCCTCCGTGTTAATGCAAGCTGGTATGCCGATATTTTTGTGCTCTAGGACAGAAAACCTTGCTTATTCCCGGGATCAGTGGCTGCTGTGTATTTTTTATTTATGAAACATTTCCTTGCTGAGCCTTAGATGTTGCCAGCAGAAAGCAGTGCTTTCCTCAGAAAACTGTGCCGTAGTTTGATCTTACTAGCTTAATGAAGAAGAAAAGAAAATTAAGGGTGGGAGAGAAGAGAGGGTGAAAAATTAGCACCACGCAGATGCTGAGGCACTGACCCATCCACTGCTACCTTTTAGAATAGAGTTCACTGTTCCCCACCATACAGATGGCTGTTTCTGGGCCAGGACTCCAAGCACTGACTGGTGGAATTACTTCACGCTGTGGGTATTTTCAGACAAGCAGTACAAATCCAATTTTGTTTTTTTTTTTGTGGTAGTTTATTATCATAGCACCTCATAGCCAAGACAGGGAATTGCACTGCACCCAGCACAAATGCTCTTCTCCCAGGTGAATTTATGCAGATCTGAGAGGCAACAACCATCATGCAGTATCATAGCCTTGACACAGTAGCCAGTATATATATATTTAGGACAGGACAAAGAGGAGAGAGATGGAAACAAAAAGCAGCAGATGAGGAAGAGAAACACTGAATGCAACTGAAAAGACAGGCAAACATAATAAGAACTTGTTTGCTTAATCTATTGGCAAAACGGAGGACTCTGAGAAAGCAACATGTCAGGAGACCACGTCCATTTTTAAAAAAGAGACAGTACTCTTGCTTTGACTTACTTTTTAATCATCAACATTAGGGTCCAGTATTAAACACTTAGCAAGTAACTACAAGTATGCTCCTGTGTATTTCAAATAGTAGGATACAATAAAGATATTCAGATAATTTACAATGGGGTGTAATAGCCCTAAGTCCAGGCCAAATGAGGAAAACAGCTCCAGGAGTCCTATCTTCCCAGTAGTTTGTCCTTTAATATACTGATATAAGACATTTTAAGTGGAGACAAAACTCACAGTAATGCATTGTTCAGTATCATTACTTCAGCATAACAGAACTAAGTGCATTATTTCTGTCTCTCAAGAGTTATCTTGCTCCTAGAAACAGTAATAAACTCCCCTCATAAGTTTGACGTAACATACACAAAGCACTTTATTTGACCTTAATATAGACCTCAATCTCAGCCTGTAATGTATTTGCATGTCAAACAAGAATAAGCACTCAGTTAATAAAGATCAGAGGAAGTCATTTGGTGTGGGCAAAGCAAGAAAACCAGACATTTCAGGAATTAATGCTCATTAGAGAGGGGCCTCATAAACAGTGCCCACACCATTGGCATTTCTTCTCATTTCACACAACCTGGTAGCAAGCTACTCATTTAGATGTCATTCAGAATGCCAAATGTATACGTGACAAAACCACCCCTAAAATTACTCAGGAAATAAACCGTACACCTCATTCCCCAAAAGGTACCTCTGCCGATATTGCTGGAAAACACATGGAAGAGACAGGTTATCACTCACCCCAGAACAACCCTCAGAAATAAACCATTATATTTTACTTATACCAGCAATATTCCAATTTCATTTCAAGCAGCTGCGCTTTTTTTTTTTTTAATGCAACAACAGGTCCATTTCTCCAGCATACACTGACAAGTATAAGTTATTTCTGCTTTACTGGTAACTGTACCTAACGTCTTCATCCAACAAATCAAGAACTGCAAAACAATTCAGCATCAGCTCAGCCAGGGGAGGTATCCATTCTACGTATCACAGGCTACGTTCTTCCAATAGCATTAACTGGAGACATAAAATGTAATAACTGTTGGGCAGAAAAGCAAGTAAACAGGATGCTGACATTTGGAGGGCTCGCAACAGGACCATTACAAATTACAGCAACTAACTCATAGGAAGAATATGCCCCAGATATGTCCTGTGGCAGCACAGATAGTCTAATAGACACCATGAAGTCATAATTTCCAGTTACTCAGAACTTTTTAATTCCGAGGCAAATTTACCATCCCCTAGTTTTTAATCCAAAGTACACTGTTTGTTTTGGTAAGTCTGATCCAAACAGATTCATCTGGTTTTTAATGCAAACAGGGACTGCTCGGGAGAATGGGAATGTTATTTTCCTTACTTAAAGCAGCATGACATTCGGGGTTTGGGTTTTTTTTTGTTGTTTTCTTAGGACTACCTAATCACATAAACGACAGAGGGAGGGCAAAACAAATGTTTAAACTTCAACAGGAAACTAGTTCTGGCAGTACGGACCCGTCTTCAATTGTCCTGATGAATATACACCACTTAGAAATGTAGTCTAAAGAGAGTCTTTTAAAGTACATAAAAGAGTTGATTTAAAACAATATATATTTTAAATTTGCATTTATTTTAAAGCTATTTGAGTAAGAAACTTTAAACACCAGAGTAGGCATGTCAGTCTGAAGCATCCCTAAAGGGACAGTACCACTATGGCTTGACGAGCCTCAGGATACACAACCAGCTGCCAACATCCGGCAGAGTTCAGTTTCCAGTGTGTTTTTTTGGGGATTCTTGAGGAGTGGGGAGCACTTAATAAGTCAAGCGCTCAAATTAGCAAATGCAAGATTTACAGATGATAGTGCAGCCTTAATTCTGTCTCCTAATGTGTATGCATTACATTACAGACTTTAATTACCTGAGTGCACACTGCATTTCCCTCCAGACTCCTACATCACCCAGTTACACCAGGAAAGTACAAGGGCCAAAAAATAGAGGTTGAAACAGCAGCTGTGAATTTAGCAATACATAACTCAGATAGGTCTTGCTTCTTTCTCAAACCTGTTTTGACTTGTGAGTGTCCACAGTATTTGTTTCCAGAAATATGACTGGAATTGACCCAGCCCTGCTTATATTCAAAATATCTGATAGGAGAGTAATCCCAAAAGTTAAATATTTGTGAATGATGTTATGCTAAGTGCTATTATACTGAATTGCTTATTTTACTATCCAATATACAGCCATACTATACATGAGACTGTAATCATTATTCTCACAGAAGATAACTACAGAAAGACCAAAAAAAACAGTTTAAAACAAATCAGGATATATTCCCACAATCTGATCACATAAATGGATTTTCAGACAAGAGTAGTACACACTTGTGACAATCATATCCTTCTTCCAGGAGTCAGGGGGGAAAAAAAAAATTACAGCAAGGAGTTAGCCATCTTGTCTTCCAAAAAAACAAAGGCTGTGAAAATAAGCTTGAAAAAAATCTCTCAAAGAGATAATTATTTGGTGATGTTTATCAAACCATTCTCTAACAACGCCAAAAAAACAGTAGCTCTTGTTTTATCCACTTCCACATGTTTTATATAGTCAAATTCAGGCTGACCCTAGCAAGATTTGCAGCCCCAGGCATGGAATCATCTTTACAAGAGGCAAAGCAAACCCTGACCCATTTCCAAGGATGTGGCAGAGCTTCAATACTTCAGCAGACAGAAGAACCACCCAAACGGCAGCAGCCAGGCACGGCCACCAGCAGCAATGCTGAACAAATACCATGGCGGAGCCACGAGTGAGGAGCTGCAGACACCATACGCAGCAAGTCACTCTGAAACAGTCAGAGCTAAGTCGGGTAGAGGATAAATCATCCACTCCCTCTTTCTTTCCAATAACCACTTACTACAGAGCCAAGGCAGTACAGTATTTTGAAAGACATAAGCCTGCACCCCACCCTACCCCATCACAAGGGGAAAAAGAGTTGTTTCCCTCTTCACAAGACAGCAAACTCCCATCTCATCTTTCATCCCACAAGATTCCTGGGCAACTACAGATTAACAACAAAGCAAGTTAAATTATTTACTTTCCCACACACACAGCCCCCCTTCTCTACAGCTGCTGCAAGCCACCCAGCTGAGCATGGAGCAGGGTAGTGGGCATCAGGGCTTTCTTGGTCAAAATTGCAAAATTAGAGACCACGTTTCATCACAAATCTCTTGCCACAGAACTCAGCTCCCTCTTGCCCTTCAGTCTCTCCTGGGTTCACAACTTGCTAGCACAATCGGTGTTACAGTTCAGCTTTAACTGCTTAAGAGATGGAGTCTTCAATGAACTCGAGAGCTCTTTGACGTCAAAGATAACTTTTCTTTCGAAAAATGCACATGAAGGTCTCTACTCCAGAATCTATATTCCTTTGGTTCAGTTATATCAATTTGCACGTACAACAGACTGGAGCAGGGTTCACATTTGGTACCCTCCACTAAAGGCCAAAATAAGCATAGCCTAAAAAGAATGGTTAAGACATACTACTGTTGGTCATCTGATAAGGAAGTTTCAGTTTTAACACAGCAAATACTTCTTCCCCCATTCTTAAATTACTCTTCCTTCTTAGTTTGACACCACTTACCACTGACCCAACAGAGCTGTAGTGACGCTGGTCCTGAAGTCACCCACTGCAAACACTCAAGCCACCAGTGGCCAGAGAGATCTGGCAAATTTCAAGGCAAAAAATTAAGTCACTTTGCCAACTGACACCTCCCTTGAAGGACGGTACAACCAGTTTTCTTATCTATCTGTACAGCTCTTGTGCCAAAAGACAGCTCTGTTGCTGCAACGCATGAAGTTGTGGTGCAACATGACTACTGCTTAGCATTTTAAGGGAAGACACGTACCTGGTCAGAAATCACCACCTCGACACATCCAAATCCTCACAGACACAAAAGCAAGTTGAACAAAGACAGCAACAAAGGTGTTTTCAGGCAAACTTTCTGCTCCAAGAAGAATTTTATTTTTTTTTTAAAAAACAACTCCCAACTATTTAAGAGTTCAAGCTAAAATTATCACTGGAATTACTGAAAGTAAAACGGTAGAACAATAGGACAAAAGGGAAAATAAGCCAGGATCACTGTCCCACTTTTGGAGAACATTAACAAGCATTACCCTTTGTTCCTGGAATGCTATCTGATCAGAGCTCAAGATTCAAACTAGGGAGTGAGAGAGAACAAGGGGTGAGAGGAACCCTGAAGCAGTTATACTTAAATAGGCAAAATTCAATTTTACATTTCAAAGCGGAGACAAGTCCTGACAGACATAAGTTGGGGTTGTTTTTTTTCTAATACTGCAAGAGGCAGCCCTCACAAAGAATATACTGCAACATTACCCTAAAGGTGCAGTTTCACAGTAGTTTAAGGCAATCTGAGCCAAGGCTACCAGTCCCACACACATTTTCATCCCATCCCCTGCAGCAATGTCAGCATCCAGCTGGTCCTACAGCCTGCTGAGCACCCCGGGTTGGCTCAGCACCTAAGTGCCAGGCCAAGGCACTCTATTTAAACTGCTGTTTAAATACATCTACCATCAGTACCTCTGAACTGGTTAAATTATGTCTTTACCTTCCTTTAAAAACACCTGCTTGTGTTACCCTTAATTTTCACAATTTTACTCATCTAAATTATTTGTATTTTACTAGCACCTATGTATTTTACTATCTCGTAGTATACCCTACCCCTTATTCCAGCATACTCAATGCCCACTGGCAGCCGGGTGTCAAAATTGAACATTTCAAGGGCTAGCCCGCAAGCGTTAAGTCAGATTTATAGTCCCCGTCTCTACATCAAAAGCTCCTCTGCCAGCAACAGGCTCTACTTTGTGATGAGAATACTTGCCAAGACAGAGGCAGCTAGTAATAATCTTTATTTTATTTTTTTTTTTTAATGGACAGAGAAGAATGGCACCTACTAACAGGAATTTTAGTTGACAGCTTATGATTCTGGGAAAGCATGCAACGGCTCCTTCCACAAGGACTGAAACCAACAGCCCAAAAGCTATTCTGACGTTTTCTACCCAAGTAGAGGCGCTATCAGTAGTTAGAGAAGACACACTAACATCAAAACAGCTGTTTTGTAATAACTAGCAGTATTTTTTGGTTTGCTTTGAATAATTAACTCTTTGGAGTCCAACCTGCACATAGCCTATGCAAAACTGGAAGTTACAGAATCGATTATGAGCCTGCATCTTCCTCTCACTCACCAGTCCGCTGGACAAGCACAGTGGCTGTTGCTTCCCAAACCTATGAGCGACGCCCCTGCTCACCATTGACAAGAAAGGAAAGAAGCAGTGCTAACTTGTGCTAGAACACAGGTAGAGGGGCAAAAAAAAAAAAAAAAAACAGTAATAACAACACTAAGAACCCTTTGGAAGCCTTTGATCATAGTCTCTTCCAGTAAGGCAGGGGAAAAGAAAAAATAAATCTAGGCAAGTGAGTTCTATTACACTCAGGCATTGTGAGCCAAGTCATTTGTTTTGCTTTGTCTTAAATAAGATTTTTATATACATATAAATATACATATCTGTGTGTATGCATATCTATAGAAAAGAAATACACTCAAAAATAATTACTCAAAGACCAAAAAATAATTGCTACCAAATTGCTCCTTAAGTATTGCATATTGCAGGAATATTAACAAACATGTTATATACACAGTGAGACATTCAACATAATACTTAATGGACTTTTCAATTTACTTATGGTTAATCTGGTACCTGGATGACCAGGAACACACCAAAGCATTACATTATTACACATACACAGCCCTGGCTTTATGCAATATTCTCATATTACGAGCCTTTTTCTTTTTTTTTTTCTTTTTTTTAAATCTGCAAACCAGAAAACTTATTTTCAGAGACTGAATTTATTTTTCTTTTCTTTCAAGAAGACAACCTACACTTTCCTTAATCCCATACTGGCAGCCCACCAACCATCTTATTTTTAAACAAACTTATAATGTACAACGTGCAGTATTTTCTGTATAACACCAACATACCTTTAGTAAGTTTATCTGTATTCTGAAGCATTCATAACTGAACCTTAAACAATATTTGATCCAGTCAGAAAAAGTTAGCATTTGCATGACCCTTTAACACAGCAAGAGCACTGTACTGTAGCTTAATCCAATTCAACATACTATGGATATACACATTAAAACTATGCATTTTTGCTTTATTTTCAGCCAGATCTACTCGTGGGAAGGCAGTTTCCTCAAAATCAGGTTGGTAAGAGTACTACTTTTTTTTTTTTACTGCTTACGTAACATGGACTGTAGACTACTCAGTCTGTTACCAACTCCACCCAGTAGTTCCCTGATAGCATCAAATTGCAATAATGGCCTTTTACTGTCTCCTTTTATGAGGTTTTCTTAGATTTATTAAAGCAGGCTGTAGTTTATTCAGTGGCATGCAATATACAAGGAACACGAGGAACAGACGCTCACCAGACCCTTCCAGGTTAACCTTCTACTGCGCAGTGTGTCCCTTTCAAACTTGTTTTTGCTGCAGAGTACAAGAATCACAAAAAACTGCCATACTTTAAGTCTTACTGTCCTGGTACAGTATGCTTTCAGGGAGGTAATAGCGATCTGAAGTACAAAAAAATGCAAGTGTTTATAGGACAGTAATAGGAATGCAGCAGACTCTTAGACCTACACTTCATCTTTCTTAGGTGACTCCTCATGTGAAAAACATCTGAATATAAGCTGCAAGTATTTCCCAATTCGGTGAAAAAGCCATTTTCTTCTCATTAGCTGAGGAGTACTGCGTGTCCTTCCTTTTCTTACAATGCTTCTGTCCAGGCTCGTGGTTTAAAGCATACTGTGAGGCAATTTCGCACGCTGGTTTGGGAACTTAAATTTGCTTATTTCCCCAGCAAAACAGCACCCCTCCCAGACAGTTTCTCAGCAGGAGAAACAATGCCAAGGGCAGAAATGGACTGCAAACATAGCAAGCACGTTCTGATACAAACAGGTAATTTGTACACTTCAGTACCGCTACCTCTTCTGGAGACGCAGCAGATCTGGACGTACCAGAACACAATATGGCCAAAGACAACTTCACAGGATACTGAGCTACAGATGTGAATGCGGTAGTAATGCAAGGTTTGGGCAAGGCATTGCATCCCCAAAATAAGATGTTAAGAGAACACTACATCCTATTTCTCCAAGCTTTGTCCATACAAGACTGAAAATCAGAACCTTAGCTGGAGACTTGATCACGGGATAAGGATATTTTAGTACACAATAGCAGCCACGATGGCCCATCATCAACTTCTTTTTCAGTCAAGGATAACCATCTAAATCAAGACTATAAAACCAGTTAACTGAGTTTACAAAATAGGGTAATTCATCCCGAAGCAAGACATGCTTTGCCTCCCTCATCCCCTTCCTTTTCCGTCACTAGCAGAGAACAGTTTACAGAACACAGGCTGCCTTATCGTGATTTGTGCTATATAGGCTGAAAGCGGGGCTGAGCCTTATGAGTCAGTTCTTGCAACTCTAGGCAAAAGCTTCCAGGCCAAAACACATCTTTCAGGCTGCTGGCTTGACTTCATGCCATGGAGGGGGAGGGAAGTCATCAGAAGTCTTCTGCGCTGCCTGAAGCTGCTTGAATACTAATTAAAATTAGACAATGCAAAAAAAAAAGAAGCAAGCATCAAGGAGCAATGAAAAGCCATGGCATAGGAGTAGCAGCAGGTTATTGAGAATGAAATAAATAAAACAGTACAGAGAAGATTATTGATAAGGGTCCAAACGGGCATACTTCCTGCACGATTCTTCTCTGTAACCACAGAAGCACGAGGAGCGATGGCTTCAGGAATATTAATGTAATTGGGTGTTCCCTAACATGTTACCCTCTGCTCACAAACTCAAGGTCTACCTGTTACAAGAGAGACAAGAAAAGTTGCACAAACAATATTAATTCTGCCATATGTCAGGTTGTAAAATGACTTAGCGAGTTCTTTAGGGGAAACACAACAGAAGGACAGGTCATTGCCCTGTTGAAAGCTGCATTATAATACATCCAACAAAAGTTCCGAACAACAATTGTACGGGCAACCATGAAACCATTACTTCATAGCTTTCAAGCACCTGACTCTCACCTAACTAATGTAAATCTCTTTTACATGCTGGAGCTATTTGCGTCTCTTACATCCTGGCTTTGTTTTCAGGACATGTAACAAGAGCGAAAAACAATTTCTATTATCTACAGCAGTAACAGCTTCCTTGCATTCATATTATATGTCAGCAGGACTTGAACCCTGAACTTTCAGACTACTGCTACAGCAGTTAATGGAGATGTCATTAACTGGCAATGGGTGGAAGATCTGTTATCCAGAACAGCCAGATGACTAGCCCGATTATCTTCTCCCAACACTACGTGGGGTGAATCAGCTCCCTCGGTTCCCAAGCACTGAGGCAGAGGTACAAGGTGGCCAGAGCTGAGCAGTGACTGGGAGAACCTCGACCGCCTTTTCATTCCAACACCCCAGAATTACCCCTGCCCTCTGAGACAAGGGTATCTGAGAATTAGGGTAAGACTTGTGTTGCAACAGCCTTGGAAACCTTATAGTATTGCAGGTATATTACTTGGAGCCATGACTTGGCAACATCACAAGAACCAGCTATGACAATTCTGACACGCAGCCACTAGCAAACAGGAAAGAAACAAAAAGAAAAAACAAAAAGAAAAAAAAGAAAAAAAGAAAAAGAAAAGGAAAAAAAAGGGTAAGTGCTGGAAGTTGTCCATGCTGCAAGAGCTTTCTCAGGACCATTTTCAGCAGGCAGGACGAGGTGGGCAGGTGTACTACTCATACCCCAAGCATCACGCAGTGACCATAGGAGAGCACACGGGCAATTCAAATAAAATTTTACAGGAACATTTATTGATCTGTTAAGCATAAAATTCCAGTTTATTAGTTTAGTTTATTAGCTACTGCATCAGCAACCTTTAAGACTTCAGTATGCCATGCTTAGAACAGTAAGACAGTAACAGAGGTTTACAGCCCCACCAAGTAAATGCCATAAATCTGAAGTGAAGGAGCTGCCATTTCAAAATAGTCCAGTGACCTTCTCTTGTTCTGTTGAACATAAGAAAAACTCCATCTCTTACTGCTAAAGAACAGTTTGTAGGAAACTGTACTCAAAGGTAACCTCAACAGCTGTAAATTCTCCCCTCCTCGGTTTTAAGTATTTGCAGCCCAAGCTCCATCTTTTCATGCCCACATAAGCAGCTGCCCTATTTAAAGCCTGACATTCCAGCTTCCTCCCTCTCTTCAGGGCACCAAGAGGACAGCAGTTTCTGCAGTGCCACATTCTTGAACTGTCAAATTATGAAAACCCCTGTGCTGAAAAGGATAGCTCTTAATTAGGAAGAGAGTTATGCTAGCACACAGTGCTCCTGGGTACAGCCTGGCGCGTTTGAGACAAGAGCTCTGTACCCAGCTAAGCAGGGAGGTTTTACCTCATACAGTGACTGCACCAACCTTTTCAAAGGATGCTTTTCTCACAGTTCCCAGCTCACCTGCCAGAAGAGATCACCATAGGAGGGCTGATGGGCTTCTTCCCTTCCCTCTCCCAACGCTGCTGAATTAAATCAGACTGTTTCAGCATGTATAAATGCACCCTGGCATAAAGCAGGCTGAAGCCAAATACTGAAACACACGGAGCAGTAGCCTGCTTTTGTGGATTTCCTAGCATGCACGTGTAGGCAGCCTACCATAAATACATACTGCCTTTTACCAATTTATTGTCTGTGATGGAAATGGGTCACTACTACATAATATATTATACTGCATTTTCAACCAACACTATTTTCCTGTTTCCATATCTCTGTACACTGCTCCCTCCTGAAACTCCTTCAAAAGCAGTCCTTTAGAGTGCCTCCGCCTACACGTTCTCACCAAGTATTTCCATTAGATGGAAACAACTGATCATCAGTGTAGATAGACCTTAAAAACCCACAACCCTTCTACTTCAATATTTTTAATTCTCTTGCTGCTCATATCTATTGAAAACAAAGTATTTTGTAGCTATTGGAGGTTAAAAAACTCCAATTTTTTTAACCCATATAAGGGTACCAGAAGACCTAGTAAAACACTCCATGGTTATGCAGCCAGTGTTTGTAAGAAGTTCATGCCCTCAGGTACAGGAAGGGAGTTTGCAGGAACAACATTAAAACGTTATTACTTTGATTTGATAATTACTCAGATTTACAGAACTCAATAGAAAGTGGACATTACCACTGGAAAGTCACACTCCAGTGATAAGTTAAGCAATACATAGTAAGTTATTAACAATGACTACAAACAGCTCATTGTTCTGATACATTTTATCATAGAAGGTATTCACGATAATCTTGTCATACTCTATTTTTCCCTTCCCTCATAACACAGAATCATGGCAAGCTATTTCCCCATCAGTAGAGTGACACATATTGCTGTAGTAGAGATAAAAGTTTGGTTTACTTGGTGAAATAATCTCTTAAGAAAGAAGAACTGTATTTAGATGGTGGGTTGGAGGGTGTTGGTTTTTTTAAACTGCTAAACTGAAAATATACTGTCAGGAAAACAGAAAGGTAACCTAATGGCAGCCTGCATAGAAGTTACTTCAGAGATTTTCCAGTTTTCCACTTTGACAGAGACCTGTGAAATTCTTCAAAATTCTTCCCAGTTGCCACCCAGTTCTGAGCAGGTTTCAAATCACCATTAATATTTTGCACTACAGCACCTTGCTCAAGTTTTCATTCCAAAATGGAAGCCCATTTTGTTTGGGCTCTACCAGTCAGCACTCAGCTTCATGCTCAATAGAAAATAACCCATCAACAACCAGGGAAAAAAACTTCTGGTGATTCACTGACACAGACTATGGCCCTCTGTCATGTTCACCCATCCAGCGGAAGGCAAATCCAGCAGTTTCAGAAGAGAAGACTCTCTTTTCCAGATAGAAGATAGCACCTACCCGATATTATCCTGGTATCAGGTTAAATATATCAGGGCTATATTAAAACTTGTCTCATTATCTTCTATCATAACACATTCCCTGCAACCTTCAGCTCATGAGCACTCAGACTCCATGCTGAAATATGGCTTCCTGGTCACTGCTGGTCATTGGAAGGCACTTCTGTCTCAGATCCGTGATAGGTGCCAAGGTTTGCTTTATCCATAAGTAAAACACCCTGCTTTTTCTGTCCCAAGTACTGGGGAAGTACTGGGGTACTAATCTTAATTCAGGCCAGGGTAAGGTAGCACGCAAAGGAAGCAATAACTCATCTATCACTATGGACAAAACAAGCACATATGAAAAAAAAAAAAAGGTGCAGAAATAATAATAAAAGCAGCTCATGACTAATCCATGTGCACTAACGGGTAACTTTCTGGTTTGATCTTATGAATGGACTTGCTGTCTAGTCCTGACAAAGTGACAGCCTGGGATTCATCAGTCTTGTTTCACTTGTTATTTCTGCACTGTTTCTCACCATCTCCTGTACCTGACTGCCTTGTAAACAACCCCTTGTTTCAGTGAGTGGTAAAATTCTCCTTCCCCCATTTGCTGGAGACTCATTAGACTATTTCAAGGTGATAATGCCTCTTTGATTATAGACCACAAGATGCATTGAGCTTAGTCACCAAAAACAGGGCAGTCTCGCTGTTGTTCCCACTGCTTACGAGTTTCATCACTAAAACTGACAGAAGATGGGAAAAACTGACAAGAAAGGTTTGCAGCCTTTTAAATAAGTCAAAGCAGTCCATCAATGTCCAAAAAGCACCAGCATGGCACAAGGTAAAGGGCAAAAATGAGAAGGGTTTTCCCTCTTGGCAACAATGAGCTATTGCATCAGCTCACGCCGTACGTGAAACTGTACCTTACACTGAACCTCACAATCCGCAGTAATCCTCATCTTGTAACAACCGTATGTAGTGCTTAGGTGTCTATATTCCGCATCACGTGGTTCTTGCCCGAGAGCAAACATGATAGTAGCTAATCATTGAGAAGAGACAAATGCCCAAGACCTTTCTCCTGTACTTTTACCTACATAACGCACATGCATTTCCTCTCCTTCCCTTCTCCCACAAAAAGCCATTCTAGGCCACGCACAACTGATTGTCTATACAACTTTCCCTTTCTCCATTATTTTTAAAGAACTGCCCAACTCCTTTCCCAAATGGCTTATAAGCAAAAAAATTCAATGTTGGAAGTGACCCAGCAAGGCCCATAATTGGAGCTAACTTTGAAAGTTATTGGCACTGAGACCCGACTTCTTCCACTGCAACAGGGCATAGTAACAAGGGCACTGATATGGACTCAAAATCTTGAAGATATTGCTCAGGGCTTGTCACATGAATCTAAGCAACAGGGAAGGTGATAAAGCCTGTGCTGTGAATGGTTAACATCTAAGCTTACCCCTCTTACTCCCTGGCTTTAGACAGCGACAACACGTTACCGTACCTCAGGATTCCACGGAAGAGTAAGTAGCCTGGCACTCGAAGGAGTCTGTTCAAGCTTTCTCCTTCTACTGAAGAGCTACCACTCAAGCTGGATTGAATCTTTCCTAACCTCATCTAAAGGATAGTCACTGAGAAACCTCAGAAAAGTATTTACATTTAGATTTAACTGGCTCCCGCTGAGCTCCTACTAAATCATGAGCTGCTGTTTTGTCTAGCAGTCCCATCATGAGAATTATCGAGTAATGCTAGTATGCAAACATGTTGTTCTCTTAGACCATGTTGCTTAGTCTGTTTTAATGTGAGACATTTACACAAAATACATAACTTCTTTTGGTAACTTAAATTAATACCCTTCTAGGGGAGAAAAAGACACAAAAAAAAAGGAAAAGAAATGAAACACAACAAAAATAGGGTCTCAAGACTCCTCTCATCCTGCATGAAGATTTTTACAGTTCTTCGTACCTAATAAGCCATGGAAAGGGATTACAGATCAAGCAGATAGAGAAAAAACATGTGATGGACTATCACAGGGAGGTAGGTTGGCTCTAAAAACGGTTTACCCTCCTAAGACAACAAGCAACAGCCTTCCTAGTTTGCGTTATTAAAGTTACTGATAAAGCAAACTGAAGATAAGCAATACCAAAAACACAACAAACTAAAGTTAAAACAACTGGAGTTTCATTTTCTTATTGACTTTTTAAAGGAGCTGATTTTTAAGCCAGTGAACAGAGCAATACTTCTAGCAATAAACGAGACTAGACAAAGTGTAAGACATGCTAAATTTAGATGCAACCAGTTCCGAGACACTTAGCAACATGAGAAAGATGGGATCAAACATACCACCCTTTAATCATAGATGGATATAACATAAGGCTTTTCAATAAAACCTTAGATGCTGCGAAAACCCCACTGTCCCATGAGCAAATAAGCAAGCTTAAATCCTGTGACTGAAGTAGGTCTGGCATGGGGACAGATATTCAAAGAGGAGAAAGTTCTAGACAGCACACAGATGCCATGACAGGACTGTCTGTGACCTACCATTCAGATATTTAGGTTGAACTTTCTCAACTGCACCAGTAAGGACGTACTTCCACACCAATCACACACACCACTTCACCTGCAGCAAGGCAGCTCCCCCCACACTGCCCGACCCTCACCTTGCTGTAGAATTCCTGCTCCCTGGGACCACGAGGTGGTGGCTGCAACTGCTTCAGGACAGTCCCATCTGGATGCTGCAGTATACCTAGAAGAGAAGCATTTCCTTCAGGGCTTAGTCTTAAGAGATACAGCTTTTTTTTTTTTTTTTTTTTCAGAAAGAGCAAATACACATCAGGGATGGCCTATTTGCTCAGTCACACTGCTTTCAGTACATGCACAGTAGAATCTAAATTAGCAGCTCCTACACAAACCCCTTAGAAGAAGTCTGCTTGCATTCCTCTTTTTCTAGCCATCAGATGATTTCCTGGGTCTAATCCTGCTCAAGGCCAACACAGCACTGGGATTTGACATTAAAAGTTCCACCCAAAAAAACCACCCATTCAACTATGGAAGATTACATAGATGCTCCCTTTTTAAATAACTGATAGATCATTTTTGCAACAATGCCAAGAAGTTAAAGCAGTTAGTACCAAGTTTAATGCATTTCTCACTAGCTAAAATAGAAATATATGTCCTGTGAACTTATTTCTATAGTAGTGGCATAGAAAGAGCCCTTCTGTATCACTAGAAGTAGCGCCCCTATAGCACTCCATGCTAATCAGGCGCTACTATTTGTATCACCAATCATCATAACAGAATACAGGGTTTCACCTCAGCCAGGCAACCACCTTCATCATGCCAGCACCAAAAAAAAACAAAATATCCTCCCAATACAGCCTTAATGACTCTCCAGCCAGCAAGATTGCTGAGTAGTTGCATAAGAAACACAACTGAATATCTGAAGGTACTCCATAGGTGGATATGGGCAAGAATGGAGAAAAGTAACTGCATCCCTGTGAAACGCACTCTAAATTTCAAGATCCATCAGTTAGAAGGGAAAAAGAAAAAACACACTTCTGGAAAAGAAATTTTCTCCCAGGTTTTATTCATAGCTTTGCAGACAGTAATTAGTTTAGAAGTGAAGCAGAAATGTCAACTGTATCCAAAATAGGTTCCATCTTCAGATTACCACTTGAGGAAATGCAGTAAAGTGAGCCAGGAGCTTTGTGTCCCAAAAAGAGTTTGCAGTTGTAACAGCAACTGTGCTTTCACCTTTTAGAAAGCATTATCTCTGGAGGGACTCTGTTGTGCAGTCTTGGAGACTAAATAAAATCTTTAAAGCCCAAGATATTTACTTTAAAACAACCACCAGACTTAAAGTTGTTTCAGTACTTGGCTGTGCCAATGAACAAAGAGGGGAGTTAAAAATTTGCGTAAAACAGCTCTCAAGTCACTTGCTGAAAGCTGGATTTTGTATACTTTCCAGAACTAGAAAAATATTGCCACACAGCTATGCCCAGACTACCACAACATCTACAAGACACAGCAGCTTCTTGCACACACACACCCCTGCCCCCTTTTACACGTGCTGGTAACAACTTAGCAAAATGCACAAAGTACCTGAACAGCACCTGTTTTGAATGTGTATTGCCAACAATCACAACATTAAAAAAAAAAAAAGGTTATTGTAACACATACGCCTCAAAATCTGCATGTTGGCTTTGATGGTAAGACAAGAAGGCAATCCACAAGGGAGAAAAAACAGGCAAATATTCTGGGAAGTAGAACCCATACGCTATTGGTTGGATACATATTACTTGAAGCATTTAATACAATAATATAACCTGATGTTGTCTAAAGCTCCCTCATTCTCTGGATTTCTTGACAGACCAGAGCACCTACTCTGTGACTGAGGCAGGCCTGGAAACCAGACTTATGTTTCAACTCTCACCATGAAGATGAAAACTCCATAAACTTCCCTCTGACCTACAACAACAACCACCAGAGATACCAACACCTGCAGATCATACTAACATACGGATGTCGGTCATGGTTTTGTTCTAGGGTTCCTGGGGTTCTTCAGCACAGACAGGGAGTAGTATTGTTTTAATAGATGAATAAGCAATTTAACATTTCTGAAACAGCAGCAGAACGACACCAAAATTAAAATTCTGAAATCTCTCACAAACATTTCTCTATGGCTCTGCATGCAAAGCTCGCTAACATTCTGAACTCAAACCTATGGCACAAATAACCAATACAGGTGTACGCACTCTTCTAAACAAAAATTATCACATCCAGTCCACACATTTCACTGAACTATAGACAAAACCTGTTCTGCACAAACACACTGAACATTTACTTTAGAAGAGATCCTCTGTACTCTGAGGGTATCTAATAAGGACTGAGCTGTATGTATGTGACACCTTAACCTTTGCATTGGGAAAACAGCAGCCAGAGTTAGAAGTTTTGTGATTTGCATGACCAAACATGTCACACCAAAAGAGAACGGCTCCTTCAGCTACAGGATCCCACCAATGGCGTGGGGACCTCCAGCACTTAGCAGGTACGAACACCAAACCACAGCCAGGTGTGGGAGGCTCTACAAGGTGGCGTAACCCATCAGCTCCTGTCTCTCTCCACCTTCCCATGGAATTAAGCCACAACCCAAGGTGGTTAGCTCACTTATTACACAGGATTTACACTGTCCTGGGGGGAAGCACTACTGAACACAGCATTCAACAAAAGGTCAGTCGTAATGCCCAGAAGCTGAGGGTCTACATGTGCATGCAGGGGGACTGCTAGAGCCCTTTCTTTGCAAGGCGGTAACAGTCAAAGGGAGCAGAGGGAAAACAGAAAGGTTATTCAGGAAGGAGGGAATCCTATGGCAGAGAAATTTTTAGGCACGCTTTAACCAGAAAAATAAAATAGTTAAAAAATACTTTGGATACCTTCACGTCCTCTGCATGTTGGTATGTGGGGACAGAAGCACAGGGGACAGTGGTTACAAGCAGGAGGAAGCTGGGCAGAACAAGGAAGGGTCTGAGCTTGAATCAGTAAACAGCTGAGATATTAATGCTAGCTGGGTACAGCCTTCAAGGTACATTTGCCATGTTGCATGCATAGCAACAGAGGTATCCCAACGAAAAGGCATACTGGTTTTATGGATTTAGGCTTTTAAAATGCTAAAGGTTCAATGGCATAGGAAAGGGCAGAACAGAAAACAGCAGGAAGGGTGACTACTGTAGGAAAAGGTGAAAAAGGCAATGGAGAAGGTAGAAGACAGACTGGTCTCTTCACACATGCTTGAAGTTCTCACAGATTCTGGCATACAGATTATCTGTGATATTCCTTACCAGTGCTATTAGCAACTACATATATCCAAACACCTGGCCACTAGCTTCACAACAAAGACACCACGGGGAGCAGCACTGCAGAATTACACATGCCCCTGTATCTTTAGCATCTCGACTGCCTGCACTCCTACATACAACATCTGTAAAGAAATAAAACAAGAAGGTTCAGTAACAAAAATGAGAGCTGTGAGTGCCAGAGCAGCTTTGGTCTTCACTTAAATGTAAAACCCGGTTTCTAAGATGAGATCATCAACCATGGTTGTAACTCTGCAGGAAAATCTTGCTCTTGCTCATGAGATGTCGCGGAGCTAGCTTTACCTAATCCCTTTGAGATGCACCCACATTACGGATGGTTTATCACCCACGTTGTCTTGATCTAACTGCGATAAAATTGACATGCCAAAGGTGAGGCTCTCCCTGAAGTGAGCCTTTTTTGCCTGATCCCACCCTGTATTATTATATATGAACAACAAGGCAGGTGTACAGCTCCAAGGATCCAATGCACCTCCCTCGACATTTTATTGCACCGGTTGCAGCAGGAGCAAGGCACAAGAATTACTTTGCTGTGGAGATTATCAGCAGCAAGACATGCCACAGATGCAGTCTATAGATAAGACAAAACTCACAGTGCCATTAGGGCTGTAATTCCACTCACTGGTGGCTGAAGGGGTTAGGAAGTTCAGCCCTTGGCCTGTTCGGCAGAGGCAGCCCCTACCAACAGGGTTCAAAGGCAATATGACAGCAGGTACTCGTTATAGCTACTCTCAAAGGCCACACTGAGAGCTGAATGGATGTACACCTTACATTTGGCTCAGAGGCAGGAGTTATACCAAACATGGTGTCCCAGGAGGGTGAGAAATGCCATTTAGCAGCATTAAGTTGGCCGCTCGCTCTGGCACTGACCACCGCCTACATTAAAAGGCACCTTCATCAGAAGGGCCAACACCTCACTCCTCAACATGGAATCAAAATAGAAGGTTAAAGCTAGCTGAGGCGCGTTTCTAAAAACGCTGTATCCTCATTTTATTTGTATTAGCAGACCGCTTACAAGCCATTGGTTCAGACTTACTCTCACCATCAAATGAACAAGCAACGAAGAAGTTACCCCAGGTGGGTAAATCGCTTACTAATACTTTGCTGCAGGTTTTGGCGGCCACAGGTTCAGGGGTTCCCTTCA
>VZSZ01003414.1:70592-91651 GCA_013398815.1 Ibidorhyncha struthersii | reverse complement strand
GCTCTCCCGGGACAGCGGGAGCCGTGTGGTGACGGGCGGGGGCCGTTCCCCCCCTCCCTCCCCCGGTCCTCGGGAACCAGAAACGCGCCCCAAATCCGCCTGGGTTTTATATCCGACGTCCCGAGGCTGGTTTGTTTTCGCTCTGGTGGGTCAGAGGGATGACAAGCGGGAGCAAACGGGAGCGTGTAAACTGTATCAGAGCTTTAGAGTGGATAAGGACCTTTAAAGCAGCCTAAATCAGAGCCCACAATTATGTTCTCCCCATCTGAATTTCCATACCAAGCTCTGCGGGTGCTGGGCTTGGATTTGAGGTGAGGTGGGGCACCTGCCGTGACACCAGATCCAATCCCTGGATAAGGGATTTTCATCTCTAATCCACATTTTAACCCCCCCCTCCCCCAGGGTAGAGGACGGTATGCGCGAGCCCTCCATTCACCCACAGGAGCCCAGAGCCCACCGCCTGGGCTGGAGACTTCATTAACATTTCTTTCCTCTAAGGGCAGATTTGTCGGCTTGTCATTACTGCCTTTTCTTTTTGCCGTTTCTTTATAAAGTCAGCTGAACCCTCCGAATATTAGACCTGCGCTTTTGCCACAGTATCCACCAGTATCGAGTTATGTGTAGCAGTAGTAGGATACAGGAATGAGGAAACAAGAAGGGAGATAGGAAAATGAATTTTAGCAGATATATGATGTTCCCACAGGTTTTATAAAAATTGGCTGATGTGTATCAGGAATCAACGTTGATGTTAGAGGAACAACAGTGCGGTGAGTGCAGCTATTAAATGCCCCATCCCATAGTTGGGAGATATGGCAGGTGGTTGAGAGAACTGGATGGCAATCTAGGGGATTTACTGGGGGAATTAAAGTATCAAAGGAACAGGAAGGTCACAGGGAAAATGAGAGTTTTGAAGAGTGAGAGGAAAGAGTATAGCACATAAATCAGTCCAGACTGAGTTTCCTTAGTTCATTGTTCATGGAACAATTTGTTTCACTCTCTTAATTGGGTAAGATGGCAAAAAGATGCCGGTAACAACTCAGCAAGATCCTTTTTGAAGTAACAAAGCTGGTCAGAAAAGTCACATTTCTCCCTCCCGAATATCCTCTTCTCATCATTCATTACTGTCCAGCCCTAAAGATTAGGAGTCAGATGTTTGCAAGCGTAAGCTCCTATCTGCAGTTCCCCAGCACTGAATTTTCCCAGGGGGGTGCTGACGCAGGAGAGAAAAACCACAGATTGGTCAACACTTGCACCAAAAAAAATTACTGAGGAGTACAGTGAAAAAAAAAAAAAAGCACAAGTGGTATGTCACTGGCAGAGAGAAGGCTCCCAGTCTCGGCGGCAGCAGCTGCTGCAAGGTTCGGATGCCACCCTGAGCCTTGCGGAAATATATTTCCCCCTGCAGAGATGTGAGACACTTTGTCTGATCCAGGTCTAAAGGCAGAGGAAAAACATAGACACCATTTCAAACTTGCATGAGTGCCCATCTAACATTGCAATCTACCCAAGCTCAAAATCTTAATGGGAAAAAAAATGGAATTAAAAGGCAAAAAAATGGAATTTAAAGGCTATTGGAGTACCTGGACCTGAACTAATAGCTTCTAGATATCCTTAGATGTTGTGGTTTGGGCTGGACTGGCCACTGAGCTAACAGAAGTGGACCTGGAGGGGATTAAAAGAAATAAGAAAGCATGAGTAATTGGAATAAGTAAACACTGACTATTTCCTTTTCCCTGATACTTGCTTTATTAAGATTTATGCATATAGAACTCAAGTGACGTGAGACTCTTATCTTCAGCTCACTCATTCCACCCTCACGCTTCAGCACAGAGTTCACTAATCTTATCTGTGAACTTCTCCTAAAATAAAACAAGCGAAACCAAGAGAATACCTGAAATGACAAATAATTAATTTCTCCACGGACTGTGATACTCTTAAGAGTCTGCACTGAAAGCTGAACCTATCCATGAGATTCCCTAGGAAACTTCTCATCTCCGGGCTGTGCAATTGCACTCAAAGAGAAAGCGAAAGAGACTGCAAACAGCTCCTAAAGAAGCAGCAGGTGGTTGGGAATCCACCCCCGCAACAAAATGCATTTGGCAAAATTATGCGTAATTCTGGATTACTTCTTCTTGCTGAAAAACAATCTCGCCTCACTTGGTCTGCCGAAAATATAAACACTAACAATACAATAATAATAATAATAATATTACACACTCATTTATTTCGCACAAACTGCTTTGTGCTGCAAGAGGATGTCTCACCGGCAGATTGCAAAGCTGCCCCGAACTGAGCGAGGATTACAAAAGTATGACTTTCTGCTGAAATAAAGCCCTTTTTCAAACACAACGGCTAGTTAATGACTAACCACAAGACGCACAGTAGTTCAGTACAGGAAATAAGCTCATACTTCAGTGGAAGTGCAGGGGGACATGAGGTAAACAGATTAGCGGGGCTGGGACTCGGCCAAAATATTGGTACTCTAGAGGTACGCTGACAGCAAGCACCGTTGGATTTTTGACTGTCTCTTTGGATGGTTCACAGCCACTTCTTCCCCATCTCACCAAAATAAACGGCTCCTCTGCTGCAGCCGTGTCTTCTGCACAAGGTCTGTACAAGACATGGATCCTGCTGCCCACAGAGCCACTTCCTGCAGCGGGCGGCCGCGCTTGCGTCGCTTCTGCTGGACAAGCAGATTGCAACGGAGCTGACCTGGACCGTACATGTGCTCCTGATGAGAAACGTCAATCCATGAAACCAATAATTTGCTGGACGGGTGAGAGAGAACATCTGCAGCGGAGCTTCTGCACGCAGGAGGGCCTGTCTGGCTCACTCAGCGTAGGGCAGATGTCGTCACAGCAGTGTGGAAGTTGTAGCCGTGTTGCAGTTCTTTTTTTCTCGCCGTTTCACAGCAGAAGGGTTGCTGTATCGCGCCCTCTTAAAATAGCTCAGGGCTTTTAATTCTTTGATAAATTCACAGAAGCTCTGTGCTGGTTTTTTTGGTCTTGTTAAGTAAAGGAAAATCTAAACTACCTTTGTCTGTTGTAGCTGTAAAACTCAACGGTGCTGCTATCCCACTTTCTTTCCTAGCTACTGCCATGTCACTTAGGCATCAGGTCCCACAATGATTAATATTTTACTTGGCTCTGACTGATGCAAACTCTTTGACACTACTCTCCTCCCTGGCAACCAGGTACATCTGGGGTTTTCCAGGATGAAAACAAAGGGACGCTGTGAAAAGCCAACCTACACTCTCCAGAGACAATACAGTACATTTCAAAAATGACTGTGAGGTTAATTCACAGCAGTTGTGTATCTTCTGGATCACCTTTCCTACAAACAGAACCACAGCCGTAAATTTTAGGAAGTCTTTTGTATTAGAAAGCTACAAGGACTATAAAGGTAAGAAGCAGATTTCAATAGTTTCTTCCTCACTGTCCTTGGACTTTTTTTTTTATCCTGAAAGAAACTAAGCGAAGAATTTGGAGGAAAGGTTCATTTTTGGACTGAGAGGAGGTTAAAGGGTGGGAAGCAAACACAAGGGCTTTCAGGGTGGAGAGGAGGCAGCGGTGGGTGGGTGCTGAGGCTGGTTTTATTGAACATCTTTATTCATGACCTGCAGAAGGGAGTATGCACAAAGTCCCCAGGTCTGTGGATGCTCACGACCTCCTCAGGGCAGCCAAATGCGACATCAATGCCAAAAAAGTCCTGCGGAATCTCACAGAACTGAATGAAGGGCACAGCATTGGCATAGGAGCTTCAGTGTGGATAAATGTTAAGGTAATGCATATAATAACCCAAACCAAAGCTCTCTGATGCTGATCCTGGAACTGGCTGTCACAGCCCAGGAAAGAGATCCTGAAGTCACTGTTGACAGTCATCTGAGATCATCGGCCCAGTGTGCATCTGCAGCCAAAAGGAGCAAACAAAATGTTGGGCAACATCAGGAAGAGCATTGAGAAGGAGGCGAAAGGCATCATTTTGCTGCTACGTGTAGCCTCAGCGTGCCACATATTGAGTCCGGCTTCCACGCCTGGTCTCTCACAGAGAATAGGTACATACTATTAATTAATCGGTGCAGAAGATGGAATTAAACCATTATTTGTAGAGAGCCTGAATAGATGAAACAGATTTTAGCTGCCTCCAGCCCTAGAAAACGACAATGAGAGATGTGTGTGATCTGACATTCTTAGAATGTCAAAGAAGTTGTGCTTCTTTCGGAAACAGAGGCATTAGATCAAAGTCTTTAGTACCTTCTCCTGATCTCATGGCTTGCAGGTAGATAAGAATTATTCCCTTTGTCCTTCTAAACAAAGATTTTCCAAGTACAGTGTTGTATCTCTATCAGGGGGTTGCTCAGGGTTTACAAACGCACAACGGCATTTTACCAGTCACATCCTAATGCTTTAGGATAACCCCAGTACTTGATGTAAGATGATTAACATGCCAAGAGGTTTGTTTAAAATGCCTCTTTGTCTTTCCCTAGAGGCTACTTACATTGCCTCCACCTGCAGTAAAATCAAACACCTATTTATTGACTAAACCCGCTGCCAACTGGCATTTTAAAAAGTCTCTTCTATTAAACATTATTCTGCTCCCTGGCTTTGTCTGCAAAGCAGCAGAATTTCAACCCTTAAAAAGTAATTTAACCCACGCAGATGTTGGAGCCAAGAATGAGATTGAAAGAGCAAGATCACACTGTTTGAAAAGAGCAACAAATTTAATAATTGCTGCAGTGAAAGTCTGTTCTGGCTGTTGTTTTGGTATCCGAGTCTCGAGCAAGAGTCCCAGCAGTGAACAGACAGTGCGTCTTGACCACATCTTAGCCATGTATGGTGATATTTGCCAGCTGCAGAAAAGTATTTGAGAAAAGTTATGCACTCAGTGACCTTATCATTCATTTTGCTGTGTTTGCCAGCTGACTTGACTGAACGGCACAAACATTCCAGCTACTGCGCAGATCCTTGGACTATGCTGAATTTTGAATGCTTTGCACATTAATGCTATAATTTCTGGCACGCTCAGGAAGCTCCTCTTTTCTGCACAGGCTTCTCCCAGGGAGCAGAAGGCACCTTTTTTTTTTTTTGTAAAAATGTGCCACACATTCAAAAACGCCAAAAGAAAACTGCAGTCTGCATGACGAAAAGGATGCAGAGCAGAGCGGATTAAGGGCAGTGCAATGTCAAATCAGAGAGGGATAGTTCAGTCTTCAGCTAGGAAAAAAAAAACAACACCAGAAACATCTCACTGTGCTTACGCAAGACAAAGCGACTTCTATGTATCGAAGAAAACAGAAGTTGGTTCGGAACCCCGACAAATCCTTTCTTACCAGTCCAAACTGCACACGAGAAAGGCGGACTGAATTCTGCTATGCTACGATCACATAAACCCACTGTGATTTTCCCGGCTTCAGGGAGCGTAGCGGTAAATACTCCTTCTATTTATTGTAACTGCACATTTAATTAAACACTTTACAAAGGTGGGCGTGGAGGAACATTAGACTGCTGACAGGGGACCTACCGCATGAGTGTAGGTTGCCTTCTGTCCAGTACTGCGGGATTTCACAAACGGTCCAGGATAAAAAAAAAAACACAGTAACAGATGTCTGCTCGAGGCACATAACCCCTTCAGCTGTAAAGGCTTATAGAACTGCTTAGTCCCAGAAGCTAATGAACAGACGCTTCGTACATCTTATGCTTCACTCTATTAAGAGGTATAATGAAATGTAACACATCACTTTCTATGCTTTGATTTATCCCTTTTGCCTCCATCTAGCAATGTTACGCAGCGTTCAATCTTTTCTAGCTTATGCTCTCCTCCCATCTGCCATTTTATTTCTTCTTTTTCCCCTTCTTGTTTCTCTCTGCGCATCTTTATTTTTATGTTATTTAGCTTTTATGCAGCTCCTCTCTGCATTAGTCTCAGCAGTAGGCAGCCTGGAAATCATCCTGCCTGAGAAACGCAGTATGCACCACAGGCAGCACAGCTACAACACTGCTACAGAAGAAAACAAGCAGCAGAGAGCTTCAAGCAGCAGCCCCCGGTACCCATCCTAAATTAGCAATGGCTCTAGCAAAATGATCATTCTCCTGCCAGTGCAGAGAAGCTGCTCATCAATGCAGGAAAACCAGGGCAGAACAAGCCAGAGTGCACAAAGCAACTGGGGGAATGGGTATTTGATGCTGCTGGGCTTAATGTGCACCAGTGACAACAGAAAAGGCATTTGGTCTTCTCAGCAGGTCCACGTGAAATGTTCTGACCATGCTGAGTGCTGATAAACTCATCCCACTGACAGCCGTGTCAGGGCATCCCCTCTCTGCCCATGTGCTATGGGGAGGTCATCTCTTCCACCTAATCCAGCCTGGGTTCCAGGTGGGTTTTGTCAGCCTGGAAGCTTCAGGAGTTGAAACAGAAGTCAAATTTAGTAAGAGACTTCCATGCTCAGGCTGGCTAGAGAGAAGCCAGCTGATGAAAAGGTTTCTTTGCAATACCAATGTTTAGTTTCACGCCTACATTCTTATCCTTCCTGGTATTATAAAATGTTCTTCCGTTATTGGATTGAGTGACTGTGATACAGCAGTGACTCACATTTCCACGTCTTTATCTAGCTGTATTACTCTTGGAAGGAAAATCCCAGTCCCACTGCTGTGCAACTGTGCAAAATAAATTTTACAGACCCCAGAACAAGGTCCAAACTGCAAAAATATGGTGAAAATCTTAGTAGGGGCTGCAGTCAGCTCTGCTGCCAGCTGTCAGGGAACTGGCACTACAACTAGATTCAAAGTGCACGAGCCTCAGTGCATGAAAAGCTGCTTAGTCCCAAACATGTTTATGCAGCACTTCTAGATGCCTGGGCCCAGAGAAAAAGCAATGCTGCTGAAAAAAAAAAAAAGCCCAACCAAACATAAATACATGCATGTATTAAAAAAAAAACCCCAAACCTAAAACCAGCATTGCCCACATCAAGGAGTACCCATTGCACAGCGTTTGTTTCCTCCTAGTGGAGCAGCGTGTGATTGCAACGCTGGCCTCCACCATTTGAAATTACCCGTAATTGAACGTGCAGGAAATACCTTTAACTTAAAGCCATCTCCTCTTCGAGAATGACGGTTCTAGAAGTGCTTGAATATTTGACATTCAGACTGTTTTCATGAGTCACACTCAATTACTGAAGAATCAGTACTTTAATTTGTTCACTTTCCTAATGAACGCTTACACGTTTGAAAAATAACGTACAACAGAAATACAGTTTTACTCAGGGACAGGAATCCTTCACTGCTTTGATATGAAGGATTTGTACCACATTTTCACATAGGAGTTTCAACATGATGTGAAAACTGCACATTTGCAGAAGAATTTCTTTATGATTAAAACTTGGCAAAAATCTAACCAATTCACGTCATCTTCTAGAGATTATTTGAGGAAAGCACTAAAGAACAGAGATTTTGGAAAACACTGAGGCGGCAAGCACTCAGACTATCAGAACATGATAACCTATGATGGTACCAAGGGGAAAAAAAAAAAAAAAAGTGCTCTGTGTGATGCTCATCAAGAGTGCTGGCAAGTTTGTTTACTCAGATTCAAGTATCTCTTTTCATTATCAAACTGCTCACAGACATGAGTAACAGGAACTTGTAGGTACCGTACAGAAAATTGTACGTACATCAAAATAAAATTTAACCACTTTGTGTCAACATTTATAAACGTGACACTTCTCCAAAACAAACTCACCAGGATGTAAATCAGCAAAGACTCTGCCTCTTTGCTTCCCAGGAACAAAAACTTCTCATGGCACCCAGCTCCCCGATGCCCAATCTCCAGGAAAGTTTTACGACTCAGGCGACTCATTTGAAAGTTCAGGACTTCATCTCTCAGAATATTAATGCAGCTTTCAGTGAACTTTTATTCCTTCAAGAGCAGCCAGGCTTTGCTGCTAACAGGAAAAGAAGTCTCAGAAAGAAAACCCAACCCAGACACAGGTTTACGATTACAGCAGCACTGGCGTACAGCACTGCTCGCAGCATAACTCTCCCTTGAAAAACAGCACACCCATGAGATAACACAGACGTTACAACCTCGAGATTAAGATGAGCTCAAACGTGTATTTGACAAAAATACAGAAATACCCAGTGTCATATTCCAATAATACAGAAATAACTTTGTTTTGGATAAAAGCAACGTATTTGATAATTTAAGGTTAAAACAACTTTCCATATGCACAGTACTCGGCCACGTAAAAAATAACAAGTACCTTTACAGTCAAGACCAGAAGAAAAGATAGAAACTAAATGTATTTGACTGCAACTTCTTACAAGCAGAGATCTCTCACAGACAACACACTCCACCTGCAAACCCTCTTTCTCTGCCACCTTCTCTACTCTTTGTGCCTTCTGCCAAAGTTCAGACCGGTCACCAAGGACCTGAGCCTCTCAAAGTCTCACATCGAGAATATGCAAAACATTGTCTTCAACCTTAACCAGTCGTACCAACCACACCCTTAAAATAAAATAAAATAAAAAAAAAACCTCTACTGCCCCAATCATCTGGAAGAATCTTCAAGGGTCCAGGTTAAAATGTCAGCTTCTTGAAAAGGCCTTTCTTCTAGCTCTGAGGTAGTCTCTCTGTCCCAGGACATTGAGAGCTCAATCTCACACAGGCTGCAATTACACTAATGGACTGGGTTTAATACAAAACTGCTCTCTGCCACCCCGCTCTTTGGGTTTTGCTTTGTAGTCATCTGCATGTTAATAAATCAAAGCTATTTAATTTAAGGAAACCAACACGATAGCCATTAATGCAACCATGTCAGACGAGGCAGACAAGTGCCATACAAAAGGAGGGTGAGAGCTCTCCTTGTCTCATCCTTCCTTTCCTCCTTGTTTCTAGCTGTCGCCAAAGCCTTTCCTTGTCCATGTCAGTTCTTTTGGTAAAATTAGCTGAACCACATTAACGGTTAGCCCACGGAGGCAGGAGTTATTTAAGACACATAGAGCCTAAGGCCACTTAGTAAGGAAGGTGTGCCACCTCCCTCCGCAGTGGGAAGAGTCCTCCGGAACCAGCCAGAGCAATGATGAAGCAGACAGTAATGACAGGTGGGGTTCCAGGTTTTGTTTTAGCTCCTGGAATAAACCGGCATAGCCTCCCCCACCCAAGGGTCCTGTGGTCTGGGGAAGTCAGCTTCACCGCTAGAGACTGCAAGTGAAACTAAGGCTTTCTAGCAGCAAAGACAACCCTGCCATCCCCTGCCCATCACTCTTCGAGCACTTTGTATCATTCCACTTGTCTATTACGAAAGCTCTTGCAGAGACCATCTTCCTAATCCTACTCTAAATACAGGTCTGCGGTTCCAGTAGTATGTTCTTGATACCATAAGGTAGTAAGGTCAAGTTTCAAGACTGCTGTAAAATCAAAGGTTAAGTTGCCCTTTAGCCCCATCTTGGTCAAAGTCTTTTATGTTGTCTGTTCATAGTTAGTGATTTTGAATTTGCTCTTCTACAGAAGCCACATGGAACAGTAGTGTAATAGACCAAATGTGACACCTGCAGAAAATGCAGAATAGTCAGAGGTTAAGCTGCATTTTGGCACCGTGATTTCTGTCCTGCCACTGCCTTTTACATAGAAATCTATCCAGATCTTTTGACTTTAGAATCTCTCCAGGATTAGGATCTACCTTTTGAACACACATTCTACTGAATAGCCTCAGAATAGTACACACGTATTTGAAAATAATTTAATACCTATTTTCTGATGAAGTACATTCTGCACGTCATTTTAGTTTCACACTTGATGAGAGGGTACACACACTTTACAGGACAATAAATTTAAACCCTGACTATTTAGTAAATTATGCATTGTAGTGATTAAAACAAGACAAGCACCAGAGAAAACACACATGCTGAAGCCTGATGTATATATTACACTGGAAAGTCTTCAGTGACATGACAAAAGAATTTGTGGTTTTTCCCCCAATTACAAGTGAGCAGAGTAATTGTCAGACATTCATTTTGTAGCTTCTACTGTCCACTCTACGCCTCCTTCCTCTTGATGATCAGAGGCCCAACGTTGTCGCCAGTTTCCTCGTTGTGCTTTGTGTGAGAGCCATCACACAGCGGGAACTGAAAAAAGAAAGAATAAACACATCTAAAGTACATACAGAGTCAGAATTAAGAACCTACGTTGAAAGTTCATTAGAATGTCTTCTCATTAAATCCACTGTGACTGCAGACCACAACTTTTGTGCTGGCATCTCAGCTCCCCCCGAGTTTTGGCTGAACACTAGTTTTGTCCATGTGAGCACAGAGTGGACAAGAGGCTTGTTAAGAAAAAGCAGCGACTCACCTCCACTCTATTTAGCATTCCTGCCTCAGGCCAGCATGAGGAAAACGCAGCCCCAGCTGACCTTCAACCGTAACCTACCTGGAGTATCCTGCTCTCAACCTTGCCCCACACTCCCTTTTCCTGGGCAACAGCTAGAGTTGAGTGCAGTTACAGAAGGTAGGTGGGGTGAGGAAGAGGAACAGGACGAGATCCTTAGCTGAATTTTTAACCTGGTTTTACGTAGCATGTGATGAGAAAGAAGACAGTTTCCCTAGTTCATCTCTTATTTAAGAGACACACCTACGTATTAGTCCTGCCTCCAGACAGCTAGAGTGGACCTTTGCTTCGTCCTGGCACAGCTACCTCATCTTATTGACACAAAAGGTCCCTTAGCACAAGCTGGCTTCCACATTAGGATTTTGACCTGCTAATGGAAATAAAATGCGCTTCCAACTGACATGGCTATTCATCCAAGGTTCTTACACATAGCCCCAAGAAAATAATTTGAAGAAATGTTAGTTCCATAAAAAAAACCTCTAAAACAACCTGGTCAGAGCAAGACCCACGGGGACTCCTTTAGCCAGCTGCAACTGCCCAGGTCCCAGACCAGTCACAACCACTCTGCTCCTGGGCAGCTCTTTTCACGTGCAAGAGCCAAAGGACGTTCTGTGAAGCAACAACAGTGAGGTTAGATCCCCATCACTTCTCAAGGATGCATTTTCAGGGCTACGCCTCCTCTGCAGAGGAGACTCTAGAGATGATCACAGAAATCACACACCAGTATTTTGCATTGTTACTATTTTATTTGCTTAGAAGTAATGGGAATCAAAGTTGGGCATTACTCAGCTTTTGCCTTTGCAACGGCAATATTCCCTCACAGTACAGTCACAATCAAACAGTCTTCAACACCCTGCTGATTCCAATGTTCATGCCTCAGTCATAACCCTTTAAAAAAAATTAACACCCTATCACCCATGCTTAGTTAGAATAAAAGACCTCAAATACTGCATGAAAACAATATAATGAAGATAATATACTTGCACAAAAAAAAAAAATTACCAGAGCTCTAAAAATAAAGCCACATGCCCTGCACGGTAGTGTTGGGGCAGAGAGAGGTGAGGTGGCTTTTTTTTTGTTTTTCACAGTTACAAAATGTCAAACCCCATGCTATAAATGGCAGGTGACGTTTCTGAATAAAGAAACCCTGAATTCTGAGAATATTCATGTAAGCTGATTCATGCAGGAACTTTATCATCACATCAGTCATTTGTGACTCAATGAGTTGGTTCTGACAGATACTTGGAAAAAATCTGAGCAAACAAGAACATATGTTCATGGGACACTGACCAGCTTCCAACCAGATGTTGCTGGGCCAGTTGTTTTTCCATGCAACACCGTAAAGTCCACTGGTCTTCACCGAAGCATCAACCCAGCTTCAATCAGACATTAACATCTCACATGCCCCAAGGAGGCAAGCCCATGGTCCAGCTACAGCACCATCACTTCAAGTTTGCAAGTGACAAAATTTCACTTTGGGATTCATTGGCTCCGGATAGCATCGAGACATGTTTAACAGCTACCAACTCTGCTCTGAATTCATCCTCTGGGTCAGCTGGTCTCGTAACTGGTGGCTCCCAGAGGCTGGGACACTACACTTGAGTTTCTCAGAAAAAAGAAAAAAAACCCAAACCAAACAACATCACTTTCCCAGAGCACCCACATGGTCACCTTGAAGACCAGGTACTGAATAGATGGATCCTGGGCCTGACACAACACGTTCATTCTTGATTAAGATAAAGCAGGCTAGCAATGGCTGCCAAAGCTCCAACCCTGAGGGAACTGTGCAGTGATCCGGGCAGCTCAGCTTATTTTCCTTGACACTCAACAGGTTTAGATTCTCTACCACTATTTCTTCTGATGTTCTGCAGCAGTATTCCTTGACCCACACCCTGGGGACTAATACTTCTCTGGAAGACACAGATGTTGCAAGTCATTGCAAAAGAAAGCAAATTAATTTCACCCCCTCCCCAGCTCACACACTTAAAAATGCAGAAGAGTAAGGAAACAAATGTTCTAACTTGAGACTAATTACAGTTTGGTTTTAAGACAAAACTCTTGCCTCTACACTGGTACATTTGAACATAGGGTTTTTCCACAAAACTTGACAAGCAGTGCTATGAAGTGCCTGCAGAGGACAACACTGAATAGGACAGGGCCATTTAAAGAACTACCTACCACCTACTTTTAAGAGATAATTACATCCCAAGACAGACTTATTTGAAGATATCAGGTGTGTGTTTTTTAAACATATGCACTCCACAAAGACTTTGGCCAGTACAAACAAACAAAAAAAGCCTTTGAAGTATACTATTTCAGAAAAAAAAACCACCCACAACCTGAAAATAATCCTGCTCTTTTTTTTAAGAGTTACTCGAAAACACCCTGGTATAGTCCAACTGTTTCATTCTTCCCTGTACAGGAGGAACACCATGTGAAGTGAGCTGTAGTGCCTGCACACCATCAGTGCACACAGAAATATCCTATGGTTCATATAACATTACTGGTTCTATTAACAGCGTTATGCCTCAGATGAGGCTAAATCTGATGAGAAGTGCTCACACTCTCAAGAGGATGTTTCTTCTAACCTGTATATGGAATAGAGATCCCCATAGGTCACTTATTTAACAAGAACACAGCAGGTACTTACTGGTTTTGAAGTAATTGTAATTCCTTGCCTTGGATCTTAAAGATCGTGCTACCCACCATACAAGGTCAACCGATCAGGGCAAGAGGAAGGCAGCAAAACTGGAAACTACAGTCTTTGAAGCACAACATGCTGACTCAAATACTGATTATTAACCATCAGTAGAAGAAAACAAATGACTTCAAAATTTTCCACTGACCTCCTTAATGCCTTTACAAGAACTTTCAGGTCAGAGTTCTAATGACAGACTCATCATAAGGTATCCCCATCTACTTCCTTTTAGTGCGTGACTTCAGAGCCCTAACTCAGTAGGACAGTATGTTCCTAAAATGACAACACCCCTTCAATATATGCCAAAGCGTACTTAAGATTTTTATTTCATGCAAACCAGATAGTATCAAACAATAGCTAGAATACTGGCAGGAGCTGCAATGCAACCACTAAACCCAGACACTATCTTCCATCTCTGTTTAGAAAACAGAGTAGGAAGCAGAAAGTACAAACACCACAGTTCAAGTTAGGACTTTTTTTTTTTTCCCCAGAAGCACTGAAGAAGGTGCCTACACTATTTCAACCTGAGGTAAACCCAAATTCAGATATTAAAACAAAGTGCAGAGACTTAAAGCAGCCTTTCTCCTCCCCCTTTTTCTTTTCTGAAGCTCTAGCCCTCACAACAGCTTCCAATGCTGGATTCTAGCTGTCGGTTGAGACCTGCCACAAAGATTTAGTGGCAATGCTGCTATGTACATGCATGATACCTCCATGCTGTACAGTGATGAGCACTGCATGTAAACGTACACTCTCCCCTGTTGTATAATAATATGATATGTAACTTAGTCCACAGAGCACACTGGGGCAATGGTGGGGTGGGGAATTTTGTTCTTCAGTTCAGTCTCCACACAGAGCAAAGAAGACAAGCCCATCTCCACAGGACTATTTCAGAATCAAGTCACGATGCTGTTTAATCCTCAGTACTGTTTTAGTGTTAAACCAAATACAGCTACAAATGTGTAACTTCCTGGGTTATTTTCACCTGCAAGGTAATGAAGTCATATCTGACAACAGCAAGAACCAAAGGTTACAGCACCTGGAAAATTGCAGCGTGGCCCAATTAGACTAGTGTCTAAGGTTTGAGAAGTCTAATATTCAGTTCACTGATGTAGAGCAAGTTAGATCTGAAGGTCTGTATTATTTCAGTCTCCACACATTAGCACCTTGACTTCTGAAACAGCTTGCGCCAGTGGCAAATGGACAGGACTACTCATGCAATCCGCTTTCTCTCACTACAGATCCCAGAACTACCACTACAGAAAATTATACAGATCTCGGCTACATCAAATGTCAAGCATCTCTACCTCAGATTTAAATCTGATCTTAGTGTTACTGAAAGGCTAGGTATCATGCTTACCATTAATTTTACGCAACTGAGGCAACTCAACTTCATATGCGAGTAAACTGGACCAGCATCTAGGCCAGACTTTTAATTGCTCAAAAACAGAGGCCTTAAGTATGCCATCATGATTTCACTGGCTTTACTTTAAGGTTACCCATATAGCTATTTTGAGTTGCTAAGGCACAAATGCATTGATTCCAGCTGTCTAGATTCTTCAAAAGCTTTTAACCACAATGACCTCTTTTTAGATTACCGCCATCACCACTGGGAACAATTCACTGCTGTACTCACTTACGTGGCAAAAGGTAGCTATCTATAGCACACAGCGATGTTACAACAATAAATTCAGGACAGACCAGCAGTACCACCGTAACACTGTCTGCGCAAGTCAGGCTCTTCCCAAAACAATTCTGCACTCACTCTGTCTACAACATTTAATGATGGGCTCAGATATTGCAAGTGACAATTTGAGACCAGCTCTGGTACACCAAGAGACTTCTTACTTGATTGTGTTATTAACACCATGAACTAGTAGCAAGGTGCTTTCTGACTGACCGAGTAAGCTTCCAACTTCCCCCCGCAGAAGGCGTTTAAGGTCCTCGCAGACTATGGTCCTACTGCCAATCCTACTGCCAACAGGACAGTAGTTTTGAATAAGCCTCCGTTATTAGCACAGCCAGCACAGAAAATGGTATCTGTCATTCATGACTCTGCTCCACACAGCAGCTCTCCTTTAAAGGGATCTACTTCTTCAGAGCAGCAGAAACACTTTGTTTACTATTACCACTGATCTGCAGGTTTTACTTTGAGTGACACCATAAATCTACACAGTTTTATGGATTAAAATACTGCTAGATCTCACTGCAGAATAGTTTAGGTGAAAAGAAGTTAGTTTCCTCTAAATAAAGCAGTTTGAAAATAGTTTTGGTGAAAGATGCATGCACATGAATGAAATCTGGCCATTTATTCTTCTCTTACCTTCTTAGATCTCCAACAACGACAGTACACAGCCTTGTCTCCCAGATCTTCCATATCAAATGCATGGACTACCTTGGGGTTATCCTTCTGGATATGGGGATTCACCATTGCTTTGCAGCATTTGTCTTTACAGAGGAATTTTTTGTAAGCTAGATACCCAACAGCTGCTGCTCCAGCAGCTAAGGAGACTGCAGCAATCCATTCAACTAGAAGAAAAAAAAGAGAGACTGTCAGTTTTTGACCACAACATTCTATTAATACTACTCAGTAGTAAATATCTTCATGCTTGTGGCAATGCCTTTACTTTCCAACAGACATTTTTCTCCTGTAGTAGTAACGCCATACTTGAGAAGAGTATTTTCTTTTGACACTCACCTAGTTAATCTACTCCTTTCTACTGATCAGAGCTCTCCTTCACCCCAATCCCTTCTAAGCAAGGGTGAGGATTAACCTGGCAGAGTTTGGGGTTTTTTTAACCTTTCATTTGGGAACCTCTGATATCAACATCAGGAGTACAGTGTTTCCAAGTTCAGCACGTTAAACCAGCTATAAGTCCACCCTGCAGCAGCAAAAAAACCCTGTTTGTTTCAGCTGCAGGAAAGTCACTAAAGAAGAATGCTAAACATCAACAACCCAAGCAGGATCCCCCCAAGTTATGGGCACTGAGTAGCTTTTAATATAATGCATCTTGTAACTAAAAAAAGTTAGCAGGTATTTGGCAATGGGGAAATAATTTAATATACTATCACCAGTAACAAAAACTGGCTTAGATTAAATGCCTACTGCGGAGTACAAGAAAGAACAAGGATCCAAAAAGATTATATTTAAGAACAGAACGAGTTTATTTTAACTGGATTAGGTCCTGGCTCTGTGAAAGACAACTTCCATTAAAAAATGCTCTTTCTACCACCTTTCAGCCTCACTTTTCTCCCTGTAGTTATCTCCAAAATCTTTGCAGTCTTGCTCACTTAGTATAATTTCTCCTACTTTTTCGTGACTATTGTTTTATTTCTGCCTCATGAAAATACGCTGGACTTCAGCCCGAAGGTTCTGGTTGCAGCAACAGCCCCGGCTGTTTCCCCTCAGAGCAGCAGGCGGTTGCTCTTTCTTTGCTTTTTATCCACTTCTACTCACACACGTACTTGTAACATGTACATACAGAGTTTGGCTGACTCCCGTTTTATTTATTTGTCTGTAGAATTTAAGTTTTAGCACATTAACACAACTTAAGAAAACTAAAACAGTCTCCAGTTGGGAATTTCTATCTTGCCCTTCCATGTTTCCATCAGATTTGAAAGATGCCAAGCCAGACGGCATCTTTAGAGAAAGAGACATTACTACATTAAAGGCTAAGAAGAAACAAAAAGCTTTGTTAGTTCTTGCCACTTTCCACAGCCAACTGACTTGCTGTATCACCACCGTGAGCTTGCACTAAAAGGATCCAGAAGGTTTTCTGCCCCTGTCCCACAGCCTTTTCTAAAATCCATACCAAGGCCTTTCCTCAGCTAAAACACTGCATTAGTTCATACGCACCATGCTGATCCACAAGGATTTGGAAGTAGCAAAACGAGGAGTTAGACAAACATTTGTATGATGTCTGCAGCCCTCTAACATCAGGGAAGGCAGGCACTCCTTTAGAGTCTTACTAAAGGAGTAAAAGATGTAAAAAATCCTTCAGAGTTCATTTTCTTAGTAAACGAAGCAGAGGAGAGCAGCATACACTGACACCTCCCCTGCAAGCAAGTGACAAACCCTCCCTGTAACAACAGGATGATATTAAGACACAGAAAACCATTTTAACATCAAAGAATTAATTTAGGGCATGTTTCCCTGCTCACAAACTCCTTAAAACATAACAGCCCCAGAGAGCATGTTGTGAATTCAGTGGTTTATATCCATCCAGAGAGTTCTCACCTCTTTATCTCCCCATTACAAACTAGCCAGAGTAATGCATTAATTTTAACAGAGTAAAGAAGTGAGCAGGTGAAATGAAGGGATTCTATGAAAATCTGCTTTAACTTAGCAAAACAGCCCAAACTAATCCAAAGAACAGCCACAGCTTAAACCAGAGGCAGGAGGTTCTCCTAAGGACAGCCACCGCAGAGAGTCTGTGGCACCCTTTACCCTTCTTCACTTGAGCACATTTCCCCAGGCAGAGCATGGCTGCGGCAGGGAGGAGGTACCCTGCCAGTTCAGGAACAAGCTGGGTCGGACAAGTTTAAAGTGATTTCTGATGAAATGTCAAGTGCAGCTACAAGAAGCAGCAGGCAAAGCAAAGAGACTGCCCACACTGGGGATTTCAGAAAAGCAGCAGTTGCAAGGACTGCAACTAGGCGCTAGCCGATGCGTTGCCAATGGATCAAATCTTAACCAATGTTTCTAAATAACTGACGAGGGGACAGCGACAGACTGTATCCATTCCCTTAAGGAAACTAAAGTGAAGGGGTGACTTTAATGAAGACCAAGGGTGACTCCTATAACTGAACCACCCTTTAAGGTGCTGCACCTGAAGGAAGCTGACCTTCTACTGCACCTATCCAAAAGTCCAGGTCGCCTTAACAGACCAGCAGAGGACAAGGTTCTGATGATAAAAATATTTCTACAACTCACAGCGCAAGCAGCAAAGTCCATACTAAAATTCAGCAGCCTTGTAGCACAGTCTGTACTAAAATTCAGCAGCCTTGCAGCACATTCAGAGGAGCTGTTCTGCACATCTGCAGCTAACCCAGATCCCACTGACCATCCCTGGGGCCACCTACCACATAACCATGCACAGCATATCCAGCTCAACAAGCAGAGATCATTCATTTAAAGTAATTGTCATCTCGTATTTCAGTGACCCTCTACTTCTCCCGAGGGCCAGATTCATCTACTACACGCACAGGCAGACTGCGTACACACAAACAGCTTAATATATTTTTTTTCTTATAAAAGATAATAGTGTCTTTTTTACTGTATTAGCTTTTTTTCATCACTTCTCTGGAGCTGTATCAGGGTGGAAAATTGTATCAACCAATAATACATGAAATCCAAACACTTAAAGCAGTTTATTCTTTACATTTCAGCATTGCCTTTATAAACATCATGTAAAATTATGAAGAATTTAACAAATGTACTCCCTCTCTCACAATGATATAATTCTGCAAGGTTTCAGAGGTAAAAAGTTTTGTTGCCAACTGTTCTTTTTGTTTCAGAAACAGATCGGAAAGAGCTGGAATGCCCATTTCATCTTTCAAACTAAGTTAGCCATAAAACTGCACCTGGAAGGGAAACACTTTTCAGAAGTGTTTAAATACTTTAAACTCTGTTTCAAGAGGCCTCTGCTGCCAGTTCAACAGTTCGCTGCCAAACTCTTAAGGTCATGCATGTATTACTTGAAAAGGCGTCTGTTAACAGAGTGACATTGATGTGGAATGTCAAGGTTTTTTATTTCTTTTTAAAATAAAACCACCAGGAGCAACTTCTAAGCAATTATTAAATAAATTCCAATTCTGGTATAATACCAAAACACAATTTAGAACTCACTACAGATCAAGACACTACAGGCCTCTGTAACGTGGCTGAAAAATTGGTTCAATGTCATAAGCACTATAAAACGGAAAAGGTTTGGCTAAAACTCCAGAAAAATTAAAACGCAAAGGAGAAGGGGGAAGAAAGACGGAAAGAAGGAAACAGAAGTCCAAAGAATGCAATCCCCAGAGAGCAGGCAGTGCACAGAAGTAAACACGTAATTGGAAAATGAGAACACCAATGAACCAATGGTGGGAATTTATTTTCTTCTATATTCTTTGGACACATCCTAATGGACAAAGGATTTGGATCACAAAGTTTCTCCTCCTGCTCTCCCTGAACAGCTAGAAAATTGCTCTGGATGTTTCCAGATCTAGGCTACTGAGGTACTTTTAGGATCTACCAGAGAGCTCAGATTTTATCTGCAGGAAGAACAGGCATTTACCATCTGCACTGTCAAGCACATGAAGAAACTGAGATGGTCTTGGCTCCACCAGGAGTACACATTACAAAACACTCATTACAAAACATATCAATTTACTTTCCAGGAATTGACAACAACATGGGGGATAGCTGCACCCCTACAACATTAGGCCAAGACAGTTCTAAGAAGCAGTTTTCAAGTTACCTCTGCTGCTTAAAAAAAAGTTATTTGAGAGTCAGCTACAGAGTAATAATTCCAGACATGGAAATCCGTATTTTTTGTCTTCAGAATTGCTTATAACTTTCAAGCGTTGTTCTCTTCCTTTTGTTGCCAATGAAGAGGCTATTATTGTCCAAGAATTGTTTATAACAGTCCAGTAAACTGCCCACAATGAAACGTCACCCTTCTGCAGGCCACACCTGGAGAAGTGTGTGACGCTCACTTACAGAGCAGTCGTCCAGGATAACTGGCTGCACAGAAAGCCTAATAGTAAAAGTGAACCAATCAGGCAGATAAAGTCACTTTGGCCACTTCACAGCATCCATAAGAAATGGGATTATGACTGACAGGTTTAATTTAACCAAAAATGTAAGGTAAAGAGGCCACCTGAGGGAGAAAGATTGTTGGATCTGGCCCATAAGCAGCAAAAGACAAGTCACTGTGATCAGATCTGTGGTCAGTGTGGGGTCACACCTGCAAACAACCACACTGCTCAACACAAAAAAGCACTAGCTGCCCTGTTCAATGCCTTCCAAATGGTAACCTTTTGGCACATACACACACCAATATGCACAGAAGCAATTAACTCTCCAATTACTACAAGGAATTAAACCCCACAAAAACATGGGAAGTTTCTGGTGTCTGGTTTTCAGTAGGGAATAAGGCATTAGTATGATTTCCAAAATTCATCAGTCTGAGACAAGCACAGAGCTGAAGACAGAGCTATGACCTGCCAGTCACCAGGTGCTGATCAAGTTTAATCTTGACAGAAATCACATTAACCATAGGCCACCTTCTCCTAAACAATGCACCCTCCAGACTCCTCTGATCGGCTGTTCCCCTGCTTTCCTGGGATAAGGAGAATGTTCATCTCCCTCCCCCACAAACTAAGTTTTCTTCTCAATTCCTAGCGTATAGCAACTGTTCTAATTCTTGCAAACTTACAAATGACAGTAAGTAGCCCCTGGGAGTGCAACCTGGCTGCGAGCTATTATCAAGTAATCCTTGGGGCTTTGGTTTGATTATTTTAATAAGCACAGCCTTCCATCACTATAACCCATTTTAGACCATTGCGATGCCTTTGCCAACATCCTCCATACCAGAAGCACGCCCCCCAAAAAATCTATTTGGATGGAGTCCCCTGACTTAAGGGCATAAACCACGAGCAGATTTACAAGTGGAATCCACAGCCTCGCGGGTGAAACCCAGTTTTTAGAGGAAACCGGATAATTCAGCTCTCCCATCTGTCCTCCATCCATCCCATCCTGCCCGGGTTCCCGACAGCATTTAAAACACACAGACATGGTTTAGGTCAACCACTACCCAGCGCCAGCATCACTGTTACCCCTATTGTACAGTACCGGCCTTCCAGGACAAGTTAAAACCCCAGAAATTTACATGTTTTTGTGAAATTTACGCCCGGCGGCTTCACATAAAGTACGGGGCCGGACCAGAGGCGACGCCTGGCAGCCCGGCGGCAAGGGGAACGGCAGACATAAACCCGCAGTGTTTTA
>VZSZ01003414.1:50003-69508 GCA_013398815.1 Ibidorhyncha struthersii | reverse complement strand
GCTGTCAGCCCAGTACTTCGTATGACCTTTGAATGTGTCCCAGTTGTAGAGGTTTTTTTGGATAATAGCTGTAAACGGCCGGTTTTTAAGTGAGGGGTGAATTTCTAGATTCCTGGGGTTTGGCAAGAGCCAACTGGTCATGCTACAGTACAGACAACAAAAAAAAGGGTTATGGATGGTAAACATAGAAGTTAACCTTAGCGCATTGGCCATGTTATAGAGTACCTGGTGTTTTGTTGCTGTTGCTGCACCATGTTTAGTCAGTACTCGTGCTATCCTCGTTTAGTGACTGTGCTGCAATTTCTTATTCCGAATTCCCTTTTTGCATTTGGAAAACCGTGGTATTACAGGAATAGAATTGCATAATGAGCAGTTAAGGCTGCAGCGAGCGTGTTTGGGATACCCCACAATAGATACGAAGTTATTTTTACGGATTTCTACCAGAATTTGGTAGTTAGGTCTCATGGTACAAATCTGATTATGTCTTTATGGGTAATTAGGGAAGATTTTTGTTACTTCATGTCACATATTTGTTATGAATGTTGCACTTGAACATTATATCAAATATTAATAAATGACTACAGTGATTTTTCTCTAGCAGTGAGTTTTGTCATGCTTCTACATGTTATGGAAGTGCTTTGTGTTTTCTTGGCTTTTTAATTTCCAACCCTTTCTTTGAGTATCTCCTTACCCTTGTGTTTCTAAGAAAAGGATTGTTCTGTTAAGGTGAACAAAGAGCACATGGGAAGTCTGGTAGTCTAGTATTTTTGAGATGGAGTGGCTTCTGAACAAGGTCCTGCTAGAATAGGATTGTCTTCCATATTTTGCTCTTACCATGTTCCCCAGGTAACTTTTGTTTCTGCTTTAGAGACTTCTATACGTACTGGAAAGCCACAGTTCTCTTTAGTGTGGCATTTAAAAACTTTGTGTCTGATAGGTGTGAAATTACGGGTAGATGATTTATGTAAGAGTATCTTTCCTCCTGTTAGCCTTATTAGATTCTTTTTCTACTCTGAAAATTAAGAAATGCTTACCAGGATACTGACTTCAAGGTAGTATAAGATTTCCTGATTAATAACTTCTATCTGAAACATGAAAAGATACAGGAGAAGGACCTACCAGAAGAGTTGAGGTTAGATTCAGAACTGGTTACCTCTTGCTTCTAGATTGCTGCAGAAATGACTGTTGCTGGCTTGCTTTGTTTTGTTAACTAACCTCATCACTATCTGCTGCCTTTCCAGGGTGAGAAAAAAATGCTACTAGAGAGATTTCGCCAAGAGTCTGCCTCTGCAGCAGCAGAAGAGAAAAGTGGCAAGGAAATAGGATTGTTTGAAGTGAAAAGTTAAAATGAAATAGAAAAGTTTGAAAAGACAAGCTGTCTTGATGTCACTGTAATATGTAGAGCTTTCCTGAAAACAATGAAGTGTATTTGTATGACTTCAGACTGGCTCTAAAGGTTGATAGCGATGTTGTATCTCAAGGGTAGGAAGGGATTAGATCTGGAGTAGAGGAAATGCTGCAAGGACTTCATGGTCTCACAAAGTGCCTAGAGCAACTCTTTGGAGAAGTGCTGTCAGAAACCACAATGGTATTACTTGGGAGCTTGTCAGTCTAGACATACTGTCTCAAATTAAGCTTGGGTGGTTCAGAAATGTACTTTTAACACAGCGAAGGGATTTTGATGGCAAGTTTGAGTGTTTGTTCACAATAATTTTGATACTATGTGTGTTTAGGATGGCAGTGCCTACAGAGGAAACAAAGCTGAGATATGTAAAAATGTTAGTAAGCATTTTTTGTCTCATACTGGTTGGGACTGCAATTTCTAAATAGTGTTGCCCTTGTGATCTGTGTGGTTTCATCCTGTCTTTCATGAATCTGCCTTGAGGCATTCCTGAAAGGAGGACAGCCTGCAGTCTTGAAGACTATGCACTAATAATGGAAAGATGTGTTGTGCTTGGGAGCTTTCTTAAAATACAAGCAACTGAATAACAAATGAACAAGCTGATCATTGCACATGAAAGTGCTGAGGGTGGAAGAGCAGTGAGGACATGAAGCCCTGTGGTGCAAGCACAGCTGTCAGTGCCGCCTCCATGAGAAATTCATCTGAGTTCTTGAAAGGATGGGGGATTCTTACTCATCTTAAGCTGAGGAGCCTGTATTAGTTTACCTTGTCAGTGCTTTACTCTGGCATAGCATGAAAGAGAGGCAGTATACTGCTATGCTGTCAAAAACTTTAGGCTGTGCTCTGTGTGTGTGGTAAAAAAAAAAAAAACAAAAAACAAAAAAAACGTTCCTTGGGGCTGCAGTTGATTCTCTGTAGTCTGTGATGCATCAGTGTAAGAATAATGCATGTTTTTGTGGGCACTCTAAACTCCAAATGTTGCAAATTATGAAAATGAAACAAATAGTGTAGGTTTTTGTTGGGAAGCGATATTCTGCAAAGAAGCCTTTATTGTTACCGCCTCTGGAAATTGAGACACCGTGGCTTTTGTGCGAAGTGGAAGATAATTCAGGCTGTCAAGTTATGTAAGTTACTCTGTAGGTCAGTTCTGCCCATCCACCCTGTGCAGAACCATTTTTCTGAGACTCATGTTCAAAATCCTTTGTTTACATGTCTGATTGCAAGTCTGCTGTCCTGTCAGCTCAGTGTAACAGTTGAGGAGACTGGTTTCATCATAAATCTTATACTTCTGGGTGCTCCTCTAGTGTTAAAGAGGGGCTGATGTTACTCTTCTTGATGGCTCAGGCTATTTTGAAATACGTACAAAGCCAGTATTTACTTTTGTTACAGGCATTAAAAAAAACGGAGTTAGAAGAGATTTTGAAACCAGTGACAAACTATTTTCTGACACATTAGAAGACTGGTTTAAAAATAGCTGTTGGTTTTTATCTTGTTGGTGCATAGTGCTTGATTGTTTTTCTCCCACAACTCAGAAAGAATAGAAGCATTCAAATATTTAGATATGTCAATGAACTATGTCTGCTAGTTTCAGTATGTGTTTTATATATTGGTAGACTAACAGGACATAGAGACGTGAATATTTATGTTGAAAATAACTTTTGTTACTATAAATTGACTCAAGTAAATAAAATTTTATCAATATTTGTGGTTTAGGTTTTGACTTTAAACTGTTGAGTCACATGCTATATTTGGATGGTAATAAACATACTAAGGAAACTTCTTGTTTGGATTCATAATATAAAATCCTTTAATTTGCTTTCAAAACATCAGCTGTGATATCCCAGCAATATTTTTTTGGCATTAAAACACAATGTATAAAATAGAATATATGCTTTATTACTAAGACTTTATATTGAGAAACATTATGATAAATATTTGCTTTGCATTTACCGAATTTATGAAGAACAGAGAATCCTTTAACTAGTCTAAGTATAATTACTGGTGGGGTTTTTTTGACAGATGGTTCCAAACATTAATTTAATAGTAGCAGTGTATGCATGGAGTTGGTAGGAAGCGAGTTTGTGGTCTACAGTTCATTTTGTGCAAGAAATGAAGACTGTAACTGGCAAATATAAACCCCCATATTTTAAATAACAGCATGGAAAAGAGCTCTGGTTGTGGGTTTGTGTCGCTTAGAGAATTAAAATAGCTTTTAGTGATGCTGTCTGCAGTTTATTTTGGTCTTCTGATAGTCTGCAGTCTTTTTTTTTTTAACTGAAAAAAGGGAGACATTTTTAGGGCTTTTTTTTTTGTTACTACTCGTGCCCATAGACATTGATTGTCTATGAGTACTATGCTGAGAATATTTGCCTCATTGTTATCAAAGTATCCTTTACAATCTTGTTCCAGTAGCTTTTTAGGAGAGAAGCCTGACTGCTAATGAAGCACATAACTGTTAAACTGGTCTTCCAGTCTTCACTAGCTTTATACTTTTATGAAATACATCCTGTGTTGTACTGTGACAAAGAGTACTAGTCTGCACATTCAGAAATACTTCCAGCATTTATAGCTTACCATAGCATGTGTTTTACATCTGTCAAACTTGACTTTTCAATTTTTGCCTCATGCTGCCACAGAGTTATTTATTCAGTGTGTGGTGCAACACAAGGTGATAATTTGGAGGCTTTGCTCTGTCCATCTCCAGTAATTGTCATTTAGCATTTGTAGCATTATGCTAATATTCCTTTATTAGTTACACCTGGTCACAGATCCTGTTTACTTTTGTAAAAGTAAACTGCTGTTCTGTAGTTACAAACAGGAGAAATAGTTTGCACCCATTCACTGCAACCAGTTAGAGGTATAGAATTAACGGTTTCTATTCTACTCTAATATTTCCTATGTTTGAGAGGACTAGAAGATTTATTCCTGCCACTGTCCTCAGCTTAGCTGTTTCCTCTGTACAAGTTTATTCTGGCTGTGTTGGGATCGTGTGGCTCTTGATAGATGCTTTTGTGCTGTGACATTCACCAGTGTTTGAAATAACTGATACTTCTGTTTGCATCTCTTGCAGATGAAATTTTGGTTTTGTATATTCCCATAGAAGACATTGCACCGGTGTATACTGTAATTTGTGGTGTTGACTTCCTCGTTTGAAACTGAATCTGCACTGCTTTGAGTTATCGTAGTTGATCGTAGGTCAAATTCTTGCACCAGCATTTTCTATACCAGTAACTAAAAATACTGGTGTAGACAAGGCCTTGAAGTAACCGGACTTGCATCATGCAACTACATAATGATAATGCATAAAACATGGGCAAAACTGCTGGAACCAATTAACTTAAAATTACAGGGAGATCTTTAGTATTGACTGTGTAATGCCTTACACGCAGTTCTTTGTGCTTCTCCATGAGGTTTCAGCACGTTGTGCTTTGTAACTCTTCAGCCTTGTTTTTGACACAGCAAGGTTTTGGGCTTCTTGCAAAGAGCATCTTTGCTTTGTATAGAGAATTCTTGTATTCAGAACCTCATTCTTTTCTGAATATGTAAAGTCATGAAGCAGTTTTTCTACATCTACTTACTCTAGACAATCATCACAACTGTTCTGCAGTGTTCTGCTCTGGACACTGGCAAGTCAGTCTGACTCATGGGCGACATTCTGTCTCCTTGCACCATTGCAAAAGATGTAGTGAAGCTTGAAGCCTAAATCTTACAGCTCTCCAGATAATTTTGCTTTGAATATGAAGCTTAAATGGCATAATTAACAGTATAAAGCTGAATAGTTCTTTGTTTTTATCACAGCTTGATCAGAGCTTCTGTATGTAAAGGCTTAAAATGTTAATACTGTCAAACTCGATTTACAAAGTTTGATCATGTAACCATTTGCACTTTTAAACCACATTAGCTTCAATACATTATTTCTTATGATTGGAAAATGACTTGAATTTGCTCTATCAGAATTTGGAAGTTTGGTTTGACTTTGTTTCCTAGCTGCAGAAGCTCTCTGAATGTATCATTGCTCTCATTCAGTGAAGTTGGTTGAAGAGAGCCTTTTCTTCACCGTTACTAGGGAAATATTAATTACAGGAGTTGCTGGTTATGGATCTCATCAAGGTATGATTAAAACCATGTTTTGTTTTTTTATCATGGACAAATTTCAGTCCTTTTAGCCTGAGCAAATAGAAAGTGTATACCTGAGGAGCTTTCCCCAGTTCCTACCAATTCTGAAATGCGTGTGTACGTATGAATGAAAACCAATCTGTGTGGTTTTGAGGTGTGTAAGGATCTTGAGGAGAGCATCTAACAAACGAGTGTACTGTTATAGACTTGCCAAAATTAAGTGCTTGCCTAGCAGTTTGCATATGCATACAGGGATGTTCGCATATATTTTGGAGACTTTCTGAGGAGTTAAGCTACGTATTTTTTCCTTTCATTGCCTTTAATTTAGTAGTCAGCCATGACTGCTATAAAACATGGGATTTCTAGGCTTTGAGTTCTGTTTTGGCTAGCAATCTCATGTAGCTGGCTCTTTTTAGCAGGTGTTCAAGACTTAATCTCTTGTTGGGTTAGATCTTGAGTTGCAAATTAAAGTATTCAGTGGCTGTAACTGCTCTGCTGCTGGTAATGCTTGTTACAACTCTTGTGACTGCTGGAAATTTGAGACTTGTTGACTCCCTTCGTATACTGGCAAGGACTTGGCTTTGCATAGATTACTGGTTCTCTGTATCACTCCCTTAGTGAAATTTGAATCCTCCGATTAAAAAGGGAACTGCACTTTTAAAGGTTTCGCTATTGCCTTCATTAGTTAAAGTCTAGCCTGGAGTGGTGTTTCTGGACCAGCATACAATTTCACCAACAGAAAACTCTAGTTGGCAACCTGAGATATTTCAGTATATATCAAATAACTGTCTCTTATTTTAAATTCCAAAGATTGTGAGGAGTGACTTCAGAGAAAGTAGTAGTATTACTACTCTGTTATCTGGCTGAATATAGGTTGCAGTGCCTGTCCTTGAATTCAGGGCCAAGAGTGGACCTGTTAGAACTGTGCCTGAATTTAAGTGCCAGGTCCATGGTTAATTGGGTCCTTCAGAGAGAGAGCTCTGAGTTGAAATATTTACTGTATGTTGTAAATGGGTAAATATATTGCAGTAGTGAAGTGTGGAGTGTTAACCCTTCAAATTGCACGTAAGGTCTGATCATGCTACGTACACAAATTTTATGCTTGAGTTAAACTTAGTTCAAATTTAAACCTCGATTTTTGGAAGTAGTTGTTTTGACTAATGATTTTGGGGTATAAATGTTTTTGCTGTTACTCCTTAGCTAAAAGCAAGGAGATATTTGCAGACCTGCTTATGTCTATTTTTTACTTAAATGTGTATGTGTTGAGTAATTACTTGACTGACTTAGAAACAGTGGCTTAGCACACATCTTTTAGCTTATTTCAATGAAAATATTTGCACATAATTGTTAAACTTACTGCTGCACAGTTCCTATCAGCTTAGAATTGGCAAAAAGTTTTTTCTTGTTAGTACAGTAAAACTTCAGTCATCAAAAGTGGTATATTAAACTAAAGGAAAATGAACCAACATTAATGCCTGGCTTGTTTTGCCTTTGATATAGTGATGATAAAACAGATGAAAAGCTGAGCTGGTTTTGTGTAATTAAATAATAATTTTAAATTATTTAGGACTGTGTGGACTTTTGTAAGAGAAATAAATCAGTTGACCTGCAAAATGCTTCTGAATGCTTCTCTTAAAATTTAACTTACTTGGGGTTTTAGTAGTCATTTTGGAAAAATAAATAATGCAGGGAATTAAGGTATGTTAAGTAAGGTGTAGAGCTAATACTTTTTCTTCATTTTCTAGTTTACTTAGGAACCTTTGTTATCTTTATATATCATCTCTCGGCAGACTGCAAGCATTTTATGAGCTAGTTAAACTCAGCTATTGTACGTAATTAGGCTAATACAGGAAGCTTTCGTAAAAGCAAAAGCTAAAGGAACAGTCAGATTAGTAGATACACTTATAAATTAAGCAGTGGGTTTACAGAGAAATGAAGAAACCCTTCATTTTTTTCTTTTTTTTTTCCTGTCTCTATTTCAGTATATCCAGCTTATTATGAACTTGGCTATAACTCTTAAATACTTTCAGATATTAATTTATAGCACAGTGTTGTCTTTAGCTGCAGACCTGTCTGGCAAAAAAAAAACCTTTTCAGTATCAATGGGCATTTGAAGTGATGATTTCTTTAAAAATGCCACAGGTCTATTTAATAAAATCTGTTTTCATTCTCACTTTTGAAGTGATGCTGCTGAGTGATGTGTATTTCCATATAGATGTCTTTCAAATATTTGTGTGTTTCTTACAGGAACTAAGTGATCTGCAGCGAGACCCACCAGCCCACTGTTCTGCTGGACCTGTTGGAGATGACTGTAAGCTCGTTGTAGCCCATTGTCACAGTTGACCTATCTTTGGTTAAGAAAAAGCTTGGAAAATCTCTAATTGTTGTATCTTTTTGACTTTCAGTGTTTCATTGGCAAGCAACAATTATGGGACCTGTAAGTATATAATTTGTGCCCCTTAGAAAGTAGACCTTGTTTTGCTTTTTGTTATGGAAGGATTCATTCGGGTTTCTGTAAACATGGCAGTCAAATTCAGCTGTGCTGTGTACAGAATAAAGATTTAGAGTGGTATTGTTGTTCCTAGTAGTCTGGTACTGGTTTCTTTCTGTAACTGTTCAAAAATCTGTCCTCTTCATGAAGTTAGGCATGCTTAATCAGTTGGCTGCAATGTCTGAATTGGTGATGTGGGCTGCAAAGTGAAAAGCTTGCTTGTCAAAGGTGATCATTTCCATTCTGAAAGGTTGATCCATCTGAAACGGGGAAGAGTGGGTATAATCCATTGTTGAAGTAGGTAACTGTAAACAGGAGTGATGGTGCACAGGGTGATTTTGGGGCTTTTAGATAGAGGTTTGATGGCTGTGGCAAAAACAGATGGCTTCTGCAAACTGTAGACTGACAATTGTGGGTACTTTTGGTTTCTGTGTGAGAAAGGCCTGCTTTCCTTGGGTTGAGGGAGATCTCCGAAGACTCCATTTATGACTCTTGTCAAGAAAATCATGTAAGAAAGGACAATAAAGCTTGAGAACAGAAAGCTTTAAAGGAAAACTGAAAAGGGTTTCATCATAAAGAATGAAGAACAACATGAGGGAAGGGGTGTTTATTAATATCATGGTAAGGAGTTTGTATTCCTAGTGGTTTTGTTTTGGACTTAACTGATTTGGAAAGAAGAGTTTCTGGTTCAGATGGTGAGCTTGAACCACTGTGTGAGCTGAAATTCTGGGACAATACTTAATCCCTTAAGAAGCAGCATCACGTGGTGGAGAAAAGTGGAATTGTGACTGCTTTGAGGCTATTTCTGTGTTTTCAGCACAGCTGCTCTGAAGTAGTGAGAGAGGAGTTGCTGATTTGCCAGTGGTATGCTGGTGTCTGTCCAATTTGTCAGTGGCCCAGCAGCAACTGAAATGATTGTGGCAGGTTTTTCTGTAGGATATTAATGCTTTTGCTATTTTTCTTTAACAACTGTGCTATTTCACATACAAAGTCATTCTGACCCTTGCCCTTCTGCGCTGCTTAGAGGTGAATGGCAACCCAGCAAAGAAGTTAAGTTACCAAAAGCCAAATGTGCTGATTGCCAGCAATGTCTCTGTCCTGAATGACTCTGATAACCTGAGTAAGGGAAATACTAGCACATAAATCCCAACTTAAATTCCATTTTTTTTCTTTGAGCTTGTAGTTCACCTTCTGTGTTCTGTGGTGGAAAATATTCTTTTCTTCGCTTCAGGTTCTTCAGATTTCTGTAGTTAAAGATAAGAATGAGCATCTCTTGCCAACCTTTCTCAGCCATGTCTGCCAATAAGTACATAACACAGTCAGCATGTTAATCCTTTGTCTTGATAACATAAGGAAATAGGGATGCACATCCTGTGTGTTTCCTGATGGCCTGAGGGAAGCATAGGACTGAAGCTTACCTTCAGAATTCACTTCCTATGTGTGGAAGTAAGGTAACCTCTTTTCTAGCCTATGGGCATCATCGATTTGTTTTACATACCTTACAAAGCGTACTGTAACTTCACTTTGCCTTCTGTCTGACACTGGACTTGTCTCATCCTCAGCTGATTTTAACTTTGACAAATCCATTCAGTACGCATGCAAGCAGTCCTTTCAAACCTAATTGGAAGTACAGCGTCAATCTCTTCTGATGTTATCTAATGCTGACTTCTTAGCAATAGTATATATAACCTGCCTTATGTTGCAACACTGTCTGCATTTTGAGTGTGTAAGATGACATACCTTAGTGGACCATTTGTGACTTGACCTCTTATATTCATCTCTAAAACTGTAATTTTTGCTCACTTCCAAAGTAAACATGTATTTACAAAACAGTCTGCCTTTGCTTCCATAAGAAAGCCCAAAAACTTGATCTTCTGCAGCTTTGCTGGGATTGAGTTCCGATGTTGCTCTTTTGAATTTGCCAAGTAATGAGAAAGGTTTTCTTCTCCTTCCCGTAATCAAAAATGGCAGCAGTGCTCTCAATCATTTAGCACTGAGACTTTTCCCATTGCTTTTCTAGTTAATGATAATTAAATCTTTCCTCAACAGATGACTGCAACAAAGTTATTTCTGTCTATTAACTGTGTGCAACCTGGACGTAAACCTGTGCACATGTTCTCTAACAAAATGCATGTTCACAGATTTGTGCAGGTCACAAAGATGTTGTGTGTTTTAAAACTCCCTGATGTCATCATGATCAACTGAGTTATGTTGGAAAATCCTACTCTTTGCATCTGCAAAGAGAAACCACTTCTTAAGGTAAGTATATTTGTAGCTTAAGGATGGATGAGGATCAGAGCAGCTGTGGTGTTGCACAGAGACAGGATTTGGAAGACCTGCTCTGGATTTTGCGTTTATTCCCCTTGGTGTGGTGGAGCTGATGGATCAGCAGTTTTTTGTAGCTCCACCAAACACTGCTCCCTCCCTTTCTCTCCCCAAGAAGGGCAGCACTCAGTAGCCGTGTTGTGCTACTGCAGTAGTAGCCATGGTTGGCTCTACTGTAGCTCTGCGGGCCAGTGGGAGGGTTCAGTTCCCTCTGTGCCTTCCCAGTACACAGCCCATAGTGGGCTGTGGCCCATAGCATGGGCTGTGTACTGGGGAAAAAATGGATTTTCTAAGATGCTCATAGCTTTGGGAGGTTATCTGCATTCAGAAGGGAAGCTCCAAAATAACTGAAATATATTGATATGTTTTGTTTGTTTTGTTTTTTTTCCCCAGCCTGACAGTGCATATCAAGGGGGAGTCTTTTTTCTAACAGTACACTTTCCAACAGACTATCCTTTCAAACCACCAAAGGTAAGTCCTTTCTCTCAAAACTTATGCAATTTTTTGGTTAAAGCTTTGTTTCTGTGTCCTAGCTCTTTGAGGCTTAATTTTGGAAGTTAAAACTAGAAAGGCCAGCAATAGGACACATGTTCATAGTGGATGAACAAATAAGACTGTACCATGGCTTGTGTTGGTGGATCTAGTATGACTGGAACTGAAGGGACAATGTTAAGGGTTCCAAATGTAATAAACAGAACTTGATGTTACTTGTGTTTTATTTATTTTTCTAATTCCAGATTGCTTTTACAACAAAAATATACCACCCAAACATAAACAGTAATGGGAGTATTTGTCTCGATATCCTGAGATCACAGTGGTCACCAGCTCTGACTGTATCTAAAGGTAAACTCACAGATTTACTAATGGATTTATGAAATTGCATACACTGCCATGGCGCTTCTTTGTGTATTACTGCATTGTCTAAGAGTGGCAGTGGGAACTCATTTATCCTGCGTGTTACAGAAGTGGTAAATTCCATTGGAATTCATGTTACAGTCCAAGATCTTGCGTAATTTATCTGGAGTGTCACATTAGAGAAAATATTACGTGCATGGTGAAGAAATGTTCTAAAGCAAGTTGAGTAAGATAATAAATGTCCAATGAGCCTGATATGCAACTTCTGTATTATAGCTGACTGTGCATGCAGAACTGAGGAGAAACTGGTGACGCGAGCTTCAAAATCAAATGAATTTGGATGTAAATGGAAAACCCTGATACTGACGTGTGTGGGCTTACCTGATTGCTTATTGATGGCTCTTTGGGTTGCCTGAGCATCCTTGTGTGGGCTAAGGTCTTAATTACACTTTATTTTAAAATGAGAGAAACTGTTCTGGTTTGCATTCCTCTAAGATGACTATTTTAAAATATAGCTGCTTTCAAAGTCATCAGTAAAAGATTTATTTAAATATTGTAGTACTGTAGTTATACTTTCTCTAGTTGAACACTGTAGATTTTTGGAACACTGAGGTTACAGTTAAGTAGTTCTTTTGTTGTAGGCTTTTTGCCTTACTTCAAAAGCAGCTTAAAATGTGGGTGCTATCGTTTTTTCTCGCCCATCTTCAAAATGCTTAGGCACACTCTTAGTCATATTACAGAAAGTCCTCATGTGACTCAAAAGGTTAAACAGTATCACATCTTGCTTCTGTGCTTGAGAGTTCTCTAAACCACGTCTTTTTTTAGAACAGCATCATTGCATGTAGTGTACAAGCAAGGAAAAAAATGTTAGTCTTTGTCCAATGGAACTTGCTCTATGCAAGCGCAATTGCTATAACTCCTTGGAAAAGCAACTTCTGCTTATGTATGACAACCCTGTGCAGTAATCTCATAAGCTAAACAAAATAAAAGTTTAATATTTTCCTGATGTAGTTGTGGAAGACATGAATTACTATTGTGTATAGGTGGTATTAACCTTCCACAGAAATTGGTTGATTGGTTTATTACTGAGATAAAATTGTTTTGTTATTCAGAAGGTATTTAGCAAATGAGAGTTGACACTTACATCATGTTTAACAGTTGGCATTTACAACTGAAAACTCTTTAAGGTTTTAAATTTTCAGTGCTTTTCTGTGTCTTGTTGAACGTTTCTTCAGTTATAAAGAGGAGCAGTCTGCTGGTCTTATGTGCTCTGATCTGACATGCTTTTAAAGTGCTTGCACATTATCTATTTCATAAACTGGAAACTGGTTTAGTGGCTCATGGAAGTTTCTCCTTTGTAGTTCTAGTTTTACTCAGTCAAAGGATTACAACGTACTGATAGCACCCCTGATTGGCGTGACCAAGTATTCTAACCTGATTTTCTAATGTTGCTGGTGTATTTCGCACTTAATAAAATGAAATATGCAGCATGAAGTGGTTGAACTTGCTACAGCTGAAAATAGGTGTTAGTCTGGGCTCTTTTGTAACAAGACAAAGCAAGGAAAAAAATTCTATTCTACAGCAGATTCTCACTGTAGCGTCCAATTCCCTTTCAATACATGTTTAGAATTGTTTAACTATGTACTCTTGTCTTCACGTTAGTTCTGAGTCTAAAAATAGAAATTTCCTGAAAATTACGGATGGATAATGTTAGGAAAATCAAATATCCTTGGTTCAATACCAGGAAATTAATATGGAGTTATAAATGAATACCTGCATATAGTACTGATGAAGTATTTTCCCAAAATGGAAGTCACACCTCTATCAAATTAAGTGAAGTATTCATAGAAAGAAAATAATAAATCTAAGCACAAAAGTGGAGAAGGATATGTACAAAAAGAGTATTGCATGGCAGTGTCATATTAACAATATTAACTATTGTAAATAATTGTAGATGGAAGAGCTCAGTCTGATCAAATATTTGTAGGGAGCTATGTAGTCTGTAGTTTATTTAACGTTCATAGGTTAAAACATGGGAGAAAGTTCATTATAAAAGGTATTGGCTCATGGGTTGCAAGTTCCCTAGGGTAGTGTCAGGTGGTGTTTACTTCAGACTTAGAAAAACAATGCTATATAAACATTTCTGAGCATAACTGCTATATGAAAGCTTAATACTAATACACATTCTCTTTCCAATCTACCCCTCCACCACCCTTCAGTGTACTGGAATATATTAAAGGATTATAGAAATAAAGCAAACTAACTTTAATCTAGTGTCTCTTTTATTTAGTTTTATTGTCCATATGCTCCTTACTTTGTGATCCTAATCCAGATGATCCATTAGTACCGGATATTGCACAAATCTACAAGTCAGACAAGGAAAAGTGAGTATAACATATACATATTTGTGTGTGTGGTACTTGCAGATGGTTATCTGCTGTGCACCTTCTATCTTAACTTTTAAAGATACGCTTTTCATAGACTTCTACAGGATTAGATTTTTAAATCTTGAAAATATTGATCCATGGAATGGCAAGCAGGAAACTGGAGGCATACACAGCTGTTGGATACTGATTGACTGGGGTTTTTTTTGTACTTAGTTGCATAAAACCTTCGCACTTGTGTTGTGTGTTTATATTCATTGCATGAAAAATCACTTCCCAAATATGAATTCCTTGTTGCTACTGTGACCCTCTGGTTGTAAAACCCGTGCATTTAGTAAGATGTTAGGTATGATCAACAAATGTGTGTTTGACACAATTTTGTCAATGTAGGATAGACTAATATTAAACTCTGTTTAGTGCTAAGAACCATTGTCACATTTACTGCAATTTACAGCATCTTACAGAGAGAAAGAACCTCACTTATTTTCTGGAAGAGCTGTAGCATTTGCAGGAAGTTTCTGATCTTGGGTAGGTAACATGGACAGCATGTAACTGAAGCATTACATGCTTCTGGACCAAACCTGATTTTGGTTTGAGGAGTTTTAACTCTAAAAGTACTATACTGACTGAAACATCTGTGCCGGGGTCTTCTACTTATAGTGTGGAGTGACCTGGATTTTTCAAAGTTCAGTTTTAAGGCTTGCTGACTCCTTGTTGTACATGCTTCTAAGGAGGGTTTGAAATATTGTCTTATAACTACATACATGGTTGAACCCTCACTATACCAGATAACGGGATTTAGAGGTTGCTAGCAAGCCCAGTGCTTGGCATAGCAGAGTTTATTCTAGAGCAGTACATCTCTAGAGTGACTCCTTTTGTCACTCAAACTTTGAATAGTGAAATTTATGGGTATCTAAGCAGTGATGCATTGATTTCTTAAGAGTTTCTTGAAGGTGTGGCTGGCGGGAAGCTCAGGCCCTTTATTCCACAGATTAGACTGCATAATTTCCAAAGGATTCCATGGAGGAAATACTACCTGTGTGAGATTTTTTTTCTGTCTTTGCTGCTTTCTGCTGATGTATCCAGCTACCTGCTTCTCCTGGACTTACAAACTGTAAAACTATGCATGGGAAAGATTACAGAATCGGTGATCCAGGAAGGAAATACTTTGCTTACCATTGTGAGATTCTGTTGAACTCTGGTGCTATAGGTGTTCTGAGCACAATCCAGGATGTAGTCTGCAGTCTATCAGCATGCCCTGAGCCGTATTCTGTAACGGGGTTTTAGCGCCTGTGGATTTTCTAGGTGTTTGTAGGATTCAGAAAGACCAAAACAAGATCAATTTAGGATAGTAACAAGTAGTAGGAGTCTCTTAAGGTTTTCCAGATACATTCAGTCCTAATTTGCCAAGAATGAAATAACCCTTCTGCAAAATGAATCTGTCACGTCACAAATTTTCTGGTGGCCTTGACAATGAATTAAATAATCATAGCTGTGCAGCACATTCCTAGACAGCCTAGACACTGCTGTTTATCTGACTACTTCTTCAAGCTGTGGAGGAGGTTATGGATTTAGTTTGGGGCAGGCTTTTTATCCTTGGTACTTAGGCTGCTTTTTGGTAACCTTGCTGTTAACTAGTTTAATTGTTAGACTCTTTGCTTCATGATGCTGCGGAATGTTTGTGATAGCCAGAAGAATTTTTCACTTTCTGGTAAACTGACTGAGAAATTGTTTGGTAGCTACTTTTTTTTGTACCAAGCCATTGAAGACTTCTTTCAATGCATGCTAATAGCCTGTGGTTCATCACATATCATAGGTCCATGAAGATCTGGGCATTGCTCAAAAGTCCTTGAGGGCTGGATAGAGAAGGAGTGATGCAGAAGTTACATGTAAGCCTATGGTCTAGTATTTATCCCCCTAGAGCAAGAATTACTAAAATGGCCTTTTTCTGACAGTTTGATGTCCGATACAATCAAATCGCATAACCCACTTCTGAACTGCTTCAACTCTGTGGCTTGTACTACAAAGCAGATAGTGTTCAAGTTGAGGATGTTGTGCCTCAGCTTCTGCCCATTTGTGTCTCAGCTTTTGTCCATCCACTTATTAAACAGCGATTTCAGCTACTGTACCACCTGTTTTCACAGGAAGTGAACAAGGGCTATTTCTCTGTCTCCAAAACTTGAAATTTAATCATTGCTGGAGAAAGTGAGAGAAGGTGTAGTGTTGACTGTAGCTTTATCTTCTTATGCTGATGGCCTATTAAATTCTTTTAATCTCAGCTTGGAGGTAGGATATGGAAGATATGGCTGGTTACCCCTGGGTATTTATCTATGGGTATTTTACTGTAAGTAAAAAAAAAAATCTAAAGACCTGTATGGTAGCATATTCTTAAGAACAAAACCAGTTAGTACGTGATTTGCTATACTGTTCTTAAGAAATGGGTTTAAAAAGCTTGTCACAGTTTTCTCTGGAGGACTCAGGAGAAAGTGAATCTAGTCTGAAGAGTGGAATGTAATATATGTGAGGACCAGAGGGAAAGTTATTGACTCTCTAAGGACATTTACCTTTAGGAGTGCTGGTCAGCTTCATATCAGAAGGAAAAGACCCAACACTTAAAATGCTTTTCAGGAAACTTTCCTTTCAGGTTCTGAAGTGCAGAATGGAGAATTGATTTTAAAAAAAAAAAAAATTGCTGTGCCTTCTTTTCCCCACCTTTTCCAAAACCAGTTAATTATACTGAATTTTATGCAACCGAAAGTGTGTGAATTTTGTCAGACTGTTAATAGGCATACCCATTTAGGAATAATTGACAACAAATTCCTGTTGAGGTACAAATAAGGGAACCGGTTGGGAAATGCAAGTTAAGTATGCACAATGATACATGTTTTAATACAAACCTCTGAGATTGGTTTTACGTTTGAGTCTAAATAGCTGTGATAGGTAGCCTTAGAAACTGAACTTAAAATGGGTGTATGTTTCTGGGCTTTTAGACTATTTTAATGTTGTTTGAATCAATGCTAAGAGGTGAAAAGCTCAATAACAACTCTATTAAGTAAATATGGGGCCATTTTCAATGTATCACTAACAGCTCTTCATTGTTATGCCTTCTTTCTGCATGTACAGGTACAACAGATATGCAAGAGAATGGACTCAGAAATATGCAATGTAAACTTGTGAAGACTTTTTCATATCCTACAGAGTACTGTAAATTCTAGGTTTTTTTTTTCAAAATTAGAAGGAAACGGAACACCTGTTTCAATGTGTCATGATGCCCCTTGAATATTTTTTTTTCACCCATGTAAGTGTGTTTCTGGAGCAAGGGAGAACAAACTTCCAAAAATAAACTTACGACTGTGATAAGAATATTTATCCTCTTTGTATGCTTTGCAGAAGACATTTATTATGGTTTTTAAGAGTTGGACATCTACATCTTCAGACTACGAGATCCATAATGCAGTTGTAAAGCAACCAAATTATTTTTGCTGGAAAAAGTAGCTGTTTTTATGTGATGAATACTGTATGTGTGTTCTTAAAGTACGTTGTCTGTTTCATAAGTGTGTTCAAATTGCATTTTGTTAGTTCACTTATATAATTTGTTTTTTTTACTGTATAGACTAAATATTTTATTTACCATGTAAGTCATTTCATTTTAGACTGACTTGCTTGTGCACAGTATTGACAAGATACAACTGCTAGTAATGAAAATAATTGGAATATCCCACCTGTTAGGATATTCTAAAGACTGACTGCAGATTTCTTAAAACCTAAAATGATCTTTGCACTGTAATCCTTTGTACGCTGATTATGGAGAAACACTTGTTTTTGATTCTGTTGCATACTTGACTTAATTTTATTGCAATGTGAACTAATTGCACTGCTACGTAGAAAGATACGTAACCGTTTTGTTGCTATTCACAAATGATTTTTGACATGTGGGCAACGTAACACTATCACAGACCTTTTACAAATCTAAATATAGCCTTTTCCATATAAATAAAACGCATTTTCTACTACTTGTCTTGGCTTTTTTTTATTTTAAACCATGCATATTCTTAAAGTGCTTGTTCTAACATTAGAGAATCAAAATACTAAGCGTGCATGTGTCTTGTAGACAAAAGGGAAAATAAAGCCATGCAGAGTGTACTAAGAACTGTGTTGCAATTAATTTTTATGCTAGCTTTAGCCTAATTTATTTAGCATGCTATGCCCCTTGTTTTATATATGATTTCAAGTAGCTTAAGGACATGTTACATCTATATTCATTTCTGGAGGAAACACCATGAGTGTTTGAACATCAAACGCTTCAGCTAAGGTGGTGCGTTTGCAATATCAGAATGTTAGAGTAAACTTCTCACACTTGAAGCTAACTCTTCCATTAACTGGCACTTCACTTGCTTCAGACTATGCATGTGGAAAACCAGTACTGCTGGAGAGGGGCAGTCTTCTCTTAAAGTAGATTGAAAGCAGAATAATTTTGATTTCCTACTGCACATTCTTATTGGGTATCTGAAAATAAAAATGTGAGTAATGTTTTTTTTTTTTCTGTACCTTGCACATGAAAGAAAAGTGACTTGCAGTTGGGAAATTTGTCATCATAGAATATATTTTTAAGACTACAAAAACATTTGGGTGTTTTTGCTGTACTAAATGCCAAACTGGAATTTGGGTTGTGGGTGGGAGCCATTATTCCTACCAGTGGAATCTTGTTACCTTCATGCTTGCTGACTTACTGACCCTAATGGGGTACGTTGGTCACGGATGGGGAAAACGTCCCTTCTGTGCTACAGCTTTTGTCTGTGATGTACCAATGGAGATTGGCTCTATTGATCTTAAACTATCATTGCTCGCTTCAGATTGTAAGCTGAGTAAATGTGGAGGGTTTTGTTACTGACATGAGTGCTTCATTATATTTGAAATGGGACAATGTTGCTGGGAGGGCAAAGCTGTTTATACTTATTGCTGAAATGGTGGTAGAAAACTGACCATCAGAATATGTTCCCTGAGCTTTTATTTTTTTCTAGATCAGTAGTAATACATTTGTACTAGGAGTTATTTAAATACCTGTATTGCAATATCTGTATTAGACTGTGTGAAATGAGAAGTTTGACTTGCATCGCATCTTTTGGTTTACTGATTTGCATTAGGGACGGTTTGAAAACACTTGTAATTTCTCTGCTGTGCGCCACAGGTGCAAGAGTGACTCTCCACCACAGTGCAAGACCAGCAGCATGATGGAGAAAACAAAGACCAACAGCCAGGACTAAGGCATTCTGCTTACAGACTGTTTATGTACTTTTTCAAAAAAAAAAAAAAAAGGCATAACAAACATGCTGTGTTAGTGGTGTGAAACTGAGCCTTTGAGTCCTGTTCCAAAATGTTTGGTTCAAAAGAGATATCTGAGAGAAATACACTGTTACTTAAAACTTCAGTCTTTGGAAGAGTAGGTCAGATTTCATCTATGGAGATAAACATCTCTGTACTCATTCAGGGTTCCTCTGTTAATGTTACTTTAAGAAGGGGGGAAAAGTTATAGTTGAAAGGTTACTCCATCTTCTGGTGGTTGCTGTGATGGGAAAAAAGTGCATTATCTCCCCATCCTTTTTTACCGCATTTTTCACGTGTGCAATGCCACTGCCACGTGGGCAGCCACCGGCTTGCTGTTAAGAGGATAGGGGCGAAATGAGTCTTTTTGGCATCTTCATCATTAGTGTCCCATCTCTCTATTGTTTTCTCCCGCAATAAAGGTGGAAGACGTCCCTGGTGCCCCTCGTGTCTCTCTCTCGGCGCCGCCTGTCCTCTAGTGAGGGACCTGCCCGCCTGTGGCGGTGGGTGTTTAACCCGGGGCGGGGGGTGCGGTGATGGTGACGCTGTACCGAGGCGTGACGCACACGCAGCCGCGAGGTCACCTTGGCGCCGGCCTTTCCCGCCCGCG
>VZSZ01003414.1:39395-49914 GCA_013398815.1 Ibidorhyncha struthersii | reverse complement strand
CCTCGGCGGGCCGGCGCGCTCGGCCTCCCCCGCTGCGGCGGTAACCGGCGGTGCGGTTGCGTGCAGGGCCTGCGGCTGGGCGGAGAGGTGCCTCTGCAGGGGGATCAGCTCGGACGAGCGCCCGAAGCGGCCTCTGACGGCCTATTTCCGCTTCCTGAAGGAAAACCGTTCTGCTTTTAGGCAAAAAAATCCAGGTACGTTTCCTGAAGGAAAATCCGCTCCCTGAAATAAAATCATTCTGCTTTTAGGCAAAGAAAAAAAAATAATAAAAAATTAAGATATCCAGGTATGCGGCCTAAAGGGAACGAGGGGACCCCCGGTTGGCTTTGTTCTTCTTGTTTTTAGAAATACAGAGTCTTAACGGCTCCAAAAGCTGCCACCGCTTTAGCTGCGTACGGTTTTTTCCCTCCAGAACGCGTGACGTAAAAATAAAACCGGGAGAGAGCGTTGTTTGGTAAAACTAAACGCCATAAAGTACATCACCTCCATTTCAGGTAGACCAAACCCACCCTAGTATCTGTTAGCACGCCAAAGGTAAAATCAATATTGCCATACTCACTGCCTGTACACTTATTAGTTTAGTCTGCCCTACTTAATAACTCAAAAGAGTAAACGTTAAAAACATTTGAGGAAAAAAGCTCACCTGGGCAATACACATTAGCAATGATTTATGTTTTTCCATCGCTTTTAAGTCTGTGTGCATTTGAGTTATGCTGTTATCGATATAGCAAGCTGTATGTGATTTTATTTCGATGCTTAGTAATTTAAAAACTACACGTACTGGATTGCCTCAAAGTATATGTGAGAAAATGCAAACATGCTCAGAGGAAAATGGTTTTCTGTGGATATGTTTAATTTACTATCAGAAGCTTCATTTGTGGGCAATGCTGTCGCTGCTGTTGTCAGAGAGCAGCAAAGTGGGAAGCTGAGCTGATTTTGAAAATACTGTTGAAGTGAATGTTAAAATGTATAAAGAGCTGTGGTCATATTAAGCCAGTCATGAGGTAAATTTAAGTAGGGAAAACCATTGGATACCCTGTTTTGCTTGGTAGTTTGAGAGTTTAACAGTCTGAAAGGTTGAGAACTGAACTTGCAGAGCTTATTGTAGTTACGTGCCACAGCAGTGTTTTCTACATGTTTCCAAAATTTGAATAATCTGCAAATATATCTCATATCTATATACATACTATATCTCATGTGCAAATAGAGAATTTGGGTCTTTCTTGTTCCAATAGAGGTAATGTTCAAAAAATAACCTCCTGATTTATTTGTTTTCTTTTATCGTGGGCAAAGCATCGTATTTTCAAAGGTTTTAAGACTGGCATACTTGGACTAAAACCTCCCCATCTGTCTTGTTTTTCCAGAATTCTGAAACTCAGGTTACTGATAAGAGCTTAGTTCTGCTTTTCCACCATTGAGATGGCTGGACTTTACATTTAAGGTGGGAGAGAGGAAGATCTACTTTTTCTTTTAGTGTGAAGCAGAGGGAAAGCCTGTAAAGGATTTTTCAAGAGGAAAAAAAGCTTGTATCCTCTTTCCACCACCCTTGGGCTCTTTATTTGTTTTTTTTTATTACTTCTATTTCCCCCCCCTTCAGAAATTCAGGTCTGGCTGGAAACGTCATCAAATGACCATAGCACAAGGGCCAGAGTTAAAGGCAGTCAGCTGAAAAACAAAGCAAATTCAAGGCACTGTAATTTTGTTTGTGGGAGAAGGAAATTAGTTTTTCTTTAACCTTACTTCTGTTGAATAATGTTGTAAATAAAGGACTTAATTTTTGATAAATATCAAGCCTGTCTGCTATATCAGGTGGATAAGGTCCCATTGTACTTACTTTGAAGAATCCAGCAGGCTCTTTTTGCCAAAAACCTGAGAACTGGAAATTTTACTTTGGGTTTCTTCCCCAGTCCCCCTTCCAAGTTCAGCCCATCTTGCATTGTATAGAAAAGGATCCACCTCAAAAGAAAAAAAAAAAATGAAACTTGTGCAGTGGTAATAGCTGTCAGTCTTGAGATGGTGCTTCAATTTGTAACTGTGCATTTCATTCAAGTTTGAGCCAAGAGCAGGGACTCTTCCCCCACCCTGAAATATTACAGTTCCCTTTAACTGCCGCACTAAGTTAATCAGTTTTTTATGAAAGGAGGAAAATATATTTGTACAGGGAAAAGATACTAGTGACAACCTTCCTTGGGAAAAATTGAAGAAGCTTACTACAGATACAATATTGATCTTTATTTTCTTGCTTTCAAATTTCAATGTACAGAAATGAGCAACACGGAGCTGGTTAAAAAAATTGCAGGTGCTTGGAAAGATTTACCAGCATCACAGAAGCAGGTAAGTTTGTATCTTTGTCCTGTGTGCTTTGAACTCTATTAGAGTCTTAGTGGTTGTTTTACTTGATTTGGTGTCCTCTGTGCTTTTTGTTTTCTGTTGTCTTTTTTTTTTTGTTCTTGGTTGTTTTTTTTTAAACAACAATAAAAAAGCACTTGCATACAGAGGTTCAGACATAAAAACAATTCTGAAGACACTTGAGAGCTCTGAAGTACTCAAGGGAAGATACTTTGATACTTCAGTTAGACAAACTAGATATCCACAAATCCATGGGGCCTGATGGGATGCACCCTCGAGTGCTGAGCGAGCTGGGGGAAGTCATTGCTGGGCCGCTCTCCATCATCTTTGAAAGGTCCTGGAGGACAGGTGAGGTGCCTGAGGACTGGAGGATAGCCAATGTCACTCCAGTCTTCAAAAAGGGCAAGAAGGATGACCCAGGAAACTACAGGCCGGTCAGCCTCACCTCCATCCCTGGAAAGATGATGGAGCAGCTTGTGCTGGGTATCATCTCAAAGCACCTGGATGAAAAGAAGGTTATCAGAAGTAGTCAACATGGATTCCCTAAGGGGAAGTCGTGTCTGACTAATCTGATAGCATTCTATGATGAGGTCACTAGATGGGTGGATGAGGGGAGGGCAGTGGATGTTGTCTACCTTGACTTTGGCAAGGCTTTCGACACTGTCTCCCACATCATCCTCACTGGCAAGCTTAGGAAGTGTGGGATAGATGGATGGACAGTGGGGTGGATTGAGAACTGGCTAGCAGATAGAGCTCAGAGGGTTGTGGTTAGTGGTGCAGAGTCTAGTTGGAGGTCAGTAACAAGTGGTGTCCCTCAAGGGTCAGTACTGGGTCCAGTCCTGTTCAATATATTCATCGATGATCTGGACGAAGGGATAGAGTGTACCATCAGCAAGTTTGCTGATGACACTAAACTGGGAGGAGTGGCTGATACGCCAGAAGGCTGTGCTGCCTTACAGCGTGACCTGGATAGGCTGGAGAGTTGGGCAGAGAGGAACTTAATGAAATTCAACAAGGGTAAATGTAGGGTACTGCATCTGGGGAGGAATAACCCCATGCATCAGTACAGGTTGGGGGCCGACCTCCTGGAGAGCAGCTCTGTGGAAAGGGACCTGGGAGTCCTGGTGGACAACAGGATGACCATGAGCCAGCAATGTGCCCTGGCGGCCAAGAGGGCCAATGGCATCCTGGGGTGCATCAAAAGGAGTGTGGCCAGCAGGTCGAGGGAGGTCATCCTCCCCCTCTACTCTGCCCTGGTGAGGCCGCATCTGGAATACTGCATCCAGTTCTGGGCTCCCCAGTTCAAGAAGGACAGGGATCTGCTGGAGAGGGTCCAGCAAAGGGCTACAAAGATGATTAGGGGATTGGAACATCTTTCATATGAGGAAAGGCTGAGGGATTTGGGTCTCTTTAGTCTGGAGAAAAGAAGATTGAGGGGGGATCTTGTTAATGCTTTCAAATACTTGAAGGGAGGATGCCAGGGGGATGGGAGCAGTCTTTTTTCAGTGGTGCCCATTGATAGGACGAGGGGTAATGGGCACAAGCTTGAACATAGGAAGTTCCATCTTAACATGAGGAGGAACTTCTTTACTTTGAGGGTGGTGGAGCACTGGAACAGGCTGCCCAGAGAGGTTGTGGAGTCTCCCACTCTGGAGACATTCAAAACCCGCCTGGACGCTGTCCTGTGCAACCTGTTGTAGGTGACCCTGCTCTGGTGGGGGGGTTGGACTAGATGATCTCCAGAGGTCCTTTCCAACCCTGACTATTCTGTGATTCTACACATGACTCTATTTTTAGTATTTTTAATCTGTTGCCAGAGAAACAAATGAGACAGATCTCGCTCTGTGCAGCCATAGGGCTGGGAACCAATATAATTTCTTTTTGAATGGTAATTTGTGTATGTGTGTGCATTGCATGTGTGATAACATAAGTGTAGTAAAGTTGTTTTGCTTTTGTATGCATAAGTGAGGTGAAACCTCACTTAATTTTGATGAAAGGACCGACTTTTTTTTTCTGCTGATTAGATAGTAACCAGAGACCTAACTTACAGGTGTTTTTCTATAAGTTTCTGCTGATAAACTTATTTTTTGTTATAAGTAGTGAAGTTTCTTTCAGAGTGGCAGTTTCAAGGGATAATGTAAAACAACTCCATGAATTGCTAATCATTGCTGACTATAAGTGCCATTTATAGCAAAGTAATGATTGTTCTTCCTTGTTTGCAGTTAGCAATTAGATTCAGTTAGGAACCAATTGCAGTTTTCTAGATGAAGTACTGTCTTTGTTCAGTAGAATTGAAGTGCTCTTATATCCCTTCTGGAGTTCAGGCTCTATGTGCCTTAATAAAAAATACACCTGTATGTCTGAAATGGAGAACAGGACGGTGATTTCCCAGGTCTGCCTGGATGCCTTAGTGCCCTGGTACCAAAGCCGTGATTTTATGATGCTCCTGGACCTGGTATTGGCCGGTGTGGGAATGCGTTTGGTGACTGGAGCACTTGTGTTAAGTAATCATTTCAACCAACCTTCAGCTTTTCCTTCTTGTATGGAAGATTGTTACTGCTTTGAGCTGCATCTGAAGGCTCTTCTGATGTTACCAGATTAACCGAGATAATTCATGGGAAGAGCCGAGGTTTCGAATCTGATTTCTTCTGAATCCGTTCTGCTAATCAGACAGATCTGAAATCGCTACTTTACTTTAAAAATGTTATATACCAGGGTAGTTTGTAAATTTTTTTTAATAGCGGGCTAGAAGTGTTAGCTTGTTTAATGGTCAAGTGCTTCTGACTGAAAGCATCTGTTTAAGGTTGGTGATTGTTTGTGTCGTAGGTTTATGAGGAAGCTCGAAAGACAGACTGGCAGAGATATGCAGAGCAGTTGGCCACGTACAAAGCAAAGCTAACTCCAGCCCAGGCTGCAGCTTTGAAAGAAGAAAGGAGAAAACGACTGGCAAAAAGAAGATCGTTCAGGGCAAAAAGAGTAAGCATTTTGAAGTTCAAGTTTCTTTTCTCTCAAGGAACCTGAAGTCTAGTTATACAGAGTAGAGTCGAGGCATGTTTAGAGATACAAAAGCAACTCTCGGCATAAAACAAAAGAAAAAACAAAACAAACTTCAAACCCAAAACAAAATCCCACCCCCACCCATGGACTAAAATAACTGCTGGTGTTAGCAGTTATTTTAGTGGCTTTCCTGTGCTTGAAGACCAGAAATAGCACACATCTGTGTGTTCACCGGTAGCTTCTCTATGCTTTCTTCTTCCTATTCCTAAAGCTGCCTGAGGAATGATAGGTAATAAAAGACATTTGAACCAGCAACACTTTCTTTGGTTGGGAAGACATCCAGAAATAGCTTTTCACAAAGGCCTTGTATCTGTTACTTCACTGGCCCCTACAAGGTAGTAGCTGCTTCAAGTAGCCTTTTTTCCTTCCTTTCTTTGGATTCTGCCACTTTGCTACCTGTGTAGCTGCTGACATGTTGAATTAGGGCTGCATCGAGGCGTGTCTGTCAGTGTCTTTATTGACTTATTCATGCAGATCATCTTCCCTATTCCCTTTTAGCTGGTTTATATATATATCTCCTGAGAGACAGAACCGTCTGTAAAGGTACAATAGTATGGTTCGTCTGGTGGCAAAATCGGTTGAAGGGGTTACTTATTACTTGTTTGTTTCTGTGAATTAAACTGCTGGTGTGACATTGCCCTGATTGGCAAAAGTGAAATTAATTTGGTTTAAAAGACCCCAACTTAGAGGAAGTTTTTAATCCATATGATTCTGCTGATCCTTTTTAGAATACAGCACCATGAGGAATTTAATTGGCATACCTAATACCTAAAGCAGATGTCAACTTGCAGCACCCAGGCTGCAGCGGGAACGTCTTAGGGCTGGAGAAAACAACGAGAGTAATTGCATCCATCACTTGCTGTACTTCCCTTCTCTCAGCATCATCCCTGTACGCAAAGCACTCAGATAGCAGAAACCTAGTTCGGTTTCCCTGGAAATCTGCTGGTTCTGTTCCACCTTCTCCCCTCCCACAGTTAGGTGTCTGCCCTCCTCTCTGCAAGCGTACGGTATTTCGCACCAGAAACCGAAGCCTTATGAAAATAATAGAAAACTTAGCGTCATGACTTTCTTACTGAGTGGAATTTAGTAACAGTCTTTGGTTTCTGGCAGACTTAGCTGAAATAAGAATCAGTTTTTAAATGACCTTTTTTTTTTTAATGTCTAAAAATTCAAGTTCTTATCTTTCTTAATATAGTTTAGCATTAGTCTTGACAAGTGGTGAGAATAACCGAAGCATCTTGACGTACAGTCCAATTTACAGAATAAAACACAAAAAAACCACGGAATTTGAATCTGATTTTTGTATAAAATATTAAGACAAATGGTAAGTTTAGTTTTGGCACAATGCATGCTTGGTAGATTGAATAACTTTTCTTGTTCTTTTTAAAGGAAATGACTGTGCTTGGAAAGCCTAAAAGACCTCGTAGCGGCTTTAACATTTTTGTGTCAGAAAACTTTCAAGAAAGTGAGGGAATTTCACCTGCGGTAAGCCAGGAAAGATTATTCTTTAAAATAGATTGTATTCAGAAAATCTGTTTGGTATTCTGTGACTTTCAAAGACACTGTTCAACAGTTCATTATCTGGATTTTGCTTTGGTTAGGTTATTTCTTTTTTAGGCTGTCGTGAATTTCTAGCTGTACTGCTGTTGACATGTCCTATATAAGCTGGCGTGTGGGTATACAGACTTAAAATATTTGTGCTATTTTTTGCACTTCAGCGTTACAGACTTCCATCTGCTCCTTCTGTGAGGAGAGAATTCTACTTTTCTTCGTTGTGGTGTAGAAATACGTTAGTTTTTCAAATGGTTGTGGTGGTCTGCTACCGTTCCTGTAGCAGTGCTGCACTTTGGGGTGATTTAAGTTACGCTAATGGATCGCTGCACTTGAAGTGCTAAAGGCCTCCCCTGTGTGCCTAATTAATATGTTCCTTACCCTGTGCATTTAGTCAGCAAATCAGGACGGTGGAAATAAATAAAAAAAAAAAAAAAAAAAAAAAAAAAAAAAAAACAAAACAAACCCCAAACAACGAGGAACAAACCATGCACAAGGCAGGCATCCCCAGTCAGCTGAGGCCCAGTTTGACGCACACGTGGCAAAATACTTCCGAAGTGGTGCAAAGTTTCGTGAGGACATGGTTAATACTCCGGTGGGCTTGGCTTAAGTTAGGGTTTCGTTTAAATGAAAGGAGTACACAGGGGGAGATGTGGTCATGTTGCTATAAACCAGCTCAGCTGTTCTGTCTGTCCGCTTTCGCGGCAGGGTGAGGAACTTAAACTGCTGCGTGCTTATATTATCTGTAAATGCAGCTCAGATGGTGCCCAGCAACTTGTTGAACTGTGTCGTTTATTATTTACCTACATTAAGAGGGTCGGGTATTAAACCCATGTGACTTTGTGCTTTTTTTTCCATTGGTATATACTTTGCTTTTACTAGTTACTAACCCTCTGTGGGCAGTCTGCTGTTAAAATAATCCTAATATATTGCATATTCTATATCCTGTAGGCAAAGCTGAAACAATTATTTGATGTGTGGCGAAAACTGTCCAGTTCTCAGAAGCAGGTATGTCAGCAGATTTCAATGAGACTCTGATCTAATCGGAAAATGAGCAGCTTGAGTCAAAATTAATAAATTCACGCAAAATCTTGCACTCGGTTGTTCAAAATATAATACTGAGGAAAATACTCATTACCTTTATTCCAGTAGTGACCATTTCTTTCAAAGTGTTGATGAAATGTGTGTGCATGTTATAGGATGGAAGTTCTGTATGCCTGGAAATGGATGCGGAGTGGCATCTAGAGAGGAAGCTGGAATAATTTGCAACCGTTTGATTTTTTTGTAGTAATATATAATATTTGTAAATGCCAGCATAGTAATTTGCTGCTCACGGAAAGGCTTTTGACAGGTAGAAGCAATGGAATTCTATCTTGGGGATAGTTTTCCGCCAGCCAGCTTTATTGGGGTATTGAAATATGAACCTGCGGATGCCCAAACGGCAACACGTGTACATGAAAATATATACTGAAATAGAATAAACCTCAAAATTTTCAAGTGTTCTGTACTTTTCCGCCCTTTCTCCTGAGTGCCCTTCCAGATTGTTTTGAATGTGTACTTAGAACGTGCACTAGGTTCACATTCTTTCTGCAGGAAAAGAAAAATTGAGAGAGTTGTGCAGAAATACCTATTCCTGTTCCTTATCTAAGCCAGCTCTCTCAAGCCAGTGCTCCAAAAACCTTAGCTGTTAGTAGCAATACTGAATAACCTTCCTTTTCAGGAACGAAAGGTTTCGTATTTTTGAGCAAGTTTGATGTTTGGTTTTTTTTTTTAAATTTGCTGGAGGTGAAAGCGAACGCCTGGGATGCTGTTATGGTTTGAGGAACCCACAACAATTTATTGTCATTTAGACAATTATTCTATCACTCAGGGACCCCCTCCGTACGCAGGAAGGGGAATCAGGGAAAAACAAGGAATCCCAAGGGTTGTACTATAAACAGATTTAATAGAATAAGACTAAATAATTAACAATAATAATATTAAAGAACCAGTATTGATCTTGATAGCAATATAAAATATACCAGGATTACACTCAGCCCATTTTATCAGTAGGAAGCCGTGCACTCCCGGCAGGGGACAACAAATGTGGGACACTGCTGAGCGCTGTGGCTCTGCAAGGGAAGGCTCAGGGCTCTGGCACCAGGGCAAAAAGTTCTCTGGATCACCACCATCAAGGGAGAAAGAGAACTCCTCAGCAAACTTTAATTTATATTGAATGTGATGTTCATGGTATGAAATAATCCTGTTGGTTAGCCTGGGTCAAGTGCCTGGGTCTTGCTCCTCCTCATCCCTGGACCTGGTGAGCTCGAAAACACTGAGACCTTGAAGCCCACACACCATAGCAGGCTATAAAGTAAATATTTTCACAAATTCAGACACTAGAGTCTTCTAAAAGTGCCATTTTCTCAGGCATTAGAAGACAAATCAGTCCTGTGTCGCTCAAACCAGGATAGATGCGCACTGCATGGGTCTGGTTGCCTTTGTATCAAAGGGAGGGATGTGACATGGCAGTTATCCTGAGAAAGCCCCTTCTGTAACTGTTGATACCCGGTTTTCTTCCAGCCATACCTGCAGCTCGCTGAAGATGATAAGGTTCGGTACGAGAATGAAATGAAGTCATGGGAAGCAAAAATGGTTGAACTGGGACGTGAAGACCTGATACGTTCCGGAAAGCAAAAGCCAATAAAGAATACTGCTGAAACTGAAGCAGCCAAAGCTTCCTCACGTGAAAGCAAGGCGAAATCAAAGTTGAAAAAATCAGAGGAATAAAATGGTTAAGTATTTTATATTGAATCCCCTTTGGTTGTCATGTCTATCCTGCTGTGTTAATGCTGCAGTCAGCATTAGCACTGAAATTTGGAAACCCTACAAGGGGCCTGTTGGAGAAGTAGAAAAGGTGATCAGGTAGGAGAGAACTCAGCGTCTCTTGGAAGCGACTGAAGTAGTCGTTGCAGGGGTGGCCTCGGCCGCCGGACAATAACCGGTTAATCAAGCTGTGAATAGTGATACTGACATCAGCAGAGCTCTCCAATAATGGTAGATAACAGCTAGCTTTTATAAGATGTTTTTTATGAAAGCGAAAATATTCTACAACGTTACCATCTAAATTCTGTAAATAAGAGCTGAAATATGACTTAATGCTGCTGTGTTTTATTCCCTCCATGGTATCCGTTGTGAAGAGAAATGTTCTACATTTCAACAAAAGGCACAAGAAATTTAAAATGCTAACTTTTATTTTATGCATTTTTTTTTGTACGTATCAATCTGTGTATACCACTTATGTTGCATTTAATTAAAGACCGTATGAGTTTTCTATAAACGGATTTTTATTGGACTTTTATTCCATGGTTTTGCTTGGATACGTGTGAACACTTTTGCCTTCCTGTTGTCACATTTGGGACTGCCTGGAAGGAAAAAAACGCGTGAACTGTTAGAATTTTGGGTTTTGATGGAATAAATATAGGTATTTTGAAAAGCTGCTTGTTTTTTTTCCCCTGGGGTCTGTGTGTCGTAACAGAAGTCTTGCAGATATTTTGAAGAACCTGTATTTTTAGAAGGCAGG
>VZSZ01003414.1:19300-38930 GCA_013398815.1 Ibidorhyncha struthersii | reverse complement strand
CGGGTAATCCCGGAAGTGTTCCTCACGGCGCCCGCCGCCCTTCCCTCAGAGGGGCCGCGCGCCCCGCGCATGCGCGCCGCCGGCCGCCCAACTCTCGCGAGAGGCGCCTGTTGGCGCTCTTGTGGCGGCGGGACGGGCGGCGCGGCGGGTGAGGCGGGATGGGGTTGTTGGAGCAGTGCGAGGCCGCCTTCGGCTCCCCCGACCTCTATCGCATCCTGGGCGTCCGCCGGGAGGCCTCGCCCGAGGAGATCCGCCGCGGTTATCACCGCGCTTCGCTCCGCGTACACCCCGACCGCGCCGAGCCCGATGCCAAGGAGGAGGCGACGCGGCGCTTTCAGGTGAGGGCGGGCGGGCGGCGGCCCCGACAGACTAGCTGGGCGGGCTGACTGACTGATTGACTGACCTGACTGGACTGGGCTGACTTACTGACTGGCCCCTGTGTCCCCACAGATCCTGGGTAAGGCGTACGCCGTCCTGAGCGATGCGGAGCAGCGTGCCGTGTACGATGAGCAGGGCAGGGTGGACGAGGAGGGCGAGGCGCTGAGGGGCGAGCGGGACTGGCAGGAGTACTGGCGGCTGCTCTTCAAGAAGGTGAGAATCGGGCTGGGGGCTGGGGTTCGGCGGTGGGGCCCCGCAGGGCTCACCTCAGCGGGACGGCAAGCTCTCCGCGAAGGGGAAGCCCCCTGCTTCAGAGTTGTAGCTTTGTCTCCCTCATGGCCTTTTTGTAAAACACTGGATTTTCTTATGCTGTCTCTTAAATCCCTCTGGTGAACAAATCATGTAACTCAAGTGTTGCCTCTCTGCTTCAGATCACTGTAAATGATATCGAAGAGTTCGAAAAGAGCTACAAAGATTCAGAAGAAGAGCTAGCTGATATTAAAGCAGCATACATGGATTTTGAGGGTGACATGGACAGAATAATGGAGTCCGTGTTGTGTGTGGACTATACAGATGAACCACGAATACGGAAAATCATAGAAAAAGCCATTGACTCTGGAGAAGTCCCGTCCTACAAAGGTTTTGTAAAGGAGTCTAAGCAGAAAATGCTCGCAAGAAAAAGGCGGGTAAGTTATATCCATCAATCAGGGACCAAAGGGAAACATTATTTATAATAAGTTTTTAATGTCTTGTGGTAGAAATAAATGAAACTGTTCTTAAGACAAACGTTTGCCACAGGATTGCAGGGTTACAGATCTTGCTCAGTATCTCTGACTTTCACATCTAGTCACCTGTATTCCCTGCCCCCACCTCCCCCAAACTTGTGAAAGGCTTTGGAATTGTAATGGGTCGTTGGCTATTACTTCTTTATTTTATTTCATTATTATACACAATGGCTTATTACAGTTTAGCACTTCCCTGCATTTATTTACAAAGACATGAGTTGCTGGAGTTAAGAAGTGTACATGGGGTGGAAATACGTTATGCTTGCCTTTTGGCAAGTGTGAAGTAACATTCTGAACTAAATGAAACCTGGGTTCTCCAATCTGAGTTTTTTTAGACACTTTGTAGAATGTTATATGCACATCACGGTAACCTTTCTCTAAGTTAAAGAAAATGTAATAGCTGCTAGGACCAAAAAAGCATGGGTGGGGGGGAACAGGGATGGGGATGGACATTTCATTCAGCATTGTGAGACAGCAAAAACCTGTCCTGCTTTACTAAATTGCGGAACCAGAATGGGCTTTGTTTAACTGATTTCTCATCAGTGGCCAAACTTGGAAACCGTTCATGTTTCCTTGCAGCTATTTGTATACAGATGAAAAAAAAAAAAAAAAGGTTTGGTAACCACTATAAGACTTTGTCAAATAACGTGTAAAATACTTTTTAAAAAACTAGTTTGCTATTTTAGGCAGAAAAAGAAGCTAGAGAGGCAGAGAAGACTAAAGATGAACTGGGCCTTGGTGGAGAAGATGACCTGAAAGCGCTGATTCAAGTAAGGCTTTTTATATCTGTTGAAGATAATTACGTTACTGGCTTATAATCGTGTTTTCCCTGAGCATCTTTGTATTTTGGATCCTTGCAACTCTTCTGAGTTCCTGAGGTTAAAACCTGACCTTAATGTTAACTATCTATGTACTTTAATTAATAGCCAGATTATGGTATGGATTTTATTACCTACATCTTCTTAAAAATTAACGAAGTTATTCTAATCTCCTTACTGCATACACAATCAAAATATATAACTTCTAGTTTTAGGTTGTTAGGGAGTGTTAGTGATTCTTTCTGAGGGATTCCACAAGGATGTAGGAGTTTATAGGTCTTACTATTTTGCTTTTGTATCTTGTGGATGGAGGAAAGAAACATACCGTTTACATTGGAACATTTTGTTTCTTCTTTCTTATTGTCCAGTGGGCTTCCTAGAATGTTCATGCCTCAAACTGTAATGGAGTTTTGGGTCTGAACTAGAAATTGCTTTGCTTTTCCTAGCCTTATGTCATGATTTTTTTTATAGTTGTTCTTTACCTCTGTCTTGATACTTCTGGAAGTTAGGTATAGAGCCTAGAGTATGCAAGTAGGCTTTTGCTTGACAGTACTATACCTCCTGTAGCATGTACTGCCTGCCTAATATATTCTGAGATCTTATGTAGCTATCTAACTTCAGTAGAATAATCTGTATTGGGAAGTAGTAGAGGTTTTGAGGTTGGTTGTTTTTTTTTCCCTCCCTCAGAGCAGAAATAAAGATCGAAAAAAAGAAATGGATGACTTTTTGGCACAACTGGAAGCAAAATATGGGAATAATGCTAAAAAAGGAGGAAAGAAGACTGCAGCCAAGAAAGGAAAGAAATAAAGAACTTTGTAGGCTGAAATATCAGGTATCATTTTGTATGGGAACACGTGGATTTGGGAGAACAGCGTTTTTTCTGGACTACTGTTTTGGAGTGTGTGTGCATCAACTTGCTGTGACAGGGGGGTATGATGCAGAATGCATCGTGAACAAGAAATACAAAGCATTCTGGTGCTACTGTTTAAAATACTGTGGATGCTCTTCAGTTAAGATCAAACAGATTCTTGACTAAAAGTTTCATTACGGTAAGGAAGTGGTGTGATGTTTGGGATGCCTAGGTGTTCATGAAACCTGTGTTAAAGCACCTTCCTTCCAAACACCCAGCAGATGGGTAAAACAATGTAATCCCGCACCTTTGAGAGTCTTCAGTACTGGCTCCTGCGGCTTCTGAGTTGGAAACCTTATCTTTTTGCTAGTCACACGTTTCTTTGTAACAAACCTGCTGTTTTTAAAGGTCTTTGCACTTCAGCTCAACAGGTGTTTTTCAGGTATTCCAGTGGTTTTACAAACATACTTTGGAAATTTGCAGATTTAATAAACAAGAAGTTTTTGCAGAATTCTGTCCTATGTTGCTTCCCCAGGCCTCTCTACGCTTTCTAAGTGGCTGTTCAAAACAAACTGATCATGTTGACTCTTCTGACTGATTTCAGTCAAGTAAATATACATGTTTCTATAGCAGCTGAAAATGTGGCTGGAATGTTAACTGTTGCGTTAGTGCTGGTGATGCTATGTTAGATGAAAGGGCCACCTAGTGTTTGGTCTTCGATTTCCTGTGGCAAATGCCTTAGGAAGAATACGAGACTGCAGCAGGTATGTGACTATGCGGAAATTCTCTAACACACAGAGGTGAGGTACTAAACTTATAAATTCACAGAATGGAGTTGGTTCTTTGTATTCCTAGGGTTTCTGATGGCCCATGACAAGGAGTTCCAAAGCTTAGAAATGTATTGCGTGCTATTTCAATAGCATCACAGTAAAGTCTGCTGTAGGATGGTAGTGATTAGCTACTTCATTATATTTGTCAACAGTTCTGTTACTTCAGAAGTTAATTACTCCTGTAACATGTGCAAATACTCAGAAGGTTTTTGCTTCAGCTGGTTTTAAACCACTTGATGTAGTGTGCAGGGGGATGAATTCGAAGGGTAACTAGTTTTCAACTTGCTCTGTAGCTCAAAGGAATGAGGTTGGCTTTATTTTGTGGATCGCTTTTTCAAAGGCTTACGAGCCACAGGGCGAACACTTACTTTTGAATTGAAGGTCCTCCCTGCATCAGTGCTACCATTCAGGACCTGACTATTTAACAAAGCTTCCTGGGGGGAAGCTAGAGGTAGATGGTACTCTGCTCCTTTTTACTTGCCTGCTTTCAAAAATTATCCTGATTCTGAGAGAGTACAGCATATGTTGCCTGAGAGAGTACAGCGTATGTTGCGTATATGTTGCATAACATGACTTGAACATTACTTTTACTACAAAAAATAGGTATCTAACAGCCCAGGAGAAGTCTCTAGTGTCAACCATCTACAGAAACCAAGAATTACCCTACGATGAGACTGCTTTCACTTCTTCAACACACTGACTCCTCTAGGCTACATTACATTATGAGAAGTCTGTTCAAGTTCATTTGTGTATTTTTGTAACTCTTATGCACCAGGGCTACAGAAGAGTAACTTGGTCCCTGAGGAATGGCACGGGATGCTTATCTCCAGTTAGCTTGAGAAAACTAAATGACACACTGTACAATGTTCCAGTAGTCTTAGCTGTTAAGAGAGATTGTATTTTGAAAGAATTTAGTGAATAGAGGCCTCTCTTTAGCATCAGTTTATGCAAACTTAAGAGGTTTAGATTGAGCCCAGAGCTTTTTTCCCCCTCTAGAAATGCAAAGGAAAGCTAATCCAGTCACATTTGCACAGTTCTGCTTTGCTTTCTTTTCCTTTCTTTTTAATTAGAGCATGCTTGGATCAACTGGACTCAAGAACTTCAATACTGATTAAAAATTATTAGCTGTTCTGTAGGTACCGCTAACATTTGATAGATTGCCTAACTTGGAGTGGGGAAATAGGGGAGCCACTTCATAAAGAATACTGACAAGTCTTTTCCATTATGAATTGTAATTTGGAAAATATTAATAAGGAAATTTAGAAAAAAGTGCTCTTTAATTGGATATAAAGGAACAACTGTTTTCATGCAGTGTCCTAACTTTGTTAAAATACAGTAAGTCGTTATCCTCGCCTTGTCTTTGCACTTACTTGTAGTCTGGCGCTTACTGCTTTGAGAGCAAGACCTTCAATTAATCATTTGTTTTAAGAAGCTTGTATTTCATGTGTTTATGTTTTGGAGCCACAAGGGCAACTACAGCAAACACCTCTGGTATGTCTCTCACACGGCGCAGAACACATCTACTAAAAGCTATATTGCATCTGTGGGTTGTGGAACTTCATGGTGGAGCGCAGAAATCTTGTATAATTACAGGTATTTTTAGAAAGGGAGACTGACCTAGTCTGTGAAATGACGATAACATATCTTACCAGGAAGACAGTGTACTTTCCTTGAATACTGTCTGGAACTACTTGTAGTAAGAGACTCCTTTTTGTCTCTTAGACCTCCTTCAGTCACTTGAGGAAGAGGTATAAGTATATACCACAGGAAAGGTCAGTGGCATGCTGCCCTTAAAACTGTCGGTTCTGTCCATCTGGTTTGCTACCTTATTTTTACTCAACAGTGTTAATATCCGCTGCAATTACTACAGGATTCATAACCTGCCTAAGTTGAGCAGTATCATGTGGAGTGCTTTGCTTTTTGATAGTATAGTATTGCTTTAAACATATAGAGCTTTCAATTACTACTGCTACGGAAGGCCTGATCAATCTTTTGTAGAGCTAACGGAAAAATCAGCAGGTTCTGCACTACCTGCCTATAACAACATGAACCAGACACAAGTCAGTAATGGGAAAACAGCAATGACTGAGAGCGTTTGCTAGATTTACTGTCCACTGGAGTATATTCACCTTTCCACTGGAGTATAACTTTTTCTACTGGTAGAAAATGGAATGTTTAAGTATACCCCTTCTAATCTTTGGCAGCTGCTTCTTAGATTTATATAAAAATAATTATTCATAAGGAAGGGTGTTTGAAAACTCCCTGTAAACAACATTGACATTGCTGAGAATGAGACGTGGTTCATGACTCTCTGGAGATGGATGGATACTTCTTCATGGCACGTCAGAACCCCTGTTTGCTTTTTGTCACTGATCCACTTCGACTGTGGGCTTTCACAGAACCATGCAGCTGAAGACCTAATAAACAGAGTTCATGTACAACTTGAAGACTTCTGGAAGGTATTAAAACCAAGTATCAAATACATCTCCTTTAGCTTAAAATTAAAATGCTTTTTTTTTTTTGGCTTTTTATTCTAATATGTGACTATCAACTGCACTATACATAACATCTGTAAATTTGAGACGAGTGACTGGCCTTCCAAAACGGGCAAAGCTTGTGTTTTCATAGCTGCTGCATTGCAGGGAACTACTATACTTCTTGATATCTCATGAAGTATTCAAGTCTACAAACTTACTCTGCTGCTATGAATTTTATTTTTTCTTGTTAATACAGCAGTCATAAAACTCATCTTGCATTTAAAGATACCGGGTTGCTTTTTATGGAGGGGAGCAGATACTTATTTTTATTTCAGTAGGAACCACTCCTTTCTTTCTTAAAAACAAGTTACTTCAATTTAGTGTCTTTGTTAAACTCAGATTCCCTCTTGTACCACTTATACTAGCAGTAGTAGGCCATTCAGCTATTAAACAAGATAAAAGACCTCTCCTGTCCTCTGATGATCACCCATGTACTTGCTACCTTAACCTTTGCTGCTTCCATTAACTTTTGCAGCTTCAATCCTATCTTGTTTATTTTTATGTGGGAAATTCTGAGAACTGCATAAGGAATCCCAAAACACTGTGATGAGAGGAATCCACTGTAACTTGTCTTGACAGACCTATTTTCAGAAAGTGCCTCTAATCCCCTGCTCTGTGCCACCTGTTCCAGGTGGAGGTGACACTTAGCATCAATACAAAGTTAACAGGGAGTGCTCAAGGTGAACTCAGGTGAGAGTTATAAAGACAGCATTCAGAAAAATGCTCTACCATGGCACAAAAGTTAACTTTTGCTCCACCATAATCTCTGAACAAAATCCCTTTCAACTGACTAGCCTAGCCCTTTGTGTGTGCCATGAGGTGAAAAACCTAAATCTCTGGATGTAAAGTTGAAATAAGTAAGGTTCATTGGTCTACCATAACACTTGTGTACACATGCGCAACTTAATCTTGTAGCTTCCTACTATGAAAAAAGAACCACAGCCCTCGTTGTGACTGTGTAGCTATTCTGAAGCATATATGAAGACTATTTTCAAAGTGTGCTAACTGTAAACCATTTAAGGAGATGACTTTGCAGTGAGGGAAAGGAAACGGGAGGAAAGAGTATGCGTTCCATTCACAATACAACTGCCTTCCTTCTGCCTTGATACTTTGACCAATTAAAAAGAAGTCATTTTAGATGAGATTCACTTTAGGTTATGCCCAGTAATATAAAGTTCATTCAAGTGTTACAAACAAACAGTACAACCATACTCTGATTTTGGAGTGTGCATGTGAACTGTACTGTGCAGTTACTGGCTTTAAAATACACTTTGAGTTGATCTAGTGCAATTCTAGTACAATCTCTTCCAGATACAGTGCAAATAAGTTTCTTTTGGACATAATGCAATTTCTTTCAGTTGTATAGCTGAGCAGAAATAAAATCCTTGGCCAGGAAGTAGTTGTTGCTAGTTCTGTTTAAATGGGCAAGTCCTGCTCTTAACTTGGACATGAGAGGCATTGGGGCTGATTACATCAAGCTCCCTTAAAGGATTTGATGTACTAGGTGGTAGTAAAATAAAAAAACAACCACACACCAAATCGTACTCTACATGCAAGTGTAGAACTTGTATAATGGAAAATTTAAAACATGAAATAGAACTTTGAAAAACCTCCTCAATATAAGAAGTGCATCCCTGTCCCAAAAGCTTACCTCTTGCTTGATCTTATTAAATTCTGTGACTGATAAGCATACCTGAACCTGTCGATCCTTTGCTTGTCCAAGATTGATTACTGTAATCAATAACAGTGCAAGAACGGCGGTGCTCTGGATCTGGCTGAAAAGACAGTTCAAGTTATTTATGTTTGCATGAAAAACTAAACATCAACATTAAAACAGAAGTACAAACTACTTATGAATTGAGAAATACATATGTTTAAGATGTTGTAAAGGTCTGACTGGAGCTTTTACAAGATTAAGGAGAGTTAAATCAACTTTAGGAGTGGAAAATATACTTCTATAACACTCTTACTTGGAATGATCGCTGGGCCAGTTAAAGGCATTCTCACTCTTCTGGAAACTGTTCTGTTTCAAAATAGATTTTTAGAAAGTTTGTATACTTCTAACTGCTAAGTCAAGGATGTTGAAATTAAACACAGAAACCAAGCCAACAGCTATTTAAAAGCTATTGTTGAAGTTATAACTTTTAAAGCCTAGAAAAAAATTCTTTGTTAGCTAGGACAAGACACCTCAGTATAGTAGGTGTTGCAGTAAATTAAACCAAGAGCATTTGGTACCAAAACAGACTGGACATTAATAGCACAGCCACCTTGTGCAAGAAAGCAATGAGGACCCTTGCGTTTTTGAATATAGCTGTAGGAATGACTTCCTACTATCTATGCAAAACTTTAAAGCATCCTCTCCTACCCCCTGGTTCTTTTTAAGCCTTCACAGAAGATGCTAGATCACCAGTGCAGATAACAGGCTGAATGTTGCACCTAAGGTAACACTTGGCTTTTTCCACAAGCATCTCAAACTTGTGTTTTTCAAGCAAAGTTTAGTACCACCAGCTGCATATAGGTGTAGTCAGGAGCTGGCTGTGAGGACTCTAGTGCAATAGCTATCCATGAACAAGTGACTTGCCCTGTTTGTTTCAGAAGTGCCAAGCAGTGATGTTTCTGTTAACCTCTGAGTATCTAATCAAGTGGCAAACTTGATGAACTCCCTGGCACTGATCACCTGTGACATTTGGTTCTCGAGTAACATTTACCTATGTTAATTGTCAAAGCACCCTATTCAGTAACTAAGGATGATTTAGTATAATTTGCCATACTTTACCAAGAACGTGCTGGTTCTGTTAGGCTTGGAGAAATGATCACGTAAGAAAAGCCGCTCCTGTAGCTGCTGGTGGGTATCTTGTGTTGTTACACTGTGAGCTCGACTTGAATTCCCTCGAGATTTCTGTATTGAAGAATAACACAGTTACGACTTTTTTCTTATTGCAGCAGTACATTTTAAATAATTAGCCTAGGGATTAAAGCTAATTTTCCAAGTCAATTATTCTACACCTAGTTATGGGGAGGAAAAAATTCTACCATTAACTGGAATTAAAGCATTCAATTCTGGGTGATGCTGTTAGTCAAAATTGCTGTGGCATTTTTCGTGCATCTGTTTCAGTTGCTGTCACTTACAAGATAACAAATAAACCAGAACTCTTGGGTTTGGTAATTGATCAGCAATGATTACAATTTTAGACTAATCAATAATAAAATTAAATGATTGTGTGTATTACCGTTGGCCTCTGGGAGCCTGCAGTGCTCACATGCTCTGCCACACTGGCGGTAGTGATAGGTGGTAGAAGGTTATTTCGGCTTAGCGGCAGTGGGGAGGGTGAGGTCAGCTGCTCATGCGCAGTCAGACTGAAATGCACCAATAAAAACAGAAAAAACATACAGTTTATATGTTTGGCATTGTGTAAACATACAATATTGTCAGTTTGTGTGGCATTATGTAGACAATATTAAAACCAAGAGCAAGGGTTGCAGAATTTTGCTACAAGAGCCTGCTGTTAAGGCTGACTATTGGAGACTGTATTTAAAAAAGGAGTTCTGCAGCGGGTGAAGCTTTCAGAATGTTTAATATTAAGCATATAGGCAAAGTAAGTCCAAGAATGAATACCGGAGCAGCAGTCCTGGGAATGGGTGTATATAAAAGCTAGTTGGTGGTTAAAATGCACCTCTTATCCAGTGCATTTTGAAGGAATGAGCTGTGCAGCTGGCATTGCAGAATAAAGGTGTGTGTACATAAAGCTGTCTTCATGAGCAGTTGCCATACAACGGTAGAATCTTGTCCGCCTGTTCCCAGACACGGCATTATTTTCTGCTCTTTGTCATACCCTTTAGGATGAACTACTGCTTACTGTTAACTTCAGGCTAGCAATTGAAGATAAACAATGAGCCTCAAAAACAGCAGTGGGCCATATTTTAAGCAGAGAAAGTAAAAAAGCTACATAACGCAAATGCATATTGTAGTTCTTTCACTTATTACAAGTGTCAAATAAAACATTGGGGGGGTAAAACAAGGCTTCTACCTTCTCCATATTTTGTTTGAGTATTTGAAGGAACCAGGTGCAAGAAGCTTTTAGAAGCCGTCTGAAGGGAGCTAAACCAATCTAATCATACAAAATACAAAATGAATTAAGCCTTAGTCACAGGAGGCATATAGAAGAATAAGTATTCTATTTTGTAGATACAGCCTTTTCATATGAAAGCCTTTTTCACATGAAAGGTGTCTGTATGTTGTATGTTTGAGAAGCGCTAGAAATGATCAAGAGGCCTTAGCTCTATATGTGTTCTGGATTTGACTGAAGGATGTTCTGTAAGAATACATTAGAAAAGCTTCAAACGGTAATCACCATTTTAAAGAAGACTTTCCTAGTGCTGTCTACATACGTTTAAACATATATGCTAATATAATGAAAGGGGAGATGTTAACAATTGTTAAATTGATTGAAGCCTGAGGAAAGGGAACAGAAGCATAAAATACTGGAAGAATGTAGAAACATCAGTTGCAAAGAGACAAAGAACAAATCTCTAAATAGTACATGACAAAAATAAGAGGCTGGATGAGTTTATAGGTAAACTGCAAAACTAAAAGGAAATTATGTCAAATTGACAAAACGTGGACTACAGTATTTTAAACCCTGCATTGTTTCCTAATACCCTGTAGTCCCTGTAAATGACTAAACTCAATCACATCATTATGACAAACAAAACTAAGATATTCTAGACATGACTGGAGGTTCACTGAGGCCAGTAAGAGCCCTTTGGTTATCTTCAGTTAGATTGGTAACAGGTTATCTAAGATGGGAACCTTCTTTATAGCCCAGTCTGGGCTAGGGTAGCAACAGGCAGCTGATGACCAAAAACTGTGGACTTCCAAGTTCATCTTGAAAATAGGCTATAGAAAAAGAAAGCTGATGTCAAGAAAGAGATGGTGGTATTTGCTTTGCTTGTACTGGACAGGCTGAGAACTATAGTTTGTGTTCAAAACAGCCTAAATATGTGCCTTGTAGCATAGTAAACAAACTTTAGCAACTCAGCTTCCTCAGGGGAGATTGTGCTTTAATGGGCAATTAATTTCTTTGATCAAATAATTCATGTTCTTTCTATTCCACTGAATGCTCTTTGTATAAGCTGGGTTGTCTAAATACTGTAACTTGCAGTGAGAAACTGGTTTTGAAACGTACAGTCGAGTTCTCCTGAAGACATCGTCCACAGACCCTGGGGTCCCAGTACGTGAGTGGCTTGTATCGATGGGATGCAGGGTACGTGGTGGTGGGTTTCGCCTTCGTGTGGAACGTGACAGGGATGATGTACTGAGCTCTAGAGCACGATTTGGCCACACTCTGGTAGAAAGGATGGAGCTGGAGCCTGGCCGTTTGTCATCCAGGTCCCTAACAAAACAATCACAAAACCAAAAAAGATATGATCAATATGACCAATAACTACCCTGTTACCAAAGTACTCAACTACAGGAGTCTATTTTTTCCTTTTTCCATTACTATATAAAGTAATTTACAGCTAAATTAGAAAAGGATAAGGGATGTAAAAGAAAAGAGAACGCCTATCTTTATTTTTTTCCTTAACTATGAACTTTGTGATTGAAGATTCCAGTATAAAAGTAACAGAACAAATTAAAAAAAAAACACACACTGTAAACATCCGTTTGCACACCCATAGTTTAGATCTGACACAAGTCCACTTCTCGGAAGTGAGCAAATCATTTTCTGTATCCCATTCTGAGCTTCATCTCTTTTCAGGATGTCAGCGCCGACAGCAACGCCATGGCTGTTCACTAAATGGTAAACTAGCAGCATGAAAACAGAAAACCTGTACTAGAGGCATACCGTTTCATAGAGGATAAAAACATAGACAAACAAGCATGAAAATAATTGAGAATTGCTTTCTCCAGTGAAAATTATCTCACAATGTTTTGGGTTGAATCCCTCTCACTGTGAGAGTGCTCTACTTTACACCTGACGATCTATAGTTCTTACAGTGTTTTCTCCATTGCAGGCAGATTCCTTTGCTGTAACTGGATCCCATGTATTACCATCAAGCCATTTAGATTACGTTGAGAGCTGCTACTTGACCCTTGAGAGAGATTTACCTGAAAGTTTAAAAAATAAATAAGTAAATTACTGTTTGGCAGACATACACACATATTTACAGATTTTGTCCTTGTAAATAGTTTTGGAGGGAAGAAATTAATTTCTTCTGTGACATCCAGATATATATACTCAGTTATATTATTTCCCCCTCCAAGACAGGCATCTTAGCATTCCATTTTCCTTGCAAATGGTAGTGCTTAGAAAATGTATCCCACCCCAACTGAGCTTCTCATTTGTATGGCAGGATCTTCCACCAATGGCTATAATCAGAAGCTTTACGAAATTAATTTTCAGTGTACGTTGACATTTTATGTCAAGAACAGAACTGCAAACTCCTTTCCTGGAATACAGACTGATCTGTAAAACCATCAAATTCCACCCACCATAACAACAGCAAATGGAAAATAGCAGAGCTTTAATCTCTCCAGCATACATACTTGAGGTGTTTTTCTCCTCTTTTTGCTTTTGCGGCCACATCTGGTTTTCGGGCACTACACATACGGTACAGGAAACATGAGGAAGAGGCAGGGGGTAGAAATAAAGGAGAAAGAAATAAAAAGAAATAAGGAAAGAGTTGAATTAAAATGGAGTAAATGGGTAACACTTTGGTGCTCACCACTCTAGGGGCAGATCGTCTAAAGCAGATTATATAGTCAAATTCAGTGTCTGAGAAAATAACCCACTGTTTTACAACTGCACTGAGAGTTGTCCTCTATCGCCTGATGAGTTAACTATAGATAAGCTGGTGAGAATGTGATCTCACACACGCAATCCTCTATCTCACAATTTAGTTCAAACGTCATTAAAATGTAGAACTACATCATTAATGAACAGTCCGATACATATATAAAGTTTTAAAGAGAAAAGTAGGAATTAAAACTTGCAACTGAGGAATAACAGAACTTCAGTGTTAGAAAGGACAGTCAGCATTCATACAAACCCCAAACTATAGTTATGCATCTAAACAGTGCCCTGACGTACTCGAATCTGTTTGCCTAGGTAGCGCTGTATTGATTCATCCCTACACGAACCAGCTGGCTAAAAATACTTACCAGGTTCGATGTCGATGTGACTGAGGGCATTTTAGTTTGTGGCACACGAGGTAACAACACTGGCAGAGGATCAAACTCCAACGGGCTTTCAGGATCTGCTCTGATTGTTTCTACTGTTATGATATTTTTCTCATCATCTATATAAAGCAACAGAGAATTCCTGTCAGTACAGACTATTGGCATTGCTAGTTGTGGACAGTACTATGAATCCAACTTTTTAAAAGAGAGTCCTCTTAGATGCTAAGCTCTATTAAATCTTTTGAAAGCATGCCTCGCACTGTTAGCCAAGTAAATAACCTTTCTTTGCGCCCCCCTCCCCCAAGAGTTTATTCCCAAGTACATCTTGCTCTCATTGCATCCTTGCAAAATTAAGTAACTGAAATCCCCTTTTGAATCTTCAGTTTAACTGTGATCCTTACCAGAGGCTGACCCTTCCCAGTGTCTGCAGATTAATTCTTCCATGCAGCCCAGGACTTCACTCCACACATCATCAAACACAAATGTGAGCACAGAATCCTTCATGCAGGAATACGGAGAGATAGGAGGAAACCCCAATTTCCATCTACCAGAGGACAGTCTCATTTTCCTCTCATGCAACTCCTCCTCCCTGTAAAAATGTAAGCATTACCTGTAACATAAACACATTTTCTTTGTCTCCTATATTTTGTTGCATTTATTTAATAGCATTAAAACAATGGCTAAGGCTCCATTTCTGTTCTATTTTCTCTTAAACTGAAATAGGTCCAGGCAGCTGGCTGAATAGCTCAAAGACATTACTTCAGGAGAAGTTTTGTATTTAGCACACAGTATTATTTTCTGAGAGCTGATAGTTTAATAAACAGCATTATCAGATAACAGTCTAATAGTGAAAGAAGCAAGCTTCTGTACATTGGGCACTTGAACTTTTCTTTCTTCCAGAATCTACCACTGACCTAAATGAGAAATGACTGAGACAATCACCTTATTACTGCACACCTTGTTTTCCCCATACAGAATGATTATAAATGATACTTCATGAATAATAATTTACAAAGGAGATCAAAGTTCCATTTAAAAATAAATAATAATAGTTATAGCGGTATTTGTTCATCACATTGTTAAGCTCCATATCTAACGTCACTACAGAGTTCTGAAGATGAGAGAGGAACGTTACTACTCGTGACTGTTTAATTCCACTTTCGGCCTGCTGTTCTAACAGCCAGGAGGTGTTCAGGGCAAGGGCTTAATTAAGTTTTAGATAATTAGATGTAATAAATGAGAGGGGAGAGAAACCAGAATTCATAGCAGCAAGTGGTCTTTGCTGCAGACCCTTCCACAATGCAAAAGGTATTCTGAAGTGTTAAAAATAAAAAAGTTCAGGTTCATCTGCCAAAAGAAATTTTATAGAAGGGAGAAAATAATACTGATGCAAGCACGTTTATTATGTTTTCATATGTACTCCCTGAATTAGTACTTAACATCAAAAAGCTACAAATTTGGGGGAAAAAAAGAAAAAGGAGATACCACTAGAAAAAGCTATAATACTTCTAGCATTATTTTACAGAGACAGCCGTATTGTTTGGTGCAGCAATGTATCTCTGGCCTGGTCAAAGCAAGCCACCTACTAATTTGAATCTCGTGGTCCATGCAGGTAAATGGCTTTATTTATTAAAACCAATTAAGTAGTTAGCAACTGACAGTACCATCCAGAGTCTTTACCCAGGCCATATGTTCATATTGTTGGTTTGAATAAAGTAAAGGGGCAAAAAAAATCCTCTTCATGCCACCCTTAATCCTTTCTTCTTAAGATAAAAATAGGGGTAATTATTTCTCGGCAAGCATCAAATCCACTCTAATTCCTAAATTGCCACTGAAAATCTGCAAAGGTACAATTCTACCCAAAATGCTAATACAAAACCAAAACAGCACACTGCTAGTGCGTGACAACCAACAATTAATTTGACTTAGTATAAAAAAATAAACAGCATTTAAACAAGTTTTATTAACTGTGCCGATACATAGCAGGCTCTTTGTTATGATGGAATGAACTATTTAAACCAGGCACAAAAAAGCCTAGTATGAAAAGATACCAAAAAAAACCCCAGAAGAATAATTTAGCAAACTAAATTGTTTTAGGAAATGGATTGGGAGAATTCCCAGTGCCCTAGCAACCTCAGGCCTTTGAAAATTCTTTAGAGGAAAGATAGGAAAAAAATTAATTCATCGAATACTTTATCAACTAACATAAAAACCAAATANATATATATATATATATATATGTGAACCGCAGAAATTCCAGGACACTGGTACTAGTTGCTGTCTTAATATCCAATACCTACACATCTCTGCGGTCAAATGCTAAATATTCCTCCATTACACCTTCAGAGACAATTACTCCATCTTCGCCTTCTTCGCTTTCTGGAGAACACGAGGTCGGAGACTTGGAACGGTCAGCCTTTTTGTGAATGGGAGTAACAGAAAGAGGTACCTTCTTGCCAAAAACACTAAATCTGAACAGGTGACAGTTTTCAGAAAGCAGAAATGAAAATAAGTTGTTATTCCACTTCAAATAGCAGCATTTGGTGCATTCTAAAACATTAAATAATAAAAGTAGTACAAATGTAGTGCTTTGTATTTTTGAACTTCTACACAAATTTAATAGATGATTAACAGCAGCAAAGGTATTTCTATTTACTGACCAGTTTACTATTGTTAGCAACAAGCACAACTATGTAGTCTTGCTAGCTGGAATGTACTGCTTTTAGGAAAGTGTGCTGTGCACTTTTAGATAACAAGAAAGTGTGATGCATCCAAAGCTCAGCCTAACAGAAAGGAGTTAGGCTTCACATTTTAAGAAGCCTGTCACTGCGGTTCACGGAGAACAAAATTACCTTCCCACCTTGGTACAGTCTGGGTTAACCGCTGGTACTTACTCATTAGAAGCTTTTTCTCCTGGTGAACTTATATCTGAGGAACCTAAACTGCCAGAAGGTGAACTTGAATACCATCCGTACCCTTCATCTGTGGGGATCACGATCTGCTTCCCCACAACCCTGCCATGGCAAAAGCAAAGGATGAATAAATCAGAAAATGTTGAAAGTTAAGATTATGGAAGGGTGTAAGAACACACAGCAGCAAATCCTAAACATTCTACAGGGAAGCTATGTGGTTTTCTTGGTGATAGTTTAAGGTGGTTTCTGGTGTTTTCCCTAGTACGGATTGCTTCAAATCAGGTAAATACATTAAGAAAATTTTGCTTTTTTTTTTTTACGCTTTGCTAATTGTAAGACTTTTGAATATGGACAAAACTATTCCGGTACACGTAATGAAGATTTAAAATTTAAGTTTTGAGATAGCCATAAGGACTGCTGAGCTAGGGTAGGAGGATTTTTAAATTATTTTAAGCACCTGGCTTTTAGCTGTACCATACACCTTTTCTAAGAGAATTTTGCTATGTTAAAGCAAAGTCAGTTGCAAATAGCAATAATCCTCTGGCAAGGAACCAAATGTGAGATAGCAGAACATTTATTAATGACAGTGGCAGGTAGACTACCAGAGTCATCTTTTTATTTCTATCAACTATATAATTGCATAAAACGACCCTGCTACTAACATCGTTTTAAAAGCAACTGTTTCCATCCCTGCCCTTTTATAACTGTGACGGCCCTAGCATGAATCTATTAACAAAATACCTGAGATGAGGAAAGTTGGCTGTCCACTGGTGGCATTCTTCCCGCAGTCCCTCAACATGCACATTTTCTTTCTGCTCATAGAGCAGCTCATCGATTTGTCTGAACATTTGCTCAACTTGTTGTGTGGCAGCTTTATCAAATTCCTAGAAAGGAAAGTTATTCAATAAATACCCAATGAATAGCATTTGGAGTTTTTTTTAACTGTTTTTTTTTTTTTTTATAATTGAAAAAGAAAACTATTTGTTTGAAGCTTAGTGGGACTGATTTAACCAGTTCCATTTCTTTTGCATAGAAAGACATTAACTTTAAATTGTTTCCACCCCAGAGGATGCAGACTGCTGTTAGGACTGATGGTAGCTACACAAAAAGCTTACATTGACACAACAGAAAAACTATTAAAACACTTTGAAATATCTGTATTATGATGTTAAAGACAGTAATTTACATAGAAGAAATCAGAGCAGATAGGACAAAATTCAGTGACATTTTAATGAAATGGAAAATTTGTAGCTTGCAATGTTCCAGACAACAGCAAAACAAAAAGCAATGCAGACTGGCGTGAAACACTGTGGAAGTGAAGGATGTTTAGGACCTTTGTTACATGTTTTTGTGTAGCTAGAATATGGGGTTGGTTCTTGCGTAATTTAAATCTAAACAGTTCCATCTCACCTGAGAGAAAGCAATAGCACACTTTGGTTTGGTAGATGGGGAGTAAAACAAATATTTCTAAATGAAAATAATTTTTTAGGGGCTTACTATATTTTGAGAAACATGCGAGTATGCAGAAGTTTGATAAACTCACACCAAGTGTCTGAAAGTCATCCACTTGTGTTTGGTATTCCGCAACAACAGCATTTATTATGCTGTATAGATACACTTTATGCATTCAGTGATTTGCATTTCCAAAGTTTTAGATGGAAGTGCAGAATATTAACTGAATAACATGAGCCTAATTTGTTTTGATCTGAGAGAAAGGGAAGATGGGGAAGAGAGAAAAAATATGTTCTTTCTATAACCACTATTGTGATTTATTGATAGATCCAATCCTCATTCTTATCCTGAAATGTATTTGCAATGGTATTTCAAATGTCCTTCTACTCACTGTGCTACATCTGGCTTGGATGATTATGTTCTACTCACATCATAGCCCCAAGAAAAGACCGAGCTGTCTTCGGTGGAGGCATCGGCGTAACTCTGACTAGCAGACCATGAATTCCCATCATCAGCTGCAGTAACAGAAGGGTAATCTGATTCCTTCCAGACTTCAGACTCCCTGAAATGCACATATTAAGGAAGAAAAAGAACCCCAACAATACACAATGACAAAAACAGCGGGTAAGTAAACTTTTCTTTCTGAACAAAACGGCATAGATATATCAGAAGAGGTCTTAGCACCGATAGTGTTTTCACAGGGTAAATATTTACTTCACAGGCATTTCAGCAGAAGCTATAGTACACAAGTAATTATAACAACTGTAACTCCTAATAATCTCAATGATACAGGAATTCTAGACGTCAAGCAAAACATAGATCTACCAAAAATTATCTTAGTTAAGCCACAGACTATTTCTAGTCCCAGTTCTGCACCACTCGGGAATTATTTTTATCTTTTCTCCTTTTGTTTCTGCCATAAAATTAGATGATCGGGGCTATTTGGGAGCTGGGAACAGAACACGGCTATGCACTTTTTATTATTTCCAAAAGAGGAAGGACATATTCTGCAACGCTACAGATCGGAGGTAAAGCCGAAGCCTACCGACTCAAGGTAAAGGTAACTCAACACCAAGGTGCCTGGTTTTGCCACTCTCTCTGCAAAAATAATCGTTTTATGTTTTGACAGGTACCTTGAGCTCTCACTGTGGCTTTCAGCCGTGGGAGTGGCTGGGCACACCTCAGCCTGTGGTTCCGGCAGTGGATGATGCCGCAAGGCATGTTTTGGAAGTCCTTGTCTAAAACAAGAAGTGGACCTTGTCATTACTTATAAAAATAAACATCTACAGAGATCCCGAGCTTTACAGGGTGGGGTTTTTTTTTCTGCTTTTCAAGGAACGCACTGATTTGCATAGCAGAGCTCATTTATTTTATTATCAGAAGGCTAATTCTTGTTACCAAAGGTTTAGAGTTAAGGTATCAAACCTAACGCTAGGCTAAACACAGGGGTAAAGGTCTTTGCTTAGAAATCAGCACCTTCCTTTAAACTTAAAATGTTGTGGATTGGGCTACAGCTCTCTAAAAGCAGATATAATGTTGTTGTCCCTGTAGACTTGTAATCAAACGGAACAAGAGCGGCTGCCAAACCAAGCAAGTGAGGAGAAATAGCTTTTGCTAGTTTTGGGTTTTGTTTTTCCAAAGTTTAGGTGTCTAGGGAAGAGGGACAGGAAAAATCAGAGTAGCTGGAGGCAGAGAGAGGCATCAACGCAGGAACCAAGAGCAGCTACCTACCAAAACTGATGTATTTGAGCCTCTCGCCCCCGCCCCGAAAAAGCATCAGTTACCTCTTGGGCCAAGAAAAAACAGGCAAGAACAGGGATTTCACCGCGTTCTCTCGCGCCTCTATTTGTCAAGGGGCGAGCACCCCCCCTGACCCTGCCTGACCCCA
>VZSZ01003414.1:0-18888 GCA_013398815.1 Ibidorhyncha struthersii | reverse complement strand
TGTCCGCCTACATCTGGCAGCGGCAGCCGTTCCGCCTGCGCTGCGTGCCGGCGCGGGGTGAGCGGGGCTGTGAGGGGAAGGCCCGGCGGGCGGGAAGCGGGGCCGTGTGAGGGAAGCCGAGGGTGGGCGGGTGACTGGAGGAGGCCGGTGGGGCTGCTGAGCCCCCTCTCTTCTTCCTCCTCTCCCTCCTCTCCAGGCGAGACACCGGCGCACATCGGCGGCACCACGGCGTTCGGGGACAACGTGGAGGACGAGTGGTTTATCGTCTACCTCGTCCGGGAGATCACCAGGGAGTTCCCGGGGCTGGCGGCCAGGTAACGGGCCCCGCTGAGGTGGCGGCGGTTGGGGCCGGGGAGGGAAGGGGCAGTAGCGCCGTTCCTGGCAGGGGCTGGCGGGAGGCCGTGTCTTAACAGTAAAAAAATAATAATAACGCAGAGACGGGGTTAGAAGCATGTTACTGTGCTGGGCAAGACTTCCGCTGGTAAGATGGTAAGAAACCGATTTCTCCTTGGCCAGGATCGATGACAACGACGGGGAGTTTCTCTTGATAGAAGCAGCTGATTTTCTCCCAAAGTGGCTGAATCCGGAGAACAGTGACAACAGGGTGAGTAAAGCTTCTGTAGTGATCGGCAAGTGTCTCTCAATGGGCTTGTGCTTACCAGGTGGAGTTTTCTCTTGCGTCTCTGTCTAGCCAAGGGGTCTGGCTGCCACTGAAAATCCATCACTGGTGAAGAAACTTCTGGTCAGGGCTCAAGACTTGTTTTAATTAACAGCATGTTTCTTTTTCAGCATAGTCTGTTTTCGTTCTGGGTTTAATGAGCTTCTTTATGCTTGCGGTGGATGTTGAACGAGAGACTTAAGCACTGGAAACCTCTGATACTCAATGCTGCTCCGCATGCGCTTGCAGAGAACGCTATGTAGAGTGAGGGTGTCTTGAGAAACTGCTGTAGGGTTATCTGGAAATTGTTGCAGCTATCAAGTGGTGGTTCTAGAATTGGTTTGTTGATGGAAGGAAGGAAGGAAGAGAAAGTTCTTAGACTAGTATGTTCTTATATTAACAGCAAAACATTCATATGGGGACTATGGGCCTGCCTGCTGGGCCCCAAATCTGTGGTGTTCAGCTAGATCTGACTCTTGCACATAAATCATTCTTTGAGAGTTGTTCCATAATACAGAGTTGACTGAACTTTTTAAAACTTGCTACTCGTGGTGGCAACTGTGAAGGCAGTGAAGCTGTCATGCTATTGATTGACGTATAAAATCAGTAAGTTTGGCCAGCTTTCCATTTTCTAGGTTACTGGGGTGCAAGGGAAGCCTGGATAACATGGGAACTATGGAATGTGTGTGGCAGTGTAGTACAAAAATACCATATTGCTCTCCTCAGGAGCAGTCTTGGGTCCACCTGAGCTTTCTAGCTCTGCTATAGTCACTTGGATTTTCTCCTACCATATTCTCGAGTGCTCAGGCATGAGGGTTTGCTGCCCTCAGACTGGGGAATCCTCAAGACTGGAGCGTTGCTGATTCTACAAGGAGACGTATTCGGTCTGGTATAGGTGAATTAATAAGAGGACTGCTTCACCTGGAGTCTGCAGCCAGATCATCTCGGTGTGGATGGTTGCTAGTAGTTATGTCACTGAGTTTCTTGGCAATGGATTTAAATGGAAAGAACTCACTCTTTCATTAGCAAAGATTTGTTTAATTTTCTTTTTTTCGTACCATAAGACTTAAAAGGGGTGGAATACAAAACAAAAAGTAGTTGTAAACCTGTATCTGGACTATTAGGGCTATATTTTCCTTCCTTTTGAGGGAAGGATGGAGTGAGGGAGTTGATAATATTACATTCAGTTCTTTTCTTAGGATCAGGAACCAATAGAGGTCGCGTGTAGCACCTGAAATAATGCTTTTTAGTCCCTGTCTCATTCTTCAGCAGTTAGGTTATGCTGTCTGATTCTCCTGAAGCAAATCTCTAGTTGAGGTGAAACTTTTGGTATTACTGTTATTAAGGAAACAAGATATATTTGACCAAACTTGTTGCAGTTAAAATAGGGGGGTTTATTTACTGGTTGGATCATGGTCTCTGGCATCTATATTTACCTCATCTCCCATTTAAAAAAATATTGTGCTGTTTCCTGTATTACTTCTCTATTTGTACTTCAGTATTCTCTGTGTTTAAACAAATGCATTCGTATATGAAATTAAATTCTCCATTGATTAGTGTGTGACTGTTCTTATCCTCTCTGATGAGAATGTTACTATCTGCCAGGTGTTCTTTTACAAAGGAGAACTGCACATCATTCCACTATCAGAGACTGATGAGCAGGAATGCGACCTGTCTCCTGCCAGTCCAACAATCTCGCAGGCATTAACGCTGTTATCCAGCCGTTCGGAGGAGTTCCTGGCTGCAGAACCCATTAGAACAGCAGTGTATAAACGTATCAGCGGGTATGTGGGTGTTCTTCTAGAATTGGTTTGTTGATGGAAGGAACTCTTACTCTTCTGCAAGAGTAAGTTTTGATTCTGGGCTGTCTGGGGTACTTTCTTGTATTCAATCATTTTCCTGTTAGACGTGATAAAGTTGCTTCATTTTCAGAAATCACCAGCTAGAGGCTTTTCTGTGGCATTCTTCTAAAGAGTTATGTATTCTGTGTTATCTGGGGGCTCTCAAAGTGGTTCACTGCTGTGATGCCACACCTGAGAAAGACAAGAGTTATTCTTCCTTCACATTCTTCTTGTACTGAAAAATCTGAAAGTTCTGTGAACCTTTAGAAGCCGTTTGCGAGGGGCAGGGAGGGGGGAAGAGGATTGCAAAGTAAAATGTAGAAACAGCATGCTTTTCAGAGCATCAGCTTGTCATCAGTGTGTTCAGCACTGTACATCATTTTTTGCAAGGATTTGACAGCGCAAAGCCAGGTGACTTCTACGCTCGGTGCAGTGAAGGGTACCATATAGCTGGACATGTTAGTCAAGTTCACAGTGACTCGTTTTACCGATGTGGGGATTAAATTTTTATTAACTACGTGTATATATGTATATATTTATATAAATAGACATTCCAGGTGTTAGGTTAGCTGAGTTTTAACTTTAGTTTAGAATAATATTCTGGCACTTGGCCCATAATATAGATTAATATTAATGTGAAAATGGGAATAATCATTAAAAAGAAGTGGTTTGGGCTTGCAAGACACTTAATACACGATGTTGCTGTTGTATGATACAGGTATCCTGAGAAAATTCAGGCTTCGTTTCACCGAGCCCACTGCTACCTTCCAGCAGGCATTGTGGCAGTGCTGAGGCAGCGCCCTTCGTTGGTGGCGGCAGCAGTTCAGGCCTTTTACCTGCGAGATCCTGTAGATTTACGAGCATGTCGATCTTTTCAGACTTTCCCTCCAGACCAGCGTGTGATGACTGTAGTAAGTGATCCTTCTGATGTGACTTGTCACTTAGTTAGGTTCTGTGGTCAAGTGATTATAAATATGTGTGGATTTAATTTTTAAAATAGCATGTTTTTTTCTGATTTATTTTTTTCTTTGGACGCCAGACACGAATTTCCAGTTCATTACGTTAATTTCTGCCTTCAGATTGATGTGGCTAGGCTTTAAAATGGCTAATGAGATAAGTGTTTCTGAAATCAGAGGTTACTGCTAATAGTTCCTCTGCTGAAATGCTTGCTAAATAAATTGATCGAGTACTGTGATCACAGCAGTTTGACAGCACTGCCATCCAAAATAAGGAGTTGCTCCTAACTGCCCCTAGCTGTTCATTCCCAGGCTTTTCACCTTCTCAGCTGTGCTTACACAGCTCTGTGAAAGCTATTTTATGGAGTGTTTTGTGAGTGTTGTGCAAGCAGTGTTGTATCTGATACCTTTGCGTTAGAGTTGTACCTCTAAACTCCTGAAAATAAGCTTTGAAGCCAAATTTTAGACTTCTAGACTGTTTTTGAAGTCTCAGCTTTGATTTTATTAATTGAAAAGTGCCTTACGTTTTTCAAAATATACCTTGTTGTCACGAATACTAAGGATTTTTTTCATGTATGTAGACTGAATGAAGTTCCTGTTTATTTAAAGATGTCAACTTGGAATATACTTTGTAAGATCTGAAAAGTAACATATCTTTGGCAAATGTGTCTAAGGTGGAATTTGAATACAATCTTGGGTATTGTTTGTAATGTTGGTGCTTTCAAACAAAATTCAGATGAGACTGGTGGAAAGTTGTTGCCCATACACAACACAGTCGCACTGCAGTGAGTGTGTTTCTTTTCCTCTGGCTTTTTCAGGTTACTTTCACAAAGTGTTTATATGCACAACTGGTGCAGCAGAAGTTTGTTCCAGACAGACGCAGTGGATACACACTGCCCCTCCCATCTCACCCGCAGTACAAAGCCTATGAACTGGGCATGAAACTGGTAACTATTTTTTATGCATTTTGTAGTTAGGCTGTTTAGTTTGATTGTTTATAGGTGTCCAAGAAATTACACTTTGCTTGTAAGTTGCCTGCTTGTACAGAAAAATTTGAGCAAATTTACAGTTGCCATTTTTCTGGAAGTACAGTGTCATGGGAGTTTTCTTTTACAGAATAGAGCGCTCTAGTACTTCTACCCCTAGAAATCCCAGCCAGGATTTACATGTTTGTATTACCATAGCTGAACTGGTATCAAACCCAGTTAATTTTCTCTTAAGCAATATGGAAAATAGTTTCCATCTCGGGATAGATGAGATCTATTTTAGCCTCTCTCTGAAGCAGCACATCTTATCACGTTCTAAGTTGCTGTTTATGGCCTTTGTGCATGGAGGGGTTTCTGTGGACTAACTGCATTTCAGTTTAGAGCTCTGCATAAGTGTGCATCAAAACTACAATTGCTGTGCCTCAGGCACCAGAGTGCATGACCCTGTCCTGCACATCCAATTTTGCATCAGGCATGTAGAGCTTGTTACGAGGCATCTTTGCTGCACAGAACAATCCAGAACTTAAACTGCCTGTACGTCACAGTTACCTTGATTGTAGGCAGCATCTGAGATGCGGGCGGGGAGGATTTGGGTGTTTGAAGGCCAGAAAGGGTGCTGGGCCCAGTGTGCCCTGGGACCTTGCTGCAAGTAGAAATGCAGAATCTGAGTTTTCTCTTCTGAAATTTCCTCTCTGGAAACTTGGGCCTCAGTACAGCTGGTTTGCATCCACAAAATGTTTTAAGAAGTGGGCCTGGTAGAGTTAGATAACGGTTGGACTTGATCTTAAAGGTCTTTTCCAGCCGTAACAATTCTACAATTCTATGAAATGTGTAGGCCAGGCAAGTTTACAGTTCAGCATAGATTCTAAATACAGGTAAAGTCTTCATGCTCATGTGAGGAGTAGCTTGTGCACTATAGATCTGTCTTCTAGGTTTGCAGTGACTTGCCCGTGTAGAAAAACATTGCAAAGTCAAAATGATCCATTATTGCTGTAGAAAGACAGATTCCAACTTCTGAAGCAAGATACTGCTACTTGACATATAATTGGGTTTGGCACCTGCTTCTCAAATGGCGAGATCAGGAGCTTGAAGATAGTGAGTTCTTTTATGCAGTTGTTTAAAGGTGCACTTGAGAACCTTTTGCTGCATCTCTTATACAGGCTCATGGCTTTGAAATTTTGTGCTCCAAGTGCAGCAAAGTATCTCCTGATTCCAAGAGAAATGTGTTAAGCGGTCCCCTGTGGGAGAGATTCCTCAGCAGCCTGAAGGAAAAAAATTATTTTAAGGTGAAGTAGTGTGCATGTGTCTTTTAAACGTTCCAGGAAAAAGATGTTTTAGCTCTTGAACTTGTGTAAGTAGTTACAGCAGGGCAAGAAATCTAATGCTTCTGTCTATGGAAAAATGAATGAATGTCTTTAAAGGAGGTATGTGCAGTTTGTTCTCCTTTGAAATTAATTAACTTCTTTTGGAAATTAAAAGGGAAAAAGCAGGCTTTGGGCATAAATTCATTCATCTAAAGAAAGGGGAAACACACTTGAATAAAGGAAGCCACAATATGGTTGTGTGTCAGTATAGCTGTTCTACATTTCATTTACATGCCTCTAGAATTAAATATCCTTAAAGATCTATACTTAACACCCACGGACCCATTTGGGCCCGTGGAAGTGTATGTTTTGTTTGTGTGGGTTTTGTGGGTTTTGCTTTTGGTTGTTGTGGTTTTGGGGTTTTTTTTAAAGATGCCTTTGACTACTTATTTGAAGTTTATAAATTGGACACAAATTGACTACTTATTTGCAGGTTATAAAATTGGACAACTATCGAAATGCTTAGGTTAATATAGGAAAAGGGGAATATTCTTTCGGTACTGCAATGCTACTTCTGTGGATAATTCCCAAACACCAAGAGATTTATTCACAATTCCTGTACAATCATAAGCTGGGCATGGTAAATCCACCCTGTTGTGGGAATTTTAGTATTGTCTTTGATTGTTTTTGGTGTACACCATATGATACTGCAGCATAGGTCTTTAATTTGTACCTGGCTGTGAAAGCACCTTATGCCCATTCCCTGTATTCTCTTCCAAATATATACTGCAAGTCAGTATTACGGGTTTTGATTTTCTCAGCACTAAATTTCTGTGTGACAAATAGTCTTTGTTATGAAGCCTGACTCTGAAAAGGAAGGGGAGGGAGAATTGCTTAGTTTCATATTTGTGACTTGCATTAAATAGGGAGAAATGGAAGGATCTGTTAAGTACTTGGAACTGTTGCATATGGCAGAAGATTACTTCCAGCAATCTGTTACCAAGCCAGAAAGGTAAGAGCTACTTGAAATTCAGGAGTAATCATACACAGTACCTACAAGTACTTTAACTAAGCTTTTTTTAACCCTTGTTACAAAATCGTCAACCCTGTTCTCCCTTGTACACTTAGCATAGGTGCTGTGGCTAGGACATATGGGTATTAATCCCTCTGGAATACTCTCTGCTAGTAGAAGTTATTGCTTGAGTAACTATTTATCTTGGATTTCTAAAATGCTAAGCTATTCCAAGTGGGTTAAGGGGTGACTGAAAAGCGTCATTTCATTGGTTGGCTATAGAAATTGTTTAAAAGTTTCATTGAAAAGCAATCCCAGCGAATAATAAATATGGAGTAATCTGTCTCCTTTACTCATGACAGGCAGCTGGCTGTAGATTTCTCCAAAAGATCAAATCCAAAAAATAAATCATTACAAAAATATCTGAGGGTTAGCCAGTTCGTAATATCTCCACTATTAGTTGCTTGAAGTTCCAGTCTGTGCTGTTTGGGATCTGGCAATCCTAATGTTTACCAAGGCAAAATAAATATAAGGAACAAAGGAAATATGAGAAACAGGCTTTGGAGCCATCAACAGGAAACTACAGTAATTGACTGTGTCTTGTTTTGGCTGATACTATCTGTGTACTATTCTGGTACTTCCCCAAAATACGCTTACCTTTTTTTATGTGTTTGCACAGAAGGAATAATGAGGAATTTGAGTGAAAACCTGCATGTAGAGTGTGAGATGCCATTGGCATTGTAATGCTAGTAAAAATCCATTTCAGTAAATTGACATTTTTTTCTTCTAGCTCTGTTGAAGTGAACCCAGGTGATGAAATCTTGACGTTGCTACAGACAACAACCATTGATTTGAAGGAATTTGAGAGAGAAGCAGCTTGTCTTCCTCCAGAGGATGGTGAGCAGGATGGAGGGGTGGCCTCATCCTGTCACAAACGATTATTTGTGGGGGGAGAGGGTGAATGTTCACAGTACTGTATCACGTACTCTGTATATACTTAGTTTGTCTCCTGTCCTGTGACTGCTAGAGGTGTTATTCATGGGCCGTCATTTAAGATTGAGGCAAACAGTTCATTTGTATAAGCCACAAAGCCTGGGGCTGCAAATTAGCAATATATGCTATCCAGTTTCTGGGTTGATACCACTAGATGAGTAACACCATGCACACTTACACCAGATCAAGTACTTCGTGTCAACTGTCTGCCAGACAGAAAGTATTTAGACATTTTATAATAATAAACCAATTCCAGTAGTGACAATACAAAGTTAATTACTGTCTGGTCTGCTCTGATGGCCAATATAAGACAAGTAAACTTTATATAATAGTTTTTTTTCACTCATTTGTCAGAACTGTAGCTGTTGCCGCTGTGCAGTCCAGGTCACATCTGTATTTCTGGATGGTGCACACAAATCCAGCATTTCAGTGTTAATGATCATAGTTGAAGGTTGGATTGGCTCTCCCTTTATAGTGTAAGCCTTTCTGTCTTTCATTTAGTGGCAAAAGGCTTATCTGTGACTAGAACAATATCTGCGAGTTTGAAGCTACATATAAAGCAGGGTTTTAAAGTAGTAAACCAAAATCTGAGCTCTCAACGTCTCACTGCCTTGTAGCCTGTGTTACCCAGTGTCAGCATGAAAACTTAATAGTGCAAAAATAAGCTACAAAATGCTAGCAGTGCTCTCAGCCATCTGGATGGGGACTTGTGGGTTAACAGACTTGTGCAGCATAACAAATATGTCCTATGTTCTTTCAGATGACAGTTGGCTGGAGATTACACCAGATGATCTAGACCAGATGCTGAAGGAGGCAAGAAATGAGTCCCCTTCTTCCTCAAATGAGGAAGAGCAGAAATGTGACTTGGAAGCAGTTGCTGAAAGCATGAAGGCTTTTGTATCCAAAGTCTCAACGCATGAAGGAGCAGAAATGCCATGGTAATAGTATTTTTATGTTTGAGGTCTGATGTAGAATGTGTTTTTGTTCTGGTGCAGCCCTTTGGTTGATTCTGTAATGCAGAGAATCAAAGTTGGAAAGTGTTTTACTTAGCAGAGGCCTGAAAAAAACTCATGTTAGTAAGTAAATATGTAATTGCTTTTAAACCAACTTGGTGACCACTCTGACATTGTTGCAGGTAAAAATGCTGGAAGTTGTGCTATTTTCCAGCACCCTTACTTAGTCTGGTTTTGTAGTTTTAAAAAATTTTTTTAACCCTGTTATGTTGAAGACACTGTCATTAAAATGTACATCTCAAGTTCATTTGTGCTGAAATTTTTCTACCGTGAAGGACTAGCTATTCAGACTTCTACAATGCTTCTGATGGAGCTGTGCAGAACTAAAAACGAAACTTGAGGGAATCTGTCTCTGTGAATTGACTGTTGATTTTTGGGGTACAGCTGTATTTAGATTTCCTGTAGATTATTTTTTTTAATACTCTGGGCCTGGTTTTGCACTACTGAAGCACATACTCTACACCTAGAAGCAGGAGAAGAGAATCCCTCTCATGTGGATCCCTCTTATTGTTCCCAATAGTGGAAGAAAAGTGCTAATTGACGATACTTAACTATTTAGACAACAGCAGAATGCCACTAGATTAATTGTTGGAGTTAAGAAAATGTGTGTAAATGTTGTGTGGACAGCCTTTTAATTTTAAAAACCAAGGAGTTAGGTAGTGGCATATTGTCCATGTTCTTTTAATATTCAGCTTTAATATTGAGAAAGTAATGCTGTGTAAGCTGTATCAAGTGTAGAAGGGTCTACTCAATTTATGCTCTTAACTGTTTGGTCCATCCATTTTAATTGGTGTTAATGTCTGTGTTATAATGTAGGGTTTTTTCAGTTATTTAAAAAACAAAAAAACAAACAACAATTAAAAAAGCAAACCACTGAGCCTTACGAGGGACCAGAAAGAAACCTTGAGTGTTTTTTTCTAGGTAGGCAATCTCAGAGATCTCAGGTTTTTAAATCTTTGTCTAAGGTATAACACCACCACTTTGTTCCAGAAGGATTCAGGCATGCTTATTTTGGTTCCCTTCAGTACCATTTTTGTTTGACCGTGACAAACAATTAAAGGTGTTGGTTTTCTTTTCTCCTTCGTGCCAGGAGTCCTTCCACTTGCCATCTCATTTCTAATTCATACAGGCCTCAGACGTTTAAGCACTTCCAGGATCATCAGTTCAAATGTCCCAACTTTCATCTAGGCTTGAGAGAAGTCACTATGCCATATGGTTGAGACCTGTGTCAAGCTTATGCAAGCATAAAAGCTTTATTTAAAAATATTTTTTATATTTCAGGTTATCTGATGAATCCCATGTTACCTTTGATGTAGATTCTTTCACAAAAGCATTGGACAGAATTTTAGGTGAGATTGCTTCTTTGTTTCTTTTGTCAGAATATCCCATGGTTATTTGGCTTCCCTGGGTTTTCTGATCACCCGTGGGCACTGTGCCGATTTGTTTGCTATCTGTACTGACACAAAATAATACATAGGGGCAGACTCAGAAGAGCTGGATTCTGATGATCTGGATGAAGAGGAGGAGTTTGACTTCTCAGATGAGGATGATGAAGACTTCGATGCTGAAAACCAAAGGCAAGACCAGAAGGTATCACCTAATGAGCTTATAGGCAGTCTCAAGTCATACATGAAGGAGATGGACCGTGAACTGGCACATACCAATGTTGGCAAAAGTTTCACCACCCAAAAGAAAGGGGTAAGTATGCCCTGAGTTCAAGTTTGTAGCATAATAGTTTTGAGAGCTTTAGTAGGAAAGAGGAGATACTCTAAAATTGGTCATTTTGAGTAACGTGATCAAAAACTTCTGTCTTCTGATCATGTACTATGTAATTATTAAAAAAAAAAAATAAATCCTATGTGCAAGCAAAATGTGCTGCACTTGCACCACAATATGGGGGTTTTTTTTGGAAAAAAAGCCCAAATCAACTTAGCTAAGCTTTAACTTGCACATCATTTCCAAGACCTTAGTTTCATTTCCCTGTTTGAGAGGTAAGGCAAGCAGCTGCAGCTTGACTTCTTGAGTTCCTGTAGTAAATTACTTGCATAGGAAGCTGAGCCAGGACTCAGTAACCCTCTCTTGGAACCTAATCTGTATAATGGAAAGTGGTGATTTTTAACTGGCATGAGCATTTGGTGACTAAATTCCTGTCTGTCAAGACAGTGTGGAACATACTGAACTTTGTTGGCTGCAGAACTGTTTCCTTCTTTTCTCTTGTGGTTTGTCTTTTTCTTTCTTTATTTTTTTTTAAACCTGCTTATACAATTTGATAAAAATTTCTCTTTATACTTACTATAGGCAAGCTCTGTTAATGCAACCACGTCTCAAAATGCTGGCCCTGATTCCAGAGCTGAAGATACTGAGTTGACACCAGTTGATGTGGATATGAACCTAGTCGCTAACTTGCTTGAATCCTACAGTGCTCAGTCTGGACTGGCAGGACCCACCTCTAACATTTTGCAGAGCATGGGAGTGCATTTACCTGAAAATGCAGATCATATTGGCTCTAATAAAGGAGCAAGAGAATAAAAGACTGTCTTAATTCAGAAGACATGGCTGATGGAGGAAATGAAGCACAGAAAGACTAGCAGTATTTGGAAGAAGAGACAAAAGGTTTGAATTTAAAGCAGTTTATGCATTAGTTATATGTGACTTTAAAGATGCAAAGTAAATTTACCTGCAAAAACCATCTGTTTGGATACTGTCTTAGACAGAAATCGGATTTTGCCAGTGCTAATGTATTTTCAGAAAATTGAAAAGTGAAGTTGTGACTTGAATGAAACTTTTATAATAAAACCTGTCTTTAGTTTTTCAAATCAACAATCCAATTTGCCGTAATTCTAAACTGTCATTTTACCCATTACTAGATGGTTTCAATATCTGGAAAGCAGTTCATGTTCTGAAAATGCTGCTGCCTTCAGGGGGAGATGGAGGAATACCATATTATGACAACAGTGTTCTCTTGTGGATTTGGGAATGCTGGTTAAATGTTCAGCAGACGCTTAATCGCTTTTCCACAAGAACAATGCTTCATTGTAAGACCTTATGATAATGACTGTAAGAATGTGTTCTTTATTCACCAGGAGGATTTGAAGAGTAATTGGATTGAAAATGTAAATATTGGCTATAAGTATTTTTTGAATTTATTTAAATAAAACCAGAAATACAACTTGATTACCAGAGATTATTTTTTTTTCTTTGAAGGATGCATAACGTCCTCAGTGCAGTATCGGAAGTTCTTGGAGTTAAAGTATTTTCATAATTGGGCATTTTTTGAATTCCATTATTGCTGAATGTTGGTATCATGCCAGCAGTAGCTGTATATGAGCCCAGTCTGAACAGTTTAGCTTTGTTTTACAGTGAAAATGTAGCTAGAAGGCATTCAGCGCATTGCTTTCACATGGAATGAAAAACCTGTTCTAGATATGAAGAGTTAGTTTTAACAAGATAAATTTGAAATAAAATATGTAGGTGTTCTTGATTTACAGACAGAAGAATGCCATCCTACCAGATCTGGATTGGTTTCTATGAGTATTTTGTTCCTTTTTTTCTTCCACATGACAATTAATCAGTCATCTTAACTGGTAGAAGAGAAGCCCATTGGTTGAGGTTTTTGTTTTTTGTGTTTGGGTGGTTTTTAAACATATTCAGAAAAATAACATTCAATGATAGAAAAGCCTGATTGATCCCGAAGACATACCAAATTACCTTTAAAGGACTGAATAATAATAATAATAATAATTTTTATTGTTATTATTGATGTTGTTACTATTAGTCTTAAGGTTTGGAGTCCATTTAGTTGAAGTCTTTGTTTTAATTTTTTTGTATGTTAAGTGTTGGCATTATTTAAACTGACAAAGCAGAACGTAGCAGAAGTTGTTTCCATGTAGGACTTGGGGCACTTGTTGGATGATGAGTTTTGGTGCCTGACTGCCCGTGCCAGTGGAGTTTGACAAATGCACAGCAAATTCTTTGAAAGTCACACATTGGCTTAGTTTCACTGAAATTCATGAGACCTTGGCAATGTACAACCAATGCTTACTTGCTGACTTCCCTGCTCATCTATGCTCATGGTGGGGATTTTTTTCCCAAGTTTTTATTTGTTTTTGCAAATGAAAAATATCTTGTAAAATGCTCCAGTACAATATCATAAATATTGGAGGTTCTGTACGTGAATGCATGGAATGAATGTGGATGAAGGGTATGATGGCTATTCTACCTCCACGTTTGTCCTCCATCGAAGTTGTATAAGTTACTTTGTCAACAGTTTAGGGAGAGTACTGGCAAGTTGGACAGGGATCAGAGACGGACAACAAGAATGAGGAAGTATAAAGATGCTGCTGAAGTTCACGGAGTTTGGATTGCAGAGAGGTGAGGTGGAATGGGATTGGGTTAGAAAAATCTACACTGGAAAAACTGGGGGTAACAGGAGTTCCTGAATCTAGCAGACAAGGATAACCAGCAGTTAGTAGTGGAAAAAGTGATGTACCTGAAAGTGTTAATGTTTTAACAGGGAAGGTAGTTAACACTGAAGGTGCATAAAATTCTCCACTGATGAGTAGTTAGATCAAGTTTAGATACTTCAAAAAAGAGGTCAATTTCAAGAACACGATCACATTTAAACTCTCTTGTGGCCCGTACTATACAAAAGATCAAAATGTATCAAAGGACTCTTCTAATGTAGTATGTGAAGAAAACTTCTAAGCTAATGTTCAGAACAAAGCTGCTCTTCCTCTTCTTTTGGAAGCACTTCAGCTAGTCTTGGTTCTTGTATAATCTTACTTTTCCATCAATTGGACTGTTATTTCTGTGGGGCTGTACTTATTCCAACTATTTACGTTTGTGTTTAGCAGCTTCACAGTGGAGACCTTCAAGACTCCTGCATTGCTCACAAGAGAATTTGCCATCGAAGAATAAGCATGTCCATGCTGCCTCTTCCACTGCTTTGAAGTAACATGAGGCATTTCTGCTTTTAATTTTGAAAGAGAGTATTTTTAGTGAAGGAAGCCTGATGGAATTAATTAGGGAGGACAAGTGCAGTGTGGTTCCCTTTTCAACAGATTGCTATCAAAGTTTCCATTATATTCTAAATTAGTTTAACTAGAACTGCATTCCAACACAGTTTATTCACTTTGCTCACTTGAGCATCTGCCTTTTGTATAGCCTTCTTCATCCTAGAACTTCTGACCCTTCCCAGACATGTAGTTTTCTTGGTTTTGGCTTGACCCCTGGAGCCCTGGCTCTGAATGGTGCCGTTGTTGACAGGTGTGTTTCAAGCAAAAAAACAAACAGTGCATCTTTCATCTTCCATATATGAGCTCGAAACTAATCCCAGGGGACAGCAGAGATCTTTAACTTGTTAAAACTCTTCTAAACACCTGGGCAGCTTTATGGAATAGCGAGGAGCCTAAGAAAGGGGGTCTTTATTTGCTCTGTGTTAATGGAGGGTGTGTAGTTCACCTGGAAAGTCAACAGCCCACAGGCTAGCAATGTCTTCAGCATGAGACAAACTCCTGTCTGGTCAGCACGGAGGAGGTGTGGCTCAGGAGGAGTGGTATTTAACTATAGCTCACTGTGTTTAAGTGTGGTTTGGTGTCAGTGATACTACCTGCTATTTGAAGTCCCTGTGCTTGTATTGATCTGCAAATAAATTGTTTTCAGCATCCTTGCCGTGTAAGTGGATGTCAGCCGCCTCTGTTGCCATGAAAGATCATCTCCCTGCACGACACTTGCCTCCTGCCTTTCCTTTCTAACACTGCAGTATAGGACTAAGTTACCTCCAGGGCATGTGCTAGTTACAGCAGTGGAAAAGCATTTTTTTATGAATGTTTGCGCAGCTCCTGCTGTAGCTATTTATCTAACTCATGAGAAACTGAATTTTGTTTTTAATAGCAGTGGGAGTCAGGGCAGGCCCTTTGTACCACCTCAGGATCCCTTGAGATGCTGCAAAATCTGCAGCAACAGCTGCCCTCCCTCTTGTCGTTTACGTCTTTGGAATGGAACACAAGAGCATCTGTTCTGGCAGGTCTAAGATGGAAATTTATTTCTTTTTCCAACTTTGTTTACTCCCTTAGGAAAATATCACCATAGAGGGCAGTTGGGGTTCTCAGCTTAAAAAGCAGAATACAGAGCTATTGAAAAAAGTGAAGTGCTCAAGGATATGAAAAGCCAGGGGCGTGAAGCCTAAAAAGTCACTTTAGTTGTTGTGCATCAAGTGTATTATTTGGCCACCGGCTGAGGAACCTGATTACTACCTCATGAGGATGGAGAAGGTCTCCTATTACAGATTCCAGGTGCCAATAGAGGATAATTAATTGCATAGTAAAACTGTGCTTTCAGGGCAAATAACTGAGATTGCTGTTGTGGTCATGATTCAGTTTGTCTTGTGTTTGAATTCTTACAGTAACAACTTGTCCTATTGAAATAGGACAGGCAGATGCAGGAATACGTGCTGGCTATGCTTCCAGGCAAGAAAATGGTCTTGTGGAGTGCAGTGTCATGGAAAAGGGTGTCATGAACAACCTACAGGTTTCTGGTGTGAAACTGTAGCTATGGAGCAACATAATTAACAGAGGCAGAAGAATATCAAATGTGTCACTCCTGTGTAAAGTGTGGATTGCTGTTTGGAATAGAGCCTGTACTTAAGTGGGTCAGCACTCCCGGATGGATATTCACAATTTTGCAGGTGTGCAAGGATGGGAAGTGAAGAGCAAAGCTAATGTGAAGGTAAAGCTCAGGTTATTCAGAAAAAAATACGTAGGTGACTTGAACACTGTTGCAGGTAGGAGGCAGAAAATGAGGTATTTCCAGTAAAGGCTTTATAACTTGATGGGGAAAAAGGAGTAATGATATCCAATGACTGCAGTGATGTTAATCTAAATTAGTTCAGACCAGACCTTTTTTTTTTCTTTTAATTGGTGAGGGTTATTAACCTTACCTGCAGTTATAAGGCCATACATCTATAGTGTTGGAATATAATCTAGTTTAATATAGGCATTCTCCACACTGCATACTGACAGCAGCCATATTTAGCTATTGTATTTCCTCAGATCATTACTGTGTACCCCTTGTGACTGCAGGCATATTTTGTTTCACTTTTAAAAACTTCCCAGGTTTTTGTTGTTCAGGCAGATCACAGTTACTGAATTTTGAGCAGTATCTATTTGTTTTTGCTCTGTTCCTGTTCTACAAATCAGTCAACAGTGTTTCATAGGTAAAGCTGTATAGCTGCTCTTGTCCTAGTCCAACACACAATTATTTAGCACCCCAACTGTAGTCCGCCTGACCATTTATGAATTTCCAGCTTCCCATTCCTTGTGGAATCTTGTGGAGATTCTTAGACTTTTATTAATAAAAGTGATGTGTGAATTTGCTTCTGTCCCTGTCCCAACCCTCATCTTCTTTTTCTGCTTCTGTTAATATACTAGGAAATCTTCTGGGTCCCTTTGCGGTATTTCCACTAACAGAAATAAGGCCGCCTTTGCATTTCCTGCAATTAGAACGACCTTACTGTGTATCACTCTTTTTTTTTCCCCCAATCATTTCTTACTGAAAAATCTCTTCCTTTGCCTTGCCTCCTAACTTTTGCTATTTCTCTCTGTAGCTGTGTTTTCTTTAGTTGTGAAGTTTTGTGGAGAATGCTATATAAAAGGATGCTATGTACAGCTGAGCACAAGGACCAGTGGAGAAGGAGATGGCATCAGCATTTTCTGTTCCTGTGCCAATACTGCTCTCCTTTCAAGGGAGCCAGGGAGCCTTTGTGTTTCTGCTTCTGTGATCTTTCTCATGTTTGTGACAGCTGATGCCAGCTTCACTTTCTCCATGCAATGTTGATTCTGGATGTCACTGAGTGAGTGCACCCGATTGTCTACAAAATACCACTGATGGGTCTTAAAGAAAATGCAAGTCACACCATTTTCAGATTGGCAACTTGACTTTTTTTTTTTTAACAGAAGTAGGTTTGGCAGTGCTGAGTCTTTCCCAGGTGTATGCATTGTTGCACGAATGACTCTGGCAGTATTTTTTTTCCCCTTACACAGCTGCTTGCCGTCTGTTGCTAAGTTGAAAAGTGAACAAGTTTTAAATGGGAGCAGAAGGCTGGGGCTGCTGAGTTCATTTCAGTGGTGCTTCAGAGTAAAGCGAGGGAATTGTATGTGTGTAATTACAAGTTGTTCTGACAACCTGTCCCTTGCAGCTGCCAGAGTTGAACTGCTCATGGTTACTTGAAAAATGATTACCTGAAAAATTACTTGAACATGGTCACGTTGTCAGGGCGTTCCATTAAGTGCTTATGTCCTCTCAAGCTAAACATCACATTCAATGTGTGTCCACTGTGTCTCAGAATATGTTTTAAGGTGAAGTAACGTCTTGATTTAAGAGCTTCCTCCTTGACCTGTAATGCTGAAGTCAGGCTTTCTGCCATTCACAATGGATGGGTACCCCTCTGGGTAGGAAAATGTCACCTTTCCATGCAGCGGCAGAGCAGCCCAAGGTGATGGGAGAGCATGTGGTAAGTGAATTCTCAATCCACACCATTTCTAGGTAAGATTTTTCTAAGCTCCCTCAGTCAGAGATGGACAAGTTGTGTCATGTGGTTTTGGTTACTTTAATCCTCTGCTGGCACCTGTTGGAGATAAACATAAATTTTGTGCCCTGCTGCTTTTGGTAGGTAGGTGGGATGCTGCTCTGAACCTGCCCGCATTGCTTTCCAAAAAGCTATTTCAAATTAATTAGAGGAATGTTGTTATTTTATAGCTGCCTGTGTATCCTGCTGACTGGCAATACTTGTAAGCAACTGGGTTGTAATGCCACAGGCTGACAGCTTTTCATCCTTACTTGCTCTAAGTCCCAAGCCCTTGCAGTCTCTGAAAGCAGTGGAGTTTATACAAGTAATTTTATACAAGCCGAGTGTCCCCAACGAGGATTCATTTAATGGACGTGTTTTGGAGAGAAATATGTTGCTATTGTCCCTTTTACCCGGGAAAGCCCTGCTGTGTTTTGTTGATGAAGCATCTGTCAGGAATTGCCTGTTTCTCTTTCCAGGTCATCTGCCTTTACAGAGCATGTTCTGTCTTGACTGCAGTGAGTATTATTCAGGCTTCAGCCAGATTTCTGAGGCAAATGCAAGTAAGAACAATGTTTCTCTCACCTTGTTTTTCTGTCCTGTTCATAGCTGTGTATTCCCTATAACTGCCTATAATCACTTCTGCTTTCTTAACATCAGGAACAGAAGCCACCATTACTGTTTCATACCTAAGTCAAAAGGGTATGGATTAAGGATTTTGTAAAACAATTTAAAATTTAAGGCTCTTCAAAAGATGTAAGGAGAATATTGCCTTGTAGTTGTTCTTGCTCTACAAAAACAAAGTATTTCAGTAAATTGAAAAGACTTTTTTTTTCTTATTGATAATTAAAAGGAACATTTAAAACTGTGTTTTAAAAGGTGAGTCACAGAAGCAAACAAATGAGAAAATAGCTTTGCTTTTCCTTTTTCTTCTTGTAGAAAACAGGCAGTAACTGATGAAATACGAAAAAGCCTGGTAGAGTACTAGACAGACTGCAACTCTTAAGAGTAGTCCTGAAGACTGTGGATATTGAGCAGCTTCAGCCTGGGCAGTGTCTGGCCCACCAGCATTGAGCGAGGGGGCAGCAGTAATGATCACACCTCCTGTGACCAGCCTGTCTTCTGCTGTGGTGCCCAACTCACCCCAAAGGGACACCCTGCCAAGACACGTCTCTATCAGCAACATAGAAGGGTCAGTTCAGAAGGAGCCGAGGTCAGTTGGTACTTGCTCTCTTTCATTTACAGCTCACTAGTAGCCTGCATGTTGACATTAAAAACTATAATTTGATAAGCGGAGTAACGCAGTGTTTCCCAAACACAGGTGAATTTTCTCTGATGTTGAATCTGATCGTGCTGCAGTTGGTTTGACAAAGACATACACTGCAAATGTGTACTGTAAAAGTACAAAAACAAAACACATGAAGCTCAGATTACTGCAGAGGTCACACAGCTGTTCCTCCTTTCACTCGTATGTACTACTTTTTGCTGTTTTTACTTCTTGGTCCTTTTCCTGCCACTGGGAGAACAGAATCACAGAATAGTCAGGGTTGGAAGGGACCTCT
>VZSZ01003413.1:0-18048 GCA_013398815.1 Ibidorhyncha struthersii | reverse complement strand
CTTCTCCTTCTCCTTCTCCTTCTCCTTCTCCTTCTCCTTCTGAGATTTCTGTTATTGATTCTTAACAGACCATCTAAATAAATCTGTGTCATCCTGTCCTTTGTCATGAATTACATTTGATGACAGGCTTGTCATTGCCAGAAAATCTGAATGGTGGCAGGTCTTAGCTCATCAGGATGCTGTTCTTCATTACCTCTATCAATGCTAATATGCCTGCCAGCACTGAAAACTCTAGCTATCTGCTTCTAATTTGACTACTAAATTGAAATCCATTAGATCACAGAGAACTAACTGCAAGTGAGTGCATTTGAAATACCACAGATAAATAAATCGTATACAAAGGAAGAGAGAAATTTCCTCTTAAAACCTAATACATACTCGTATGGTACCTTTGTATATTGGAGAGCACAGCCGAGATCAGTTGTACTCATTAATACTGTAATATAGTTTCAGCTATCCACTCTAAAGTGAGCAGCAAACCAATTAAGGCAAATAAATATCTCATAGTCTGACTTTTGATTAATGTGTCGTAGAACAGCAAGTTAAAACTGTCATTTTCATTTTAACAGTTTTACTTTGTCCATTCTTACCCATGTCTGTCAACTTTGGTAATCTTGCCTTATTTTGCATAATGCAGTTCATTATTTTTGCTATTTTTGAGTGAGAGTCTGAAAGTTTTTCTGTATTAGGAAGCAGAAACAAAAACAAGCTCAAAAGCTATTCCATTTATAGTAAGAAAAGAGAAGTGTTTTAACAAAAGTGCTTCTCTGTGTTTTATGTTTCCTCCCCGTGCCATTTTGCTTATGGAGACATTGTTTCTTTTGCATTTTACATACCACTTATTCAAAGCACTATATTAGTTTAGGGTCAATATTCCTTGTTTGATGTTTCTTCCAAATCCAGCATTACTGAATTTTATGCAAGAGGTCTAGACTGTCTACTGCATTGGACAATTGTCAATGTATAGTTTGAATCTTTCTGTACTGTTCAGTACAGATGAAATCTTTACATGAAATCATAACCAGATAATTTTTCTATTGAGCTAATACTTGGATTCATAAGTATAATACTGTGATGATAGGAACACTCATTTGTGAGTAGCAATCACCTAGCATCATCTATACCAGCTGTAAGTGTGACAGCTCATCTCAGTTTTTTCATGAGGAGAGACACCCTAGCCACAGTGAAGGACCCACACAGTTCCATAAATTTAGTTTAACACTGACCTCTCCAATGTCAGACAATCTGCTGCATTAAAAGAGTCCAGTCAGAAATCAAGCTTTCCAAATTTTATGTGGCAAATTCTGTCCCCTCCTCCAAGCCTTACAAAGTCAAAAATCACATCACTGTACATTTCTTTCACATTTTACATTTCCTTTATCAACAATCTAACTCGTCACAGCCGTTTAGCAGTTAGACAAAATTGTCTATACCACTGAAAGACTGCACTGCAGGTTTTTGCAGGATATCTACTTAATTTCTGCTTCTAGAGTGCTGACAATGCAATACTACAATTGAGCTGGGGAGAATAAGCAGAGCAAGACTCTAACCTCAATATCCTGATTTTAAAGGAAGGATGTGCTATTGAACTAGTATAACTGAAAGTGACTTTTGATGGGGATGACTGTAGCCCATCATATCATTTACGAAAGAACAATTAAATAAATTAGACATTAATGACAGTATTTGTCTAACACAATCTTAAAAGTTTTTATTGATGAGGATTAGTTTACTAATAGGTTGCTTCTGTAGTCAACCTATTAGACTGTTCATTTTTCCTTATCATTAGAAATTGCTCCTCTAATATACAAAAAAAATTACACTATTTTTTATCTTATTATGTGCAAATACATTTGCAAAATATGGGATAACATGCAAAACCCCAATAATTCTTTCTTTCCAATAGCATATACCTAGATACTTCACAAAATGTTTGCTACTGGCAGGTCAGTATGTAACTGTTAGCTCCGTATATGAAAGCAGCAATGTGGTTTACAGGATTACTGAGCTATCTGGAGTCATTCATTTGTTTGCTGAGCCTGACAGTATCTATTTGGGGGATTTATACTGACATCCATCATCATGTTGCTTTTCCTGACAATTAGCCTGTGTGCTCGCAAAGATCCTTAAACCAGTAGAGCAAACCCACAGCTGCAGTTCAGAGCTGCTCAGTAGATGAAGCTAAAGGGGCATTTTCACATGATGCTGTACTAGAACTGGGTAGACTTTTCTGCTATCACATGAATTGTCTTACCTGAATAAAGTGTTTCTGTGATGAACATTGGCACAAAGTTGACAGTTTATGCCTATGTCCACAGTTTAGACATGACAAATAGGAGTAAGTTTGTTGCAGGAAAGTTATTGCAAATTGTTTAATGATTCGAATTAAATGAATGTAATTATATAGAATTATAGAATCATCTAGGTTGGAAGGGACCTTTGAGATCATGAAGTCCAACCATCAACCTAACACTGCCAAAAACACCAGTAAACCATGTCCCTAAGCATCACATCTACTCATCTTTTAAATACCTCCAGGGACGGTGATTCCACCACTTCCCTGGGCAGCCTCTTCCAATGATTGATAACCATTTCTGTGAAGAAATGTTTCCTAATATCCAATCTAACCCTACTCTAGCGTAACTTGAGGCCATTTACTCTTGTCCTGTCACCTGTTACTTTGGAAAAAANTGCTTTAGACCCCTGACCTACTTCACTGCCCTGCTCTGGACACGCTCCAGCACCTCAATGTCTGTCTTGTAGTGAGGGGCCCAAAACTGAACACAGTACTCAAGGTGGGGCCTCACCTGTGCCCAGTACAGGGGGATGATCATTTTCCCAGTCCTGCTTGCCACACTATTCCTGATACAGGCCAAGATGCTGTTGGCCTTCTTGGCCACCTGGACACACTGCTGGCTTGTATTCAGCCAGCTGTCAACCAACCCCCCCCAGGTACTTTTCCACCAGGCCTTGTTGAATTTCATACCATTGGCCTCAGCCCAGCCAGCCAGCCTGTCCAGATCCCTCTGTAAAGCTTTCCTACCCTCAAGCCCATCAGCACTCTCCCCTAACTTGGTGTCGTTTGCAAACTTACTGAGGGTGCACTCAATCCCCTTGTCCAGGTCATTGACAAAGACATTAAAAAGACCTGGCCCCAATACTGAGCCCTGGGGAACACCACTTGTAATGGGCCACCAACTGAATTTAACTCCTTTCACCACAACATTTTGGGCCCAGCCTTGGGTTTGCTTGGTTTAGTTCTGCATATATTTGAGTTTGGTTCTGTATCCACTTTCACAAAAAGAACTTGGGTTGTCATGATAAGCAGAATCCAAAAAGTTATTTCTACATGTAAATTAAAATGTTTCTCTTCATATATATGTGTATATATAATGTGTATAAGGCACAACTTTTAAATGAAAGAGAGACTGGTACAAAATTGCCCATACCTATGGATGGATTCAGAGGTCTGGCACTGGAATAAATTTACCCTTCATGCATGAAAAACAAGTTAATATATATCGGAAGATAATCAAAGAGGAAGTGCACTGGTTATTCAGTAACAAATGATTTCAGAATGGACTATGGATATGTTATCAGTTGTGTTAAAACGCATCATTTTATAACTTTGAATAAGTGACTAACATGACATTTTAACGGTATGCTGCAAAATTAATACCATTATTTCAGTATAGCATTTATCACATAATAGGGACATAAGAAACCTTGATGTCTTCCACAAAATATGGACTTCTTTTCACCTTGTAACAGAGTACTGCAGATTGCCTTGTAGCATAAATGAAATTAGCAGTTTATACTTGAAAGAAAACCTGTTCCAGTTGTTGAGAGTACTTGTCCTACCATCAAGGGAAGTGATCCTCCTTCTTTCCAGGTTAGTTCACTTTGAGACCTGTGACCTGTATTATGAACTTAACTACTGAAAATTCAGTATACAATAGGGAATAACAATATATAAAGGGAAGAAATAAAGATGGTGGTTAGTTGTGTTACATTTTTCTTGAAAGCTTCAAACTCGTGGCAAAGATGTTCCCCTGACTGTAATTTGTAAAATAGTTCAATGCCTTCTAGGTGAGTGTCTAAGTTTATTTAAGATAAAATTATTTTAAATATCACGTTTTTTCTACCCATATTGCCTTTTGTTCATGAGTTTTTGACTAGCTCTATCACATTAAAACATTTGTTATAATTTGTTACATCTGGGTAGAACATGATTTATAAAGCATCTTATACTTTATAAGTTATAATTTTATGTTGCTCATGGGGATAATTCTTGAGGAGGAACTGAAGAGAAAAAGAAGCTATTATATTTACTGCTTTTACAAAAAATGCAGTATACTTTTACTATATAACTATCTGTATAGGTTTAACAACAACTTAGGATCATTACAGAGAAGTTTTTGAAGCCTAGTGGCTTCTATATTCTGATGCGCGAATATGAATATCCTATAAAAACAGCACCTACATGCACTTGGACAGCACTTTTCATACTGTACTCACAGCAAACACAATCAATGTCAAGATGCTACGTAAAATGAAAATGCATCCATACCCATGAAAATATGTAGAAGAGGATGGATTGAAAAAGTTAGAAGGTGTACCAAAGGGTACGAAAACATACTGCAAAAGCCAAGGGTCATGACTGATCAAGACATAGAGGAATAGAGGAATTTTTATAGAGGAATTTTTAGAGGAATTTAGTCTTCTAATATAAAACAAATACAGCCAATTCACAATTACGTTTTCTGAAGTTTTGCAGAGGAAATTGGAAAATATGATTTAAAACATGGATTTTGATTAAATTTATTATCTATGTCAGGTTTGGTTTGGCTTTTTCTTGGAAAAATCCTGGACTTTTTTTGGAGACTCAGATGTTTGCATACCTAAGATTAGATGGCAAATTCTTAACAGAAGGAGAAAAAATTTTTGAAGACATAACTAAAAAATTAAGCTCAGTTTAAACAGAAGCTACAAATAAAATATTTTTATGTGGCCTATTTTTTTATATCCCAGCATTGTTGGAAAGCACATTTAGAGTAGTCTGAAAACATATCTTAAAATAATAGACCAGGAGTTTGGGAGGAGGCAGGGTTTAGCCCTATTCGGGCATATTTATTTTTAAAATACCTCATTTAGCAATAATTGTAACATCCTTTTCAGATATTTCATCTTTTAGGTATTGTTACTAGTTTCATTTTAACATACAGTTCTTTTCCATGTGGGACTGCAGCTCAAAGAGAACAAATATGGGAAATATTGGAAGTTGTTAAACTGGCAATAGAAGAAGATGAAATGAAACATCACCTCGCAGCAGAAAATGCAAAAAGGTAGTAAGTGGTTAGGCCATTAGGTCTTAGTGACTGTTTAATCATGTAGTTGGGGACCATTTACAGAATGAAAGCCCTGTGTTTGAAAATTAACACTTGTGCCTTGGGAAAAAAGTTTATGATGTGTGTAAAAAAAAAACCCAAAACAATAGGAAGATCAAGATGCAGAAGTCAAATTCCTGAAATACCCACTATTAACAGCAGATAAAGAAATAATAATAATAATAATTCCAAATCTGAAGGAAAAATGGGGATTACAAGGAAATTTCTCAGTTTGTTACTTGTTCAGTTTTCTGAAATCTAGATCATCAAACACACTTTTATGTACCTATAATAGTTCAGCTGAAAAAAAAAAACAGAAAAGAAAAAAGATTTAAAAAGCTATATAGAGAGAATCTCTTTGAGCAAACTAAAGGCAGCTCTTTTTACATTTCTGCTCCATCTTCATTGTCAAGTGCTGACAACAGGTCTTTTGAAAGTTGAACAGAACGCTCCACGTGCTCAGATGCAATAGACATGGTAGCAGACCAACCACCATTTATCATGAATTATCAAAATGAAGAAGAATGGTGCATATCCTTTAACAGGAAAACTAAGGAAGCCGCATTGGAGTACCAGGAAGAAAGAAAGAAACAAGAGGAATTAGACACAACACATATGTGCACAAAAAAAAAGAACATAAGTGTGGAATATTAAATATAAATATATAGAGAATCATAGAATGGTTTAGATTGGAAGGGACCCTGAAGGTCATCGAGTTCCAAACCCCCACTGCCATAGGCAGGGACACCTCTCACTAGACCAGGTTGCTCAAAGCCCCATCCAACCTGGCCTTGAACTCCAGGGATGGGGCCTCAACAACTTCTCTGGGCAACTTGTTCCAGTGCCTTACCTCCCCTAAAGTGAAAAATTTCTTCTTAATATTTAATCTAAACCTACCCTCTTCCAGTTTAAAGTCATTCCCCTGTATTTTGTACCAAATTCAGAAGGCCCTGGGCCCAGACTAGGACAAGTTTACTTCAGCATTATGGAGAATACAATAACTAGGCTATAAGAAAAGGGCTGTACCTTGAGGACAAGCAACCTGTCAGTCACTGTGTCAGCTGCCAACATGTGGAGGTCTTTCCAGCAGGGCTGGTTGTGAGCCACAACCTGTGGTGGTGCAATTGTCCCCACCCCCAGCTTAGGCCTCTCAATACTTGGCGTTATTTCCTCCCCACCTGGGCCACGTGATAATACGATGACCAGAATGATGCATAATAGTCTAATATGAAAGAAAGAAAGAAAGGGTGGAGAGCAATGGATTAGAACACTACAGCAACACCTTAGTGTATCTCTTTCCCATAGCTCCGACCATTTGAAGGTGAGGATTAAAGGACTAGAACACTATGGCAACTCCCTAGCATGCCTGGTTCCTATGGTTGTTACCATTTGAAGATAATAACTATAATCAATCACTCCTGAGAACATATGAGTTGTGGACACAGAGAGGGGGGTACCAGGACCACAAGTCCTAGCAAGTCCTGGGCTTGAGTAAGCATGGAAAGTACTGAAACACTCCATTGTCCTAGCTGGGCCAGAGTGGAAAAGTACCTGACGAAAGTCAATTATCTCAGATCCTATACACAACGATTCTAGTAAAGGCCCTTTGAGCTCTTCTGGATCAGAGCGGACTGTGGCCAGTATGTCCCCTGAGCTGGTACGCCGCTCAGGCAAAACACCTCGATCAGTTAATGATTAAGTATTACTAAAATTCAACCTCTTGATCTATCTCAAATTATTAATAATTTTTGAATCACTGCTAAATCATAACTGTCAAATACTTCCATCCATGACACAGCCACAGCAGCAGATAGGTGTCAGGTGTCACAGCAACTCACGTCAATCAGCACCAGCTGCTAGCGGCCCCACCTGTACTGGACACCACTGGGATTCACGGTGTTGGTAACAAACTGATGTTTTGGCTATTGCTGAGCAGTGCTTGCACAACATCAAAGTTTTCTCTTTTTTTGTTTGTTTTTCAGTTTTTGTTTTCCTTCTCTGCCTACCCAGTGAGTAGGCTGGGTGGGGGCAAGAGGCTGGGAGGGAACACAGCTGACCTGAACTGGCCAAAGGGTTATCCCATACCATATGACATAGTGTTCAGCTGTAAAGTCTTGGGGAAAGGAGGAGAAAGGTAACCTGTAGTTATGGCGTTTGTCTTCCCAAGCAGCTGTTATGTGTGCTGAGCCCCTGCTTCTCAGGGAGTGACTGCATCTGCCTGCCAATGGGAAGTATTGGATGAAGTCTTCATTTTGCTTTACTTGCATACAGAGCTTTGCTTCACCTGTAAAACAGTCTTTTTCTCAACCCACAAATTTTTAGCTTTCACTCTTACAATTCTGACCCCTACCCTACTGAGGGGGAGTCAGCAAGAAACTGGGTGATGGGTGCAGCTCCTGGCTGGGGTCAATCCATCACAGAGAAAAAGGCTTTGCTAAAGAGAGAGAACAGACAGTTCAATGTATGACCACTGTGTCAACAGTACTTACTTTAATGTACTCCAACTCTGCTTTGCTGACTTCTGCCTGACACAGAAAAGGAAGTTTTGCAAGGGACAGAAGACTTATTTTCTTAAAAGAAAGCACACCGTTGCCCTTTTCTCTTGCAAGTCAAAATTAGCATAATCTTGGTTATGTCTCTGAAAACTGTTACCAAGTACACAGTATTTAATGTCAACAACTGTAAAACTACCACTCTACCATGATTACTGTTTTTCTTTCTTCATGGTTATGACTATTACACTATGCATGATCTTTTGTTTTATTTGTCTTCCAAATGGATCAAAAAAATGAGTCTAGCATTTGCTGTTAAAGGTAATAATCATCTCTCTAAAAGGCAGAGGTAATTGTAGAATAAAATGTCTCTGGCTTGTTAGTTTTAACAAGAGGGAATGAATCAGAACAGTTCTCTACCCCTACTTCTCTTTTAGAACCTGAATAAAGCTTTAGTTTTAATATTGTTCTTATTTGGAAACATGAAAAGTTGACAGTTGCCCAAACTGTTCAGAAAAGACATCTTTATGATAAGTACAGGTAATCACATAAACTGCAGTCTTTGAGAAAAAGATTAAATCTAATGCCTGCCTATTTAGGCCTTACGGAAATTTTGTTTCAGATGTTTCATTCTCTGAGCTCTAACAGCTCTGCAGGAGACTCAAATTTCTAAAAATACAAAAATAAGCATGAATGCATAAAGAAGATAAGAGACACTGTAGTTTGTTTATAAGAAACAAGAGCATTTCACCAATTAGGAGGGTACCAATGACACCAGTTGATAAAAATCACGTTAACTGCTGCAGGTTTACACTTACATGTAAAATACATGCTGAGGCAAGTGGTTTGTTTTGTTCTTCTAGATAAGAAATCAACAACATCCTCCTTCTTCTACCTGACAAAGTGTGTATATTAATTTTACTTGTATAGTTATTTAATCTGGTGCTTTTTAAATTAGATACCTTGATTAAAAGGCTTAAATTATATATAAAAAAAAAAAACAAAAACAAAACCAAACAAATCTCACAATATTAACCTCCTCATTTTTTAAAATGTCTTTGAAATTGTATATGACTTTAAAAGATTTTAATGAGTGCACATGTTGAAATGGAAGAAAACTTACATACGGTGAGACATCTCAAATAGTCTAAGCTGTACTTGGCACTTGAGCTCTAGGGAATGAGGAACAGATCAAAGGTGCCTTTCCACCATCACAATCCTCAGTCCAATACTACTGCTAATATATAATCATATTTGGGTTAGTCATTTTAAGAATAACTCAGCTATCTGAGAATATTTGATACCAACATGCTTTTATTTTTCTGTTTCTTGGTTGCAATTTGGTGTATATTGCTGGCAAGTTGAATATGAGTCAACAGCATGCCCTGGCAGCCAAAAGGGCCAACCATGTCCTGGGGTGCATCAAGCACAGCACACCTAGGTGGTCGAGAGAGGTGGTTGTCCCACTCTGCACTGCACTGGTGAGGCCCCATCTCAAGCTCTGTGTGCTGTTGTGGTTGCATTGACATAAGGACATCAAACTATTAGTGTCTCCAGAGGAGGGCCAAGATAGGCCTTGAGAGCAAGACTTATGAGGAGTGTCTGAGGGCACTTGGTTTGTTCAGATTGGAAAGAAGAAGGCTGAGAAGTGACCTCATTGCAGCCTACAGCTTCCTCAAGGTGGGTAGTGGAGGGGTTAGGTGCTGATCTCCTCTCTCTGGTGACCAGCAATAGGACACGAGGAAATGGACAGAAGCTGCTTTGATTGGACATTAGGAAAAGGTTCTTCACTGGAACAGGCTCCCTAGGGAAGCAGTCATGGCACCAAACCTGTCAGAGTTCAAGGAGCATCTAGACAATGCTCTTAGTCATAGGGTTTACCTGTGAGGAGCAGGGAGTTGGACTCGATGATCCTTATGGGTCCCTTCCAATTTGAGACATTCTATGATTCTACGAATTTTAAGTCATTTAGGAACATCTAAGTGTTGCAAAGGTGATAGATACAGCTAAGCCAGTTGTTACTGTGGTTTTAAATAATCTCAGAATTGTATTATTTTGGGAGTATTTCTGGGTAACCTGTCGCAGACATACCCTGCATGTATTTTCTCAGGATCGCACATGCATCATGAGGCAAGATGCAAGAATGTAGCCCTAATATTTGCAATTTGAAGAAGAAAGTCTGCTTTGTACAATGTAACAACAGAATGCTTTGTTGCAAGTGCAAGTGCTGCAGCACAGGAATGGGAAGGATTTTCTAAAACTTAACTGCTGTGTAATATGTTAGAACTGTCTTTAAACTTTTGTCTTCCCCAGTGATTGCCTTTTCTCAAATCAGAAATAACAATTCACCCTTTACCTGACTATGTTCATGTTTTGCCCTTGATTCATACATGCTCTTTATCTTCCTAGTGAAGTACATTTGGAGTAAATATTCACATAATATTATGGCAAAATACTGTCACTCCTAGGTAGCAATTAATTTTCTTCAGTGCTGGGCTGAATGAAGTTTAGAGGAAACTGAGATGTCACACATACATAAGTTTTATTAGTCAGCACAATTAAACCTTTTATGTAAGGATATTTCTGAAATACTGTTATTGGGGACTAATTAATCTCTAAACTATTATATTGTATTACCTCGTCTTTCTCAACCAGTTTTAGGCTAATTTCTAGTGAAATGAACCAGGTTGTATGATCATATTCATATCTGATGTTCTTTTAGTCATTGTTCTGTATTTTCCTTATGTCTAATAAAATGCCTAATCAGAGAGCTTCTGTTTCTTTGGGAAACTAAGAAAACAGATGCAGGGACACCTCTCAAAAATATTCTGCCAAGGTTGGAAGAAAGCATGATCTTGAGGTTGGGACAAGAGTAGATTGAGGTTTTTCAGGGGGTCATGCAGCAGATGATTAAACCAGGTAACACTGAATGCAAAGGAAAAACAAAAGTTGTAGGGGGTTCCACTATCTTCCAGTGCATTGAAAGATTTTAGTACTTTAAATAACCTTTCTGTATGAGTTTAATAGGTACTCACTTACGAAATAAAATTAAACTCTGCACAGAGTACTTATTACATCTGCTTGAGTTACTGCACCAGATCCATACCAAACACAGGAGAGTGATCATTTTGTCTTTCTTATCCTATTCTCTCTCAGGTATCCCTGCTGTATCATTCCATTGCCTAAATTTATTTATAAATGCTTTGTTATATAAATAATTGTGTATAACATACAGAGTGAAAAGAGAAAGATATGATCCAGCTGTGAATTGGGATATACTTATGATCTGTAGATTGAGGGAGGAGCTGAGTTGTCAATTCCATTTATTTCAGAAAAAGGTATACAAGCACCTACACCAAATGCACATGATAGTTTTACCATATAATTTATTTCCTCTGTTATTTATTTGTGTCTCTTTATTTTAGTGACTTTAATAACTCTGACACTCAGTAGTAGTGTAAGAATAGCTGAACGTGATGGTTAACTAAGATTCAGTCGTGGAACTAAATTATGCCTTCATTTATTTCTACATTATTCTTGGATTACTATTTAATACTTAGAATTTTCTTTCTATTTAAAACACAGTTTTAATACTCGACTCAAATGAAAAATATCCTGTTATGATAATGCTGTTCACTGGATACATTACTCTGAGACAGAGTGTGGTAAGCAGTGTAGCTACAACTTTTTTCTGCAAACAGAGTTTGATTACCTGTTTTATTGAGAGATGTTCGGCTTCCTTTGCTGTGGAAATGTTGGTTTAAATGACAAGACAGGACTAAAATCCATTTTGCCACTGTATTAAACAAAATAGCAAGAGGAGGTCTAAGGAAAATATTGAACTGATACTTGATGAAGATGGTCATCTGGTAAATAGGGATGCAGAAAAGCTGGAGGCATTCAATGCTTTTTTTGCCTCAGTCTTTAACACTAATCATAGAATCATAGACTCATAGGACTGCCTAGGTTGGAAGGGATCTTTAAGATCATCAAGTCCAACCATCAACCTAACACTGCCAAAACCACCAGTAAACCATGTCCCTAAGCATCACATCTACTCGTCTTTTAAATATCTCCAGGGATGATGATTCCACCATTTCCCTGGGCAGTCTGTTCCAATGATTGATAATCATTTCTGTGAAGAAATGTTTCCTAATATCCAATCTAAACCTACCCTGGTGTAACTTGAGGCCATTTTCTCTTGTCTTATCACTTGTTACCAGTGAGAAGAGGGCAACTCCCACCTCTCTACAACCTCCTTTCAGGTAGTTGTAGAGAGCAATAAGGTCTCCCCTCAGTCTTTTTTTCTCCAGGCTAATGGTAGACCTTGGGCTGCTGGCTCCTCTCAGTTGGAAAACCACAACTACACGAACAGTGACTTTCCATTGTGGACCCTGAAATTTTAAGGGACAAGTTATATCTGTTGAATGTTTGTATGTCCATGGGGGCCTGGTGGGATTCATCCCAGAGTACTGAAGGAGCTAGTGGATGTTAGGATGCTCCTAGTAGGATGCACCTACTAGGAGCAGTAGGACCCCACTCAATCATTTGCCAAAGGTCTTGGGAGTCTGGGGAGGTCAACGCTGACTGGAAGCTGACCTACGTTATCCAATTTACAAGAAGGGCATGAGTAAAACTACTACTACCCAGGAAACTACAGACCTGTTCTGTTAGTCTAATCTCAGTTCCTGGAAAAATGATGAAGATCATACTGGTGAAAAGTGTTTCAATGACAATGCAATCAGGCACAGTCAGCATGGGTTCTCAAGGGGAAAGTCCTATCTTGACATCCTTCTATGATAACGTCACCTGCCTAGTGGATGAAGGAAAGACAGTGCATGTATGTTTTCTCAGTTTTGGTAAGGCATTGGATACTTTCTTTCACAGTATCCTTCTGGACAACTTGTACAACTGTGAGATGAGCAGATGCATGGAACACTGGATGAAGAACTGGCTGAACAGAAGGGCTCAAAGGGTTGCTGTGAAGGAGCTACATCTGGCTGGCAGCCACTCAGTAGTGATGCTCCATGGAGTTCAAAACTAGGGCCAGTTTGGTTCAATATTTTTATCAATAATTTGAATGGACGAGTTGAATGCACCATTAGCAGGTTTACTGATGATGCTAAACTGAGAGGTGCTTTTGACTCTCTCAAGGGACAAGAGATCTTGTAGAGCAATCTAGATATATTGGATCAATAGACAATGATCAATGGCATGACATTTAATAAGAACAAATGTCAGATTTTGCACCTGGGATGGAGGAAGTATAGACTGGGAGAGGAACGGCTGGAGAGCAGTCCTGCAGAAAGAGATCTGGGAGCATGTCCCAGTTTGTGGTAAAACAGAACCAATTTTCTTTTCAGTAACTTTATTTTTCAGTTAAGCCTCTTCTAACACTTTGAATTTAACAATGTATTTTCAGATAGTATCTTCTTTTTGCAGATATGGTCTGATATTTATAGTGAATACCAAGGAATGGTATGCAGAGATGCTCCTGCTTATAGTTACTGCTATAACAACCAAGGTCAGCTAACTTTGGTATGCACCAACTCGGAGGTTCAGAAGCAGAAGAGTGTAGAGGGGTTGCACCTGTGGGGAGGAGCGGACAGGACAGGTGACCCAAAATTGACCAACGGGGTATTCCATCCCATCTGCATCACACTCAGTATAAAAGTTGAGGGATCAAAAGGTCAGCCCTCTTTCTTCAATAGTCAGCGTCCAAGGGGGACTCTGACTATTCATCTGCTTTTGATCTCAATCTGTGTGTTCCTGAATCCAGATCTGGAACCAAGTTCCTGTCCATCAGTGAGTCCAGTCTTGGACTATCCCGGTGCCTGCCAGTGACATAATCGTCATCCTGGGAGCTTGATATGGTTTTGTGTATATTGTATATACTTCGTTATTTTCCTATTAATATTATATTTTCTGATTATTATTTTTTATTAATATTTCATTAAAGTAGTTTAGTTTCATTTTAACTCACAAGTCTTGCTCTCTCTCATTCTTCTCTTACTTGGGAGAGAAGTTAGAGATCATAAGTTTGTTCATTTTAGTGGCCAGCCCAGCCTAAACCACGACAGGGCACTGGTAGAAAGCAGGCTCAGTACGAGTCAGCAGTGTGCCCTGGCAGCCAAGAGGGCAAACAGGGATGCATCAAACACAGCATAACCAACAGGTCAAAAGAGGGGATTATGCTGCTGTATTTAGCAGTGGTGCAGCCTCCCCTTGAGTACTGTGTACAGTTCTGGGCCCACAGTTTAAGAAGGATGTGAAGGTCCTTGAATGTGTCCAGAGGAGGGCAACCAAGCTCGTTGAAAGGCTGGAAGACACGTTCTGTGAGGAGCAGCTGAGGACTCTGAGTTTGTCTAGTCTGGAGAGAAGGAGGCTGAGGGGAAACTTCATTGCTTTCTACAGCTTCCTGAGGAGAGGACGTGGAGAGGGAGGTGCTGATCTCTTCTCCCTGGGATCCAGTGACAGGATGTATGGGAATTACTCAAAGCCACACTAGGGGAGGTTTAGACTGGACCTTAGGAAACATTTCTTTACCAAGAAGGTGGTCAAACAATGCAATAGGCTTCCCAGAGAGCTGATGGATGCCCCATGCCTGTGAGTGCCTTAGAAAGAGTCATTTGGACTATGCCTTTAGTAATGAGTTTTAACCTTTGTTTAGCCCTGAAGTGATCAGGCAATTGGACTAGGCGATTGCTGTAGGTCCCTTCCAACTGGAACTATTCTGTTCTATTCTATGCCATGCCATGCCATTCCGTTCCATTCTGTAAAATCATAGAATTGTTAAGGTTGAAAGGGACTTCTGGAGATTGCCTAGTCCAACCTCCTTGCGCAAAGCAGGGTCAAAATTAAGTATTCATTGCTACCGATTGCTATCATTCTTACCAAAATTTAAATGTTACAGATTTCTTTTTAAAGAAGAAAAGCCATGTTCCTCAAAGGATCCCAGATAAAATATGCAATAAAAATAATTGAAAGCTTTTTGAAATGTATCTTTACGAAGCTTAAACTGAGTAAGAAAAGAGTCTGGAAACTTTCACAGAAGCTTAAACTGAGTAGGAAAACAGTGTTGAGATTTTCATAGAGTAAGCACATAAAACTGAATCAGAAGAGAGATTGTGTTTGCTAGAAGGCCAAACAATTCACCTGAGAATTGTATATAGCCCCAAAAGGAGTTGTAAAATGAATAGAAAAAAAGAAATATGAGACACTGGAGTGAAGTAATAAAAAGTTGGGTTGTTTTGGTTTTTTTTTTTTTGTTTTTTTTTTTTTTTTTTTTTGTATGAAAGGACTATTAAGCTATAAAGGAACCAAAGCCATAAGTGACCTATAGCATTGCCAAACAATTCTCAAAGGAATTACATTTTGTGAGCCATAAGTAGCTACAGTAGCTAAAGAACAGATCCTTCACTAACTGTTTTCCTTGATATTAGAACTGTCCTGTATTTTGAAGAATTTAAAAATAGTTTAGTGTTAAAAGAAATTTTATCTTAGTGGAGGATCACAGAATAAATTAGGTAGAAAGCACCCCTAGAACTCATCTAATCCTTAATGGTTGATCTGGCTATCTGTCCGATTTTACATCCCAATATGTTCCTGAATTTATTTCTTCAAAAAAGTAGATTTTTTGGGGATAATAGTAATGTACTATATATTATATTAAGTATACTTCTATCATGCAAAGTATCCTCTGCAATCGTAAAGCTGTACATTTTGTGCCTGGAAAGGACCTCATAAAAGCACAGTCCTCCCTTCCCCTTCTGAAGCAGAATGAAATCCATCAATAACCTCCATGGGCAGGTGCTTCTTTTAAAAGCATGGAGTTTCTTTGCACCCTTCTAGCACCAAGTCCACATGCTTAACTATCTTGTTGGAAATTTTGTTGAAACATATGAACTCAAGTGTATTTCTTTGAATTTAATATGATTAGCTCATGTGTGCTTACTTATAATCACCTAAGAGAAAAAATATGAAGGTTCTAAACCACAAAATACTATTAAACTCCTACTGATTCTTTTTTCTACTCAAACTAGAACCAAATAAAACTTTCCTGAAGAACGGACATTTTTTCACCATCCATAGATTATTTTGTTGAATTTATTATTTTTTTCTTACTACACATGCCCACAGTATTCCAGCAAAGTTCCAAAATTAGAACAATTCCAACAATTGCCAATTGATACAGAAGGGATCAATACAATTTATATTCTGATGTTATAATTATGAAATATTTTGCTCTGGTAAGAGTATTGAATTTTCTTCTTTAGATATGTTTTGTACACCACAACTCACTCCTTGGAACAGGGAGAACCCTGAAAATATGACAGGGTTGAAGAGAAAGATTTTTAAAAAATAGTAGAGTAGTTTAGATGACAGAGAATATGTGAAAAGGCAATAGGGTTGGGAAATAAAACTGAGGATGGAAAAAACATGAGGACGAGAGTCTTGTGCTTAATGTGCGCAAAGTACAGACTGATTTGAGGAAAAGATCATTTCAGGAAAAGATCACGCACCTTCCTCATATTTACTGCTGCATAGCAGTGATTGTGGGATCTCAGTATAGAATACCTGTATGTTACTTTCTATTTGACAGCTGGTCTGGTATTGGAATCCTTCTATTTGAAAATCACTACATAGGAAAGTGTTCTTATAAATAACATTTTATTGCTTTATAGCCATACGTCCAAAATGCTGTAATTTTATACTCATGTCTACAAATGTTATCACATATAATCAACTTTTTCACTTTTTTGTGAGGTTGTCTTTTCTGTATTTACAAAGCCATAGTTTGAGTACTTTTACTGTATAGCTATCTTCTTAGCACTGGGGGAAAATAACCTATCTTGGACCCAGCCTAGTGAAAAAGTGACAGCCATATTCCTAACTTCACAGTAAAAATATTGTTTTTATTAACTCTAAAAATAGACCTGAAGTTTTGCCATTATTCCCAAACTGTATGAAAGTAGTGTGATGACACAAAGAAAAAAAAAAAATCAAATTCCTTTAGAACCCATACCATAAAGCTAGAAACAAAGTACCTGTGGAACGTGGAAAAAAAAATCCCATTAACTTCACAATTGTGCATGGAAGAATAAATATAAATAGCAGTTAACTTGTAGACTTACTGTATGCTACCTTATAAACATTATTATTTTATTTGTCCTTTAGCTAACAAAGAAAGTAAAGCCTTACCATGTAACTTGCTCACCCAACACTGCATTCAAACTCATTTCTGTTGACATTTGAAGATACTCAAAGAAATCTAGATAACAGATCACACTGATGTATCAAGACACATACCTGGAAGACCACTATAGGTACAGCAGAGGATAGTAGCCTAGGAAAACTACTTTTGCAATATAGTAGTGCTGAGAAAAAAAATATTGTCAGTATCAGGAAAATGTAACAATCCTAAGTTTTTAATGGCTTAGAGGGGTTTATATTTCTTTGATCTTCCTTTGCACCAAAAATAGCTACTCTGTCCTAGTAAAACTGCAAATAATCAAAATCAATAGGAGATTTGTAGAGTTTGAAACAAATTGAACAAATAGTTGAATAGATACTACTTTGATAGGAAAATCAAAACACAAGCAGTATTTTTTATCTAAATTTTTTTGAAGAGTAGCTTAAATAAAAACCTTCTTTCACCTTTCTCAAAATGTCTTTGCTCCATGACAAGTGACCTCCTCTGATCCTTTTCTAAGTTTAAAGAAGACATTCAGCTATGGGAAAAAAACAGTTCCAATATCATGTGACTGACCCCAACCAAATATCCTTCAAGTGTGAAAACACATCGTAACAAAATAAGCTCAGAATTTCTTCAGAACAAAACTACATTGTAACAAGCAAAAACGTTAAGACTTCTTCAGAACAGAATTTCCAAATCACCAAGGCCAAAGTCTTGCTCAAATTACTGTGATTGGTAAAGTACGCCAAAATCATAAAGAAAAAAGTTCAATCTATTTAAAATCCTTCTAACCTAAGTGTTTAAGAAGATGTTCTAGCTTCATAATGCCATCATTGGTGACATGTTCTAAAACAACAGGTGCTTGATGGTGCACTTGTTTTCATCTCTTTACAGTGATGTTGCAGTCCTCTTTTTATTCCTCAATTTTTTGGTCAGATCACAGAATCACAGAATCACAGAATAGTCAGGGTTG
>VZSZ01003399.1:33195-53099 GCA_013398815.1 Ibidorhyncha struthersii | reverse complement strand
TGCCGGTTCTCATCCAACGCCACCGGCGCGGTGCCCGGGGGACCGGCACCTCTGCTGCGGCCGCAAAACCTCCCGTTGCAAACAGGGCTTTTCTTTGCGTTGCATATTCAGTTTGGGGGTTAATTCGGTTTTAGCACCCAGGCCAGCCCCGCCAGCAGCAACACCTGGCAGGTTTTTCGCTCCCGTGTCCGGAGGGGGCATAAAAAAAAATCTGAAAATCCTGTTTTAATGAGAAGCTGCTTCTTTCTGCTAGAGAAAGCCGGGACTTTAATTATCCCGTAGCATTACGCTGACAAGCCACCCGGCCTCGGCAGATCTGGGTGATAATTAGACCTGTTGGCTCTCCAGTGGAGGAGAACAGTAATTTTCAAGTGCAATGCTTCTGTGCATCCTCTAAGGAAAGCACAATCATTCGGAAATGGAAAGTTTGACAGGATGCCAGTTTTAATACACCCATCGACATGTTTTCTTGTCAACAGTGGTGCAGCCACATGTCCATCATGCGAAATTTCCTTTAGAAACTTTTTTGGCAGAGAAGAAATAGTGAGGAGTTACCGCTCTCCATTGGATTTGTTTGGGGCTTTCTGCTTTTGGGTTTGCATTTCTTTTGCATTTATTTTTTTTCAAATGTGGATTTCTTTAAAAAAGGACATCAAGCAGAAAAGAGGGAAGATGCTACTGAATCCCTCCTGTGTAGGTGTCTTCATTATGGCTAACGATCTTTGGAGTCCTTCCTTGGGGAGGACGGGCTGGGAGGCAGAGCCTGCTTTTGGAGCGATGGGGAGGTCAGGGGGGCACAGGGGATGGGATTTCGGCACCTCTCGGGCTGCCACCGCCGGCTCATGTGGCTCGGCGAAGCAGCCGCCCGGTCTCCCCGTGCTCGCTGACTTTGGTGGCATCTCACTGCACACCTCTGCGCTTTGCAGAACCTGGGGTCAGAAGCGCTTTGGAGGCTGCGGCCCCGTTCGCTTTCACAAGACTCGGATTTGCTGAGCCTGTCGTACGTTGCTGCGAATGTGGCAGGGGGCACTAAGGTGCTCGTAAATGGCATTTACGGTGGGCGGATGGTCCCCTCGTGCTGCCAGCGCCGTGCCAAGCCCTGCCAGCAGCGCCGAGAGCCGGGCGCGGACCGTCGCTGGTCCCCAGGTGGTAGTAAAGTGGCTGCCTTTGCCTTTTCATCTCCATCTCCACAGAGCACAGAGTTTTCAAGCCAGCCCAGTCCTGCCCAAAGCCCCTATGGGCAAAGGCAGCCCACCAGCATCATCATGGCGCAGCCCCGGAGCGTCGGGATTTGGGTACCGAGGAGGGTCCTTTGGTTACATGTATGATTTGGGGGAGCACAGAACCCGCTGAGTTTCTTTTCAAAACTGAAGTCCACAAGCCAGAGAGAGTTCGTGGGGAGTTTTCCCTTTTCAAAAGGGACTGGGGTCAAAGAAATCTCAACAGTGTTTTGTGCTTCGCGCCCGCGCCGCAGGCAGATACCTGCGAGCGCTGAGCCCGGTGCTAATTGATGTCATGGGGCATTAGGCAGTGCCGGAGAGCGCGCTGGGAAATCTCCTGGGAGTTTAGGTGCTTAAAGATCTTTACAAGATAAACATTATGATTTATTGAACACCAAAACACAGAGGAAGGGACTTAAAGAGCTTGTGTAGGCCAGGCTAAGGCAGAAATCTTCCCTTGTATCTACTAAGTCTCCCTGGCTGCAGTTTAACCTGATGGTGGCTTGTCTTACCTAAAACGGCCACGAAGAACAGCGAATTAATTCCCTTTCTCTTCCCAGCCGTGATGGTGCCCGGGTCTCCCTTCAGCCCACTCCCCTCCAGGCAAGCACCCCAACCCCTCGGCTGCCTGGAAAGCAAAACCTTTGGGATTTCTGCAAGTATATAAATCTACGGTCCCACTCGCCGTAGGAAATGGCCAACAGGGGCCGTGTGGGCATTTAAAATCATCCCAGTGCTTTGCAGCTGCCTGGGCTTTGCCCTGGGGCTCCTGAGCATCGGCTTCAAGCGGAAGCCCAGCGCATCCTCTAACTCCTTTTGCCCCTTTGGGATTTCGTTCCCCGGGGAAGGGCTGCCCCGGCAGGGTCAGGGTCCCTCTTGCTCTCCGTTTCTGCGTGAGCCGCACCACAATGTGCCCATTGCTCAGCTGAACACACCACTTTGAGGCACTTCTAGAGCACTGGGCATCGGCACTGGAAAGTGGGCGCTGATCTGGAAATCACAGAGCCGCTTTGCTCCGACTTGTGGGTATAACCCCCGTCCTGCTGTTCTCTGGGCTCCCGCTGGCCGGAGCGGAGATACACTGGTCTGTGAAAACCCTCGCAGAGGGGACGGGGAATCGATTTCACACTGATAGGCTTGATTTCCTTGGCAGGGTCAGTCTAATAGCGTCTGTCTTCTCTGGCTGGATTCCATTTCTTTCATAGCTCCTGTGTTTTAGCGGCCGGCAAAGCAGGGCTGCGCGTCCAGCGCCGGCTTCGTACACGGGATTCTTCTCCGTTATGCAGCAGTAAATGAGCGTTAGTGCTGGGACTGCAGAGGAGAGCCTTAGCCTGGAGAAGAGAAGGCTCTGGGGAGACCTCAGAGCCCCTTCCAGTCCCTAAAGGGGCTCCAGGAGAGTTCGGGAGGAACTTTTGATCAGGGAGGGGAGCCATGGGACGAGGGGGAACGGTTTTAAGCTGCAAGAGGGGAGATTTAGATGAGCTATGAGGAAGAAATTCTCTCCTGTGCGGGTGGTGAGCCCCTGGCGCAGGTTGCCCCGAGAAGCTGTGGCTGCCCCATCCCTGGAGGTGTTCAAGGCCGGGTTGGACGGGGCTGGGAGCCCCCTGGGCTGGGGGGAGGTGTCCCTGCCTGGGGCAGGGGGGTGGGACGGGATGATCTTCAAAGTCCCTTCCAACCCAAACCATTCTGTGATTCTATGACACCGAGAGCCGGCTGCTGCCCATACAGCTCTCTTGTACAGGGGGAAATGAAAGCCACGGGCTTTCATGCATTCCTTTCTTCTTCTGCCAGAAATGGTGGCAAAGCGGCATTATTGCAAGGTCAGTGGCCTGAATGAAGATGAGGTTTAATCACATATGTGCGAGAAGTATCCCCCCACCCGCCAGCCACGCTGCGACAGCCGCTCTGCCACAACCCCCCCGTGGCTGGGGGGGAAGGCTGGACTTGCGCCGGGTGCGAGACGCCCATCGCCGCTGCAACGCGAGGCCACAAATTGCCTGGGGCTTCATTTCAGTACAGCACCAGCTGCCTCACAAGAGTATCATCGGGTTTAATTTATATTTACACAAAGCCTGCCATTCCCAGGTGATAAAGCAGCAGGTGACTGCAAAGAGATGATTTGAAGACAAAATCACCGCTCAGTTTTTGTAAGCAACACTTCCCTGTATTGCCCGGGGGCTCAGAGCCCAGTGAGCAGCAGGTGATGTCTATAGTTACCTCCCCCAGAATAATTTTCCTCCGAACTCTTCACAAAAGCCAATTCCTACCCATGCTCTCAACCAGGTCGCTGCTGCAGCCGGGGGGGATGGCCCTGGGGAGGGATGAGCTGTGCTCAGACTAACGCCATCGCTGCCCGCGTGCTCGCACAGGACGTGTCACGGAAGCGCAAGATGCCGAATCGCATTTGGGGTAATTCTTTCCGAACCAAAGCGATGCCTACAAAACAGGCATTATGCAAATGCATTGGCTACCAAGACAAAGACCTGCCTGAGTAATTAAGAATGAGAGGAGGGAAAAGTAATTTGAAAAGAGGCTATTTAATTGCCTGCATCTTTTTTATTTTCTTCTTTAATTTAAGAAAACAAAAGAAGGAAGCCTGGAAGAGCTGGATGACTGAAGAGGGTGCTGGGGTGATGCTCAGCATTTCAGCCCTCCCAGAGAGCTCCAGCAGCAGCCGGCATTCAGTCCAGGGCAGTTTCAGGGAACACTGGGCCGTGCTCCTATGCCCTACTTGCTTGCTATTCATTGGAGATCTTGTATCCTGAGAGAGAGCCGTAGCTCATCCAGTTCTTCACCCTTGCAGCAGGTTCGCTCGTTATTTGTTATATATCTGGTTTAAAAGTTTCATTCAGGAAATCAGAAAAAAATTCCTTAAGATTCATGTACTTCATAGTTAGACCATATAGTATCGATACAGCCGTGGGTTTCCACAAGGGTGATATTCAGCCTTTATTCATTTTAGCGGGGATGAAGGCTCTTGGGCAGTACATGTCAACTTACCAGCAATAATATTGCTTTCCTTAGCTATAGTTCACGCACTTTATAAAAGTAATTCATATATGCTAAAGGGTATGCGGTCTACAGGGCAGAAATCAACAATTTGGCAGCTTCTGCCATCCTATTACCAAAGCCTGGTCTCCTCTTAAAACTCTTTGTCATCTCTAAATGACAAGTGCTAGATAAGGAGTGGGCATTGCTGTGATATAGCTGCAGGCTGTTTGTCCAAGCTATCTGTTGAATACTTATAAATAGCAAAGACATTTGCATAAATAATTCATGTGCACACACACGAAAATGTACTGGGAGGAGGACAAAGAAGCTGTCTGCTTCTGCAGAGAGCGCGGCACCCGCCGTGCCACCCCTGCCCATCTGGCGGGACCCCTGGCCCCCGGCGGGCACCCAAAGGCAGGGCACGGGGGCTCATCCTGAGCACCCCCGGGCAGTGCTTGCTGAGACACGGCCGGGCTGTGCCGGGGACTGACGGCTGCTCCCTGCTGTGTCTGCCAGTGTTTCCCGAGACCCGATTCCCCTTTTTCCCCTGGGAACATCCCAGCAGCGCTTCTCCTTATAGGCCGGGCCCAGAGGCTCAGCTTCGGTTCCACTGTTAATCCCAGGGTTGGTTTTTTTTACACCTTTAATGAGTAGGGACATAGGTGAGTTAATTGAATCAGGCTTTACATAAGTTTCATGTCTTGATAATCCTTCTTAATTTCACTCTCCTTGCTCGGGAGCCTGAAGCATCGCTTTGGGGGGCGCTACTGCCAGGGGAAGCTCAGCTTGGTGGCAGGACACGAGGTTTGCTCCTGGAGTAGAGGGAGCCGGGGGACACCACCGCGCCTTGCCCCGGCAGCCGCAGCCCCTCCCAGGGACTGTCGCATCCATCTGCCTCCATTTATAATGATGATCAATAGTGTTTTCTCTCGTCACCCTGCTCCTGGCAGGACCGATGTATGAGAACGCTGGAGTCCTCATAAATCTTGGTTACTGTCCTCGCCAGCCAGTGCGACAAAGGGACCTTCTGCCCCGGCCCGAAGCATCGGGGAGTGGGAAGAGCCATCCCGTGCCAGCGCGCTGTGGTCAAGTCCCCGCAGGGACAGTCGCCCTGCCTGGTGACCCACCGGTGGGGACCACGCTAGCAGTGGGGCAGAGCGGACAACCTGTGTGCCCCACGCACGTCCTCTAGCCCCGAGGGACTCCTGTTCCTTGGGCACGGGTAAATGGATAGAAGCCTCTATAACCTATTAGGGCGTCCAATTTGGTCTTTCTCAGCCATGGAATGTAGGATTTGTTTTCTTCATCAAAGCACGCCTCCACCTTGGTGCTTGCGGAGGCAGTTTCAAACCCACAGCGTCGGCTCCTGCAGCTCGCACGGTCCCGTGCTGCAGTTTCACATGCTCTTCTGAAACCCAGGAGCATCGCAGTGCCATCAGTGCAGCCCCAGAGCCCCCCAGCCCACTGACTCCCCACCTTCCTCCCCCTCAGCCCACCCTCTGCCCCAGCTCCAGGCACAGCATCTTCCTTCTGACCGGTTTTCCGGTACGGAGATGAAGCGCAGGCAAGGGAGGGAGATGGAGCTGCTGTCGGGAAGAAAGGACTGCGCCGTGGGTATGGCCACACCAGCTTTACTCTCTTCCCCTGCTCCACGGTTAGTGCAGAGCGCGGTGCCGCAGCAAGGCCACGCTCAGACCCTGCCGTGAAGAGCTGTGGGTGCCGCCGTGACGGCAGCTGAGGGTAACCCAACGGTGGGGGCTGACATGAGCAGCCTGGACGGGCTTTGCCCGAAGGGCAGAGCGTGAAAACGGCCTTTGGCAAAAGCGCCGGGCCTGGGGCTCGGCGGAGGCGGCTTTGCTTTCTGCAGGTGCCCTTAGGTCTTTGCAGCGTCGTTCGAGCTGCTTCCCCGGAGCAGTTGGTGGTTCCAGGTCACCCATGAGCATTCCTGCCCTCCGCAAGCCCGGCATCCCGCGAGCTTACCCCAGACCCACGCAGCCTCAGACCTCCTGCACACGAGCTCCCTGTCCCTCGGCTTCCCTCCTCCGGCAAGGAGGGTTTGTCCCCTCAGAGCGCTTACTCTCGCTCTTTGCAGCGGGGTCGTGCCGTGCCTGCGACAGCCCCAACACATCGGGGTCTGTCAGAGCCCGCAGCCAAACACCGCCATCTCGATAACAAATAATCCCCAGGCCGGGAACATTTTGGGGTGCCAGGTGAATGGTGTTCTCCAGAGAAACCTCGCTGGGTTGTTTTCCATCCTTCTGTAAATTCTTTCATATATGTTTATGTCACCTGCTGCATTTACGGCTCCTGCCACGCTTTTACTGCTGCTGCCCGGGCCGGGGAGTCCTTCTGGACACCTACCGTGGGGCTGAGAAAAGGAGGAGGAGATGGCAGCAGAGAAAACATGGGAGGAGGCCGTCTCAGGCTGTGAGCAGGAGCACCCCGAGTGCCCCGCGGGGGGAGCCCGGCTGGCGGTGCCCACAGCCGTGCCCTCGTCGGTCCTGCCCTCCTCCAGCAGCGACGAGGGAGGATTTCAGCGTATGTTTTATGGCAGCTACTAAAAGTAAATGTGCCATTTCCCTCCCTGGGAAACAGAACATAAAAAACCGAGCTGAATAACAGTGCTTTCCATTTCCATCTTCTATGGGGGCAGTGGGAATGAATTATTCAACAGGCTCATGGCGACGAGGAGCCGGGCACCGCAGGGACCGTGGTGACATGAAGCATGAACAGACAATGGTAGAAGAGGACAGGACACCCGGTTTCCCCCGGCATGGTGGCTTATGCCCCATCTCTTTGGGTCGTGCTCTCTCCCAGCACAGCCGCGAGCACTGGGGGCGGCTGCACACCCCCATCCATGCCTGCGAACCCACGCTCGGCCGCCCACCCTCCAGCAGCATCTCCCCTCTCGGCTGCTCCATCCCTGCCCGCAGCCGTTTGGTCAAACCCCAGCAGCACAGAAACAGCAGGCGGTTTTGTGCTGCCCCTTCCCATCACCCCGGAGCCAGTAGATGCGTCCCCAGGTGCCGGTTTTCCCTCCGCAGGTCGCCCACAGGACTCTGGCACCCGCCGTCTCACTCCTGGGGCTGAAGGCGACGCAGCGCAGCAGCGCACTGCTCAGCCCAAAGCCCTGTGACGGGGCTGGGAGCAGAGCACTGCGCAAAGCTCAGCACTTGCTCTGCACGTGGAGCTTCAACCCCGCATCTTCTGGCGGGGGGAAAAAAACAGGGCGACGAGAGAAGCGGCACGGCAGCCGGGAGAGCGAGCTGGAGGGCGCGGGAGCAAAGGTCTCTGGAAAAACTTTGCATATCTAATTGGTCTCAGTTCAGAGTCCGGCCAGCCAGTCATCAAAAGCCTCCGCAGTTTGGCTTTTTAATGAGAGATTTTCATATATTAACACTTCATTAAGTCTGTAGCCAAGTCATTTTGAGGGTAATTTAAAATGCACGTGCCACGCGGCCCTGACTCTCGCCTGGCTTCTTACGATAATGGTTGGTGCCGCCCAACGGAACCTGCTCTGCCTCCCCAGCAGCCCTGGAGAGCCCGGAGCGGAGCCGCGGTGATGGCGAGCGCAGATGTGAGCACGAGGTGAAGCAGATGAGGATGTAGACAAGAGCTCGGCGGGTTTATCTCCTGGTTGGTGACTCCAGGTGTCCCCGCTCCACGTCCCCATCAATGCTGGGGGCTGGTCATGTACAGCGGGAGCGCTGGGAAAATCCCTTCCTCCATACAAAGGCCCTTTCAGGCATTCTGGAGTTGGAGCCGGGGGTTAAAAGGCCCTGGGAACGAGACAAAGGACAGCTGAGGACTTCACCACAAACATCGCACAGGACCGGCAGCTCCTGCATCGCAGCGCTGACCCGAGCGGTGCCCCGACCGCTTTCGCTGCCTGCAGTAACGGGCGCTGCGGACATCCATGCCCCGCTGTCAATAGCTGCCTTGTTCCGAAAATTCATGAGATGTTTTTAATTAGAATTTTCATACTTTAAAATAAATCCCCAGAAGGTAAAACTTATTCAGAAAACAACCATCTGCCATCCTAAAATAATACAAGCTACAGTAAAAACAAGCCGTGGAAAACTCTCTGAGTAATGACTGTGTGTACAGTAAAGTACAAGCAGGAAAGCAAAAGACTGGTTTCTCCCAGCTGTGATTTACTACTACTCTTTTTATAAATTTAATATAACTGTACGTTAGCCCTTCAGCCTAAAGATGGAGCAATAAGGGTGTGTACACGCTGCGTCCAAGAATTACTCTCAGGAAATATTGCTCCATTTGCCCTTTTAAACAGTCATTTCAGCTTATTACTGAACACGTCGCTCTGCCTTCTTAGAAATCCTTCACCTACGCAGCAATCCTTGGCCTCTCTCTCCCATTAAAGGATCTCAGTGCACATCAGCAGGGTTATTAAATTAAGCCTCAAAAATTGGAGGGGCGTGTTTGCACCTTTCAGAGAGAAATCAGGTTAGCAGAAGGTTAAGTGGCCGAGGCAGCGCGGGGGCACCGGCGGTGCGCCCTGTGCTCCAGTCAAACCCCGAGGCAGCGGCCCCTTCCACGGGACAGCTCAAGGAGCATCATCTATGGCTTCTTTAGGTCCCCAAAAATCTCTTGTACCCGCTCTATCCCAGGGGTTGGGGACTCCTGCCGCCTCATCTGAGTAGCTCCGGGGAACCTGACGTTTTCCCCATGGCTGCCTCGTCGCTGCAGCTTCTTCTTGACAAAGGAACGGTGACAAAAACCGCCTGTAATATTTCCGTCCCCTGCCCTCTCCTGCTGCCTCAGCTCCCAACACGCGTGGCACCGTCATCGTAAGAAATGTAATTTAGGTGATGGATGGGCTCTGTTCGATTCCTGTAATATCCTCATGAAAATTTTAAACAGTGCAGATCACCTTACTATAGATAGCTGCCTGGTGTGGGCACCACGCGCACTGCGGGGAACCAGCCCGAAGGGCCGGAGGGGTTGTCCGTCCAGGAGTGAAACCAGTCTGTCCAGTAAGAAAACAGACAGCGGGGGGGCTGGGCTGGGGCTGAGCATTCGCACCTTTTCAGGGTGAGGACACCATCTTGCAGACGTGTAGTGCCAAGCGCGGAGCCCTGGCACGGCCGCCCGTGGCGCCGGCATTTGAGGCAAGCTGGGTTTTCCTCACGCTGCAAGTCTGCTACAGGAGGCAAATCTGCCATTAAGCAGCTTTGCAGTATTAGTGAGGCTAATTCTTCCGCGGGGTAGGAGCGGTTTATTTTGCTACTGCAAAGACGGTATAATACCTTTTTGCAAACTTAGGAAGGTCATTCCAGTGACCCCAACGCCAATGCAGGTCAGTATCAATAACAACTTCCTAACATACTCCCAGTATGGAGATCCCCATCCTGACGCCTTGCAGGTGCCCTGAAACGGGAGGTCAGGCAGCGTTTATGATACCCGTATCCAGCCCTTCTCTTACCCTGTCTGCGCAGCTGCTGTAGCCATCCCAGGACAGCCTTAACCGCCGTGAGGGATGGGACCTGTCGTCATGTCTTTGGTTCCTGCTCCTCCGCTGCCTGCCGCACAGGGAATTGGAGACACGGAATCACAGAATCCCAGACTGGTCAGGGTGGGAAAGGCCCTCTGGAGCTCCCCCAGTGCCACCCCCTGCCAGAGCAGGGGCACCTCCAGCAGTGGCACAGGACGGCGTCCAGACGGGTTTGGGATGTCTCCAGAGTGGGAGACTCCCCCCCCTCTCTGGGCAGCCTGTGCCGGTGCTCTGCCACCCTCCCAGGGAAGAAGTCCCTCCTCATGTTAAGATGGAACTTCCGATGTTCAAGTTTGTGCCCGTTCCCTCTTGTCCTGTCACTGGGCACCACTGGAAAAGGACTGTTCCTGTCCCCCTGGCACCCGCACTTTATGTATTTGTAAGTGTCGATAAGATCCCCCTTCAGTCTTCTCTTCTTCAGACTAAAAAGACTCAAAAGAATTCATGGGACTCACACTGTGACTGTGCACAAATGCACACATGAACTGTATTTTGGCCTCGGCTTCCCCCAGCTGGCAATTTCTACCATCTGCTGGGAATCCGATGGCACGGAGCGGCTCTAAATAGGTTTCTCCCCAGGGCGCCTGTTTGGCTGGTCAAGGTCTGCGTCTGAAAGGCGAGCCATCCTTCCCAGGTTATTCTCAGCTATTTTCCAGCTGCAGAGAAGAAATAGGCAGGAAATTAGTCAGCAGCGTATTGGGAATAGATTTTGCGGGAAGAGAAAGGGAGAGCGATGCGATCCACTCCCCGCGCAGCTGAGGCCGTTGCAGCAGGCATTCGCTGGGCTCAGCCCGAGCGGCGGCAGGCTTCCCAGCATGCAGCATTTGACAGATACTAAAAGAAGAGTCAAATCCCTTTGATTTTTAAACGTCTGGGTCTTGATCCCATAACGCTGTCTGCACTGCCTGGGAGAAGCCACCTGCACTGCGTGATCTTCATTTACATCTTGTGACAGTGATTTATTCTCCATGAAAGCCGTCTCTGCCTCCTCTCCCTGCTGTCTCAGCCGTGCCCCGGTTCCTCTGCCGAAGCCCTGTCATGAGCTCGTTTTCACGCTCCTCTGCCTCCTTTGCACCAGGGAAGGGGGCAGTGCCAGCCCGTCTTTACAAAAATCCTTGGGATTTATAGCCGTTGGCATCACCAGGTCCATCATTTTGCCACCAGTGGTGTGTGTGGCATAAGTAGCCTGGAAGATGGGAAGACCAGGGTGGTGGAGTCACTGTTTCTCCCCAGCAGAACCGAGACATATTCAGACCCTTCCTCATCCCCAAGAGCTGAAGACCATGAGCTCCTGGGCTGGTCCTGCCCGGTGTCCCCAGCCTTAGGGCTCTGCTGCAGCCTGGATGCGTGCAGATGGACAGACACATGGCTATCCGGACAGCAGCTCCATGACCTCCTCTCGGCCACCCACCAGCCCCAGTCCCGGTGGTGCCGAGGGCGCAGCCAGCACATGGGGAAGATGCCGGCTCAGCGAGGGAGAGAAAGCCAGGGAGGGAGAAGGAGGGAGGCGGCACGTGAGGAGCAGCTTGTCAAAAGTACCCTGAAAGTTTGCTCAAAGCCCGTAACGAACAGCCCAGCCCAGGTTCCCGACGAGCACGAATTCAGGGGATGAATGGGTCCCCCTGACGGGTGAATGACTGGAGCCTCTGCGTGAGCTGAAGGTTGGATTACTGGTGCATTATTGATGAGCCTCCTTGGAAGAGCTGGGACCGCTTCCTTGGCTCGGTGTCTGGGCACTGCAGCGTGGAAATGATTGAGTACCTCAAAGTCCAACCTGCAAGGGAATAACTCTCTTTCAGTCCAGACCCTTAAGAGACTTAATAACTAACAGAGCCTCTGCAGAGGAGGTGCCCTGCCTGCCTTGCCCCTCTGCAGTACCAGGTCCACCCGTCCCGTTCTGCTGCATCTCAGTGCCTGGTGATAGCCCATAGTTTCTTGGTTACACCGTTATTACTAGAGAACGGTTTTAATTGTACTTGGATGCTGCGATGGAGGTATCGCTTGTACACACAGCCCTTCTCCAGAGAATTCACATTTTAAACAGGCAAGACAAAGCAAGAAGGGAAACTGAGGCACAGAGCTATGAAAAGTGTAACCCCAAATAGCAGCAGCGCTCATTTAGCATCCAAAGCCAACGCTCTTCCCAGGAGCCAGCGTGACCCTCGGGGAGCCTCCCTGCCCTGCTCTACCTCCATGCAGGGCAGGAGGGGATGCTCTGCTCATCACCAGGCTGACAAGCAGAAGGAACACCCCTTCCCCGTGAAGAGCGAAGCATCGCCGCCTGCGGCAGCTCTGCTGGAGATTTAGACCCCAAACTTTCCTCTCGAGTTGGTAAATCTCCTGCTCTCGCTGCCCATAATCTCCCTGCTGATTACTCCAGCCCGGTGCTGGAATAGGCTTAAGCAGACGGCGTCTGCAGCCCTACACATTTAATCAGATTGTTTTGACCGGATTTGCTTTTTAAAGACTCCGAAGTTCAGTGGGTTTTTTTATGTCAAACCTCTCTCTGCGCACACGCAGAATTGTTTCTGGCCAACTGAAAACCTTCTGCTATATAAAGTAATTTTCTGTTAGAGAAGCTTTTTGCAGCAGAAAGCATGGCTCATCAGTAAAATTAAGCCAATGGGATTGTAGCTATTGATTTTTTCCTACTTCTACCGCTATTTGGCTGCCTAGAAAACATCGCTGTAGCAAATGATAGTCACTTTGGGGCAGCCTTGTAATTGCGGGAGCTCAGCAGACAGTTTACCTGCATGCAGCCCCTTTGTCCTACCAGCAAATTTTTCAAAAATTTGAAAGAATCTATTTAATATCTGTGTACAGACACCACAAAAGAGCCTGCAGCCATGCGCAGGCCTGCCCTTGGTTTGATGCTGTACAGGTCAAGAACGATGAAGCATCCCTTTCCCTGTGGTTTTTAAACAAGAGGTATCTGGCTAGCAGATAGAGCTCAGAGGGCTGTGGTTAGTGGTGCAGAGTCCAGTTGGAGGTCAGTAACAAGTGGTGTCCCTCAAGGGTCAGTACTGGGTCCGGTCCTGTTCAATATATTCATCGATGATCCGGATGAAGGGATAGAGTGTACCATCAGCAAGTTTGCTGATGACACTAAACTGGGAGGGGTGGCTGACACGCCAGAAGGCTGTGCTGCCTTACAGCGTGACCTGGACAGGCTGGAGAGTTGGGCAGAGAGGAACCTAATGAAATTCAACAAGGGTAAATGTAGGGTACTGCATCTGGGGAGGAATAACCCCATGCATCAGTACAGGTTGGGGGCCGACCTCCTGGAGAGCAGCTCTGCGGAAAGGGACCTGGGAGTCCTGGTGGACAACAGGATGACCATGAGCCAGCAATGTGCCCTGGCGGCCAAGAGGGCCAATGGCATCCTGGGGTGCATCAAAAGGAGTGTGGCCAGCAGGTCGAGGGAGGTCATCCTCCCCCTCTACTCTGCCCTGGTGAGGCCGCATCTGGAATACTGCGTCCAGTTCTGGGCTCCCCAGTTCAAGAAGGACAGGGATCTGCTGGAGAGGGTCCAGCAAAGGGCTACAAAGATGATTAGGGGATTGGAACATCTTTCATATGAGGAGAGGCTGAGGGATTTGGGTCTCTTTAGTCTGGAGAAAAGAAGATTGAGGGGGGATCTTGTTAATGCTTTCAAATACTTGAAGGGAGGATGCCAGGGGGATGGGAGCAGTCTTTTTTCAGTGGTGCCCATTGATAGGACGAGGGGTAATGGGCACAAGCTTGAACATAGGAAGTTCCATCTTAACATGAGGAGGAACTTCTTTACTTTGAGGGTAGTGGAGCATTGGAACAGGCTGCCCAGAGAGGTTGTGGAGTCTCCCACTCTGGAGACATTCCAAACCCGCCTGGATGCTGCCCTTGTTGTAGGTGACCCTGCTCTGGCGGGGGGGTTGGACTAGATGATCTCCAGAGGTCCCTTCCAACCCTGACCATTCTGTGATTCTGTGGTAGACAAACACAGCCAGCCCGGGGAGTCGGGAGTGTAATCCCTGGGGTCACATCCATATGGCCAGGAAGAAATGTAAATGCTATGCAGACAGAGAGGGCTGAGCTTGCTTTCACCTGGAGCGCTCCGACCTCGGACGCGGGATGGGCTGAGAGGGGCTTCAGAAGCTGCCCAGGTCAGCTTTCCCGCGGGACCGGCTCGGGAACGTGCTCCACGACCCACCCGGACAACGCAAAACCAGCTAAAGCACACGGAGAGAGGACACAAATTAGCTGCACTGTGTCACATCTGTCAGGAGCTGGAGCGCTCCAACGGGCAAAACGGTGCACCTTGATCTCGCCTCTGAACCACCCGGTCCTGCTGGGAAGCTGCTGTTGCCTGCTGGCGCTGAAACCCCAGAAGGTATTGGCTTCAAAAGTCTGCTCTCTGCTGGGTTTCATTATTTCTTCCTACTCATTGCTCAGTGGTGGCACGTGCGGCAGCACCACGGCAGCTTGGCCAGTGCTGCCATTTCCTCCGCCGGCGGCTCACGCTGTGCCAGGCCTGGCACACCGGTGAGGCAAGACGCTTCGAGCAGGGACCACTGGAAGGAGAGCGAGGAACGGCAACGTCCCAAAACAGCAGCTCCCTCTGCAGCATCCCTCATCGCGAAGCCATGAGCTCTCCCCAGCCCGAGCGTTTGGCACGGGATGCCCAAAGCGGGATGCTGCACCGAGCTAACGGGGAGAGAGGCTTTTGGAGCGGGATGGTGCTGCCAAGTCAGAGCTGGGCTGCGGTGACCTCCTTCGGAACCCCCCTGGTAAACAGATGGGAGCAAAATTATCTTGGCAGCACAGAATGGTTTAAAGACACTGCATTCAAGTTTTGTCTCCAGCCCAGAGAGATGACTACAGCAAGTGACAGAGCTGCCAGGATTTGAAGTTGGTGAAGGATAAATGACAACAGAGTAAGACCCAGAAATCCTGCACCCTGGCAATCGGGTTTCTTGGCATCCCACCCAGTGCTGGGACATCTCACAGCATCCCGGACCCTCCTCTGCCCCCCCCATCGGCACAACAGCCGTGTCACCGGGATCGGATCCCTTCCAGCATCTGCTGAGGCTCAGCGTCTGGTAGCTAATTAGCTCTACAGCAAGCCGGCATTAGGAGGCCCAATCAACGTTATTTCATTTATAAACAGGAAACAGCTGTCCCCTTCTTTGCATACAAGCTAATTTTAAAATGCATTAACCCCTCTCTGCAAGGCTGCCTGGGGACGGGACGGGGGGGGGGGGGTCTGCAGGTGGCCTCTGGTGTGGTGGGGCTGGGTTAGGTTCATACCTGTCAAGTGCCTCTGAGAATTTTCCCGTTTCAGTGCCAGGACATCCCCGCCTGGCGCCGCGGGCGCTGCGGTGGGGTGCAGGAGGAGAACACGGCCATCGGGGACCGGCGGCAGGAGGGCTGGGAAGGTCGGCATGGCCGGTGTGCAGGGACCGGCTGAGGCTCAGGGCGGGGGACGGATGTTCAGCTGGCTTTTCTCTCCTTATCTTCACTTTGTTACAAAGCCAGGGAGGAACCTTAAACCTTCACCAGCTCTGTATCCTCAAAGGAGGGTTACAAAGCCAAGGACATTTTCAAGGTGGCTGTTTCTAGCCCTCAGAAGCATCTCCATATAGCGGTTTAGAGAGACTCCTTGGGTAAGAATTATCCCGGGTGAGGGCACTGGCTTCCCAGGGAAGATGGATAATGAGTTTTGCAGCTGGGTCAGAGGAGATGTGGCTGACCCTGCACTGAAGCTGTCCCCGAGTTAACTTCAACAGACCCCGCGCAGCCGAGAGAGCAGCAGCAGAGGCACGGCCCGAGCTGCCGCGAGCCATCCATCACTGTCTCCAGCAATTTGTCCTACGTCTCGGAGCTGTCGCAGACCTCATCGGCTCCTGCAGCTCACCGGCCCACGTGCTGCTGGTGCCTGCCAAGCAGAAAGGACATCAAGAATAACCTGCCATCACTTTCCAGGGCACATTATGGATGCCCCAGAAGGGTAGAGACACAGGTTTTCTCTGCACACCTGAGCATCAGGGTTGATTTGGCCTTAGTTTGGGATCTGCTGCCCACAGAGACAGAAAACTCTCCTGCGGTGCTTTGCCCTGTGCTGAGCCCACCTGCGGGACGGATGGAGCCGGCTCAATGCACAGTGCCGTGAGCATCCGTGGAGCTGCCTGGATGGAAACCTTGCCACCAGGCACCAGCTGGAGAAGGCTCTGGCTGCTCAGACATCCTACTCTGGAGAGCCAGCACCTCCCAGATGACAGGGAAGGTGAGACGTGCAGAGGAGGTGGCTAGAGGATGGCATTTTGCCTCCTAAAAGGAAGACAATTGATTGTTGTCACACTACGGCTCAGCTGGAAGCTTCACCGGCCTCCTCAGTGCCTGATTTTTCCATGCCCCATGCTTACCGCAGAGAGAAATTGGCTTCGTCGTACAGTTTATACCCACCACCCTCAGTGGTTGGTCCTGAAGGCACCTGAGGACCATTACAGCCTCGCAATGAGCTGCATGAAGCAGGCTCCTGGACTGCCCTTGTGGGCTGGGAGCTTGTTTCCCCTCAGCCTTGCCGGAGCCAGCAGAGCTGCAGGGGCACGCGCTGCCGGGAGGCTCGGCACGAGGCACGGCGGAGCCCGGGGATGCGGCGAGAGCCGGGACGAGCCCGACGCACAGCCTGGCCAAGGCACGGCGCACCCACGAACCACTCCGGGTGGGAGCGACTGGCGCGCACCCCGGCTGCTTTCCAGAAACAGGCAAGACAGAGCTTGGATCCCGCTCGGGGAAATTCGGCAGCTTGCCGGTGCCGCGATTAACATTCGGGAGCTCAGGCAGCAGTATCGAGCTCGGGTTATTCCTAACAGCTCAACACCATCTGTGCCCTCAGAGCGGGGCCCGGCACCTCGCGCAGGTTGCGGCACCTGCTCGGAGGAGCTCACGCTGTGGGTGATGCTCTTAAAATCCTGCCCCGCCACCCCCGGGTCCGCTCAGAGGTGGGGACGGGTGCTGCCGTGCTGGTGAGAAACCAGCTGGATAAAGGCAAGAAACAGGGAGTGAATGGAGGGGAAGGAGGGAGCCGGGAGCCCGTCAGCCCCTGGAGATGCCGGCATTGGATCCGGGTGCTGGACCGCGCTGGGCGCTGGTTGCTCCTTCACCATTGGCATCGCAGGGGCTGCTCAGGCTTAGCTGAAAGGCTTTGGCGTCAGTGCCCAGGCTGAGAAAGTTCATTTTTACATCCCGCTTGAGGTGTTTTCCCATCTTCACAAAGGGACTTTTTGGGAAAAAAGAAAAAAAAATAATTTTTTATATATATAGGTAATATTGTACAAGACAAATTTTTCACCTTTTTCCCATTTATTGCCCAGAAGAAGATTAAACCTTGTGGTCCCCTTAGCCTACATTCATATACCAGGATGGTTTTTTTTTTTTCCTTTTTTTTTTTTCCTCCTCTAGCCCAGTTACATTCCCATAAACGTATTCTGGCCGGGAGGTATTAAGATGTAGTGAGTGGCAAGGCAGCCTGCGAACTCCCCGCTCGGCTGCGGGGCTGCCAGCAGTGTGCGGAGCCCCCAGGGAGGAACGGCCGAGAGGAGCCGGGCTCCTGGAGGGCAGCGGGGCTGCCGGGATCGTATCACACCTGCAATGGGCAATGCCAGAGAGGGGTGGGATATTTTATTTGAATTTCTGCCAAGAAAAAAAAAAAATAATGCAAAAATAATTTGTAGAATCAAGAAATTAAGGATGTGGGAGGGAAAGACTTGGAGGTGGTGGGGATGGCTGTCCCGGGGTGGGCTTCGGCACAGCTCTGCGGGAGAGCCTCTGCACACCTTCATTCAACTAGGGCTCTTTATCAAGTAAGAACCAACTTTTTTTTTTCCCCATCACTCATAGTTTATTCACGTATTGCTCATTAGTTTTGAATCCCTCCGCCTTTCCCACCTCAGAAGGTGCTCTCCTTTAAATCTTAATTAGCACCTAAACGCCGGATCCCGGCTGGTGTCTCATCCCTTGTAGCGAGGCCGTTTGAACTCTGCCATCGACGCCCGCGGAGGCTTCGGTATTACACTGAACTCCTTCCGTCGCCATTAACATAGGCAGTAATTTATACAGTGATTTTAATTGAATACTCAGACCTCGGGGTCACATACGGAAATGGAACAATACCAGGTGCGGCTTCAGCGACTGCAACGCCCGGGAGCGGGCGACACACACACGAGCGCGGCACCGCGGGCGAGCAGGGGGCGAGCTCCACCCGAGGAAGACGTTGGTGGCTTTAGGAAGGAGAAAGGTGTCCTTGAGGGTCAGGAGGGACCTCACTCTGCCCATGACGGGGCAGCCCCCGGCCAAGGAGGTGAAAGAGGAGAGAGCGACCATCTCCAGCGGCAGTTTTCCAGGGGAAACTGAGGCAAGGAAGCAACTTAAAGGAGCTTAACACAGGGTGCCCGGTCCTGGCTGTTATATTTTTCTCTAAAGCCCCCCCCGAGTGTTGGGGCTAATTTGTTTTTGTGATGTGCTTAGCACCATTCTGGGAAATGTGAAAATAATAATAACTATTAAAGCTAATAATATGCCATGATCTGATGACTCACGGGTTAATGCTCACTCACAAACAGACAATTATTCCCAGAATGTAAAACATTTTAACAATATTAATGGTGAAAAAGAAATGGGGCCTTTTTTGTCGGGATTTTTTTTTTTTTAAGTTCCATCAATTCTTTGTTCAATTGATGCATATTCAAAATGGTATAAGTGGGGCCCTCACTGTTTCAATTAGCATTAATGCACAATTATTTTTCTCCATATTTATGCTGCTCTTGCAGGGCATGGGTTGTGGTGGTTGTTATTTTTTTTACGTTTGTATGTTAATTCAGTGTTTAAAATACCCTTCTCCCCAAACTGCATGGTGATAAACTATAATGAGAGGGGAAGAGATTTACGGCTAAAACACTAGAGGAAGCGAAGGGCTGCCTATCAAGGCGGGAGACAAATCCTGGCTTTTACCAGATCATAAGACATAATTGCATCTAACGTGGAGATTGCACAGAATCAATTCATTCCTCGATGCTGTTTACTGCCGGGAATTTGCAGCAAATAAGGCAGCCTTAAAAATGACTCGACCCTGCGGGGCGGTGGCGTTTCCTCGCCGTGCTGCGGCTGGAATAACTGCCCCACACTGGGAGATACCTGCGACGGAGACGCGTGATGGGGACAAACTGGTTGCAAAATAGCTCCTCGCGAGCTTGGGGCTTTGTGACACCTCTGCACGTTGAAATGGAAATGGGGCGGATCTCCGTGCACAGTTATTTTGCCTGGAGGAGATACTAAATTTTGAAGTGCTGGTAGTCACCTCCCTCCCACACAGCATAGCGAGTGGGAAAGAGGAAATGAGCTTCCCCCATCCCTTATCATTGCACAAACCTTGATTTTTAAATATTTTTTTTTTTATTCTTTCTTAATACTTCTTTTCTTTTTTTATTCTTTCTTAATACTTCTTTTCTTTTTTATTCTTTCTTAATACTTCTTTTCTTTTTTTATTCTTTTTTTAATACTTCTTTTCTTTTTTATTCTTTTTTTAATACTTCTATTTTTGTTATTCTTTTTAAATACTACTTTCTTTCCAAAATGCTTTTTTCTTCGCTAGCCTTTTGCAGCATCCCAATCCAGACGTTGGGGTTGAGAGGTCATTCCGTGCCTCGGCAGCAGAGCCATGTGCGCGGGGAGCCAGCGCAGCGCCAGGGGCCGGTGCGGGATCCCACCGCAGCCCGGCACCGTTTGCCACGAGGCCGCCCGGGCTTGCGGCACCGACAAACGCCCCCCTGTTCCCCTTGCTAGAGAAACCTTTTTCTTTTCTGAGAAAAGAGACAGAGAAGGGCTCTGGGGAGCAGCGCGGGTGACCGCTGTTGCTCAGTCTCCCCATGGCGCTTCGGCATCGGCGCTGGCCGGGCAGGGAGGGAGCTGAGCCCAATCGATGCTCGTTAGCGATGCTTTAAAGGAAAATAGTTTACAGTTTTCACCTGGGGAGGGGGGATGAGCCTGCTGCTCTCTGTTCTAGAGGTAGGAGAAGGGTCACCTGAGTGATGGGGAAAACCTTGCGCTGGCAGGGCTGCGGCCAGGGGGTGAGCTGCTGCTGGTGCCGGAGGTCCGTGCGCCGTCCTCCTGCTGGTGCAGGCAGCGGGTAACCTCTGCCTCAACCT
>VZSZ01003399.1:3081-20529 GCA_013398815.1 Ibidorhyncha struthersii | reverse complement strand
GCTGTCCTGCAACCCCCAGGCACAGTGCGTTCCCAGACACCCCCAATGCCACCTCATCACCAGCACGTACCAAACAAATTCTTGGTTTTATCTCTGCTGAATGGAGACTCTGGAACCTTAGGAGACCTGGGGAGAAAGCTGGTGCCCTGTGCTTGTTGGCTGCTTCAGCAGGATGAGTTTAAACACAGGACAGGTGGCATCTAACAGAGCAAGAAAAGGACCGAGGCACTAATCCTGACCCAGCTGGTGTCTTGGCTGAGGTTTGTGGGGGCTGTTGAGGGGCTGGGATCAGGAGTACACTTGCGGACATGGGCTGAGCATCTCGGGGGGAGCTGAGAGCCCCTTCATCGTGGGATGCCCCAGCAGAGCCCCAGACCCAGCTGCCCTCCGGAGCCGTTGCCCTTCTCCATCCTTCCAGTTGCTTTCTATCAGCATGAAGTAATTAAGTTCATAAGGCATCAGACAATCAGCTAGCAGCCCACAAGACGTTGTGTTTAATCATGTACTAATGGCATGTTCTTGGCAATAATTACAAGATAACAGTGTTTGCAGGCTGTAATCAGAACAATTCCAGTAATTAAATCAGCCTTTTGTCAGCAGGCTCCTTCCCCCTTTGCCGGGTGCGGGATCGGCGTGGCAGGACCCCTCCAAAGGAGGAGCGTGCACCCCCGGGAGCACTTGCCATGCCGGTGGCCCACCGCCACTGCTAATTGAAATCGGAGAGGAACGGAGCTGCTTGCAAGGAGCTCGTGGCAGCTGCATCTGGCAGGGAGCTGTGACCAGCCCCGAACCCCCAGCGAGGGCTCGGGGACGCGCACCCCTTCCGAGGACAGGGGACCTTGCCCTGCTCTGCCCGCGGGTGCAGTTCTGCGCAGGGCTGTTGCTCTACCCCAGGGGTCAATGGCACATCCCCCTTCCTTCCCCATCTCCTGGGGACCACTGCAGGCATCAGCCGTGGACAGGCACAGAGCAAGGGCAGCAGTAAGGGCAGGGATTAGCCCCTCGCGTCCTGCCTCCAGCACTGGTCTGTCCCCACATCCAACCTTCCCTCCGGCGCTTTACCGCTGAGCATGGGCGCCTTCTGCCTGGGTACAAAGCCCTGCCCAGGGCACACTTCTCCTGGAAGCCCCTGTCTCACGTTCAGGCCCACTCCTGCACGCACTCACTCACCCACAAACCTTTAATTTGGTCTCTGATGAGATTTCCCAGCCTCATTATACCAGCCAGGCTCACCATTTACATTTAAATGAATGGGCTATTATCAAAGTTAATTCCCTGCAACACCGTATTGTTGTGTCCCCCATCTGGAAGAGTCTCGTCACTTTTTTGGGTAGAGCCAGTACCCAAATTTGACCTTTTCCTTGAGAAGCCACATCAGCTGCTCTGGCTGCCCCTTGGGCACCTGCTTGTCCTGGCTTGGGGCATCCTGCCCACAGCGCAAGGACGGGGCCGGCAGCACGGTTCCCTGCAGTAGAGGGGAGATTCATTTCCCCTCTATATTGCTGGTGGAGCAGGAGATTAATTTACCTTGCGTTCCCGGCTGGCGCAGCTACATATGGCACTTCTGCCCACAATCAGCAGAAAAAGCCATTTCAAAAATAAATCCCTCTTCTTAAGAGGCAAAAACATCAAACAATAATCCAAGAATAAAAATAAGCAGTTTTATGGCTCCTCCAATAATTAACTTAGTTCTCAGCTGTTAATTTACGTACCCAAAGTCCTCTGTTTAATATTCTAATTTGTGGTTAATCATCTATCAAGAGAGAACAAATGGTGATTAGCTCATTTTTACCTCCTCGAGGGTGAGGGAGGCAATTTGGTCTAATCAATGCATTAGCTTGCTCAAGGAAACTTTTATCTCATTGCCCTGAATTATTCATGCGGCAGTGCTGCCCCTTGCCACGGGCACACACGGGGGCCCCGGCGCCTGTCACCGGGGTGGGATGTGAGGATGATGCTGATGAGTGCCCGTGGACAACCGTGCAGGAGGCAATGCCTCCTCTGGGCAGTGCTCTGCTAGGGATGCGCCAGGGATGGAAAGCCCTTCCCGCGCAAGGGTGGTCCATGAGCTGGTGGATCCCAGCCTCTCTCTGCTGGATGTCCCCTCTCCCGGCCGCTGCCGGGACTCTCCGGCTGCCCTGAGCTGTGCGGGTGGGTTTCTCCGCTCCCGATGGGATGGAGCCGTCTCTGCCTCCTGCCAGGGCCGTGCACGGAGCACGTTCAGCTGCAACAATGGTGCACATGGCCCCGGAGTGGAACTAGTGGTGCTTGTCCAAATGCAAACTGCAGCCAGCACTGCCGGCCTCATCAGCCTTGAATGGCAGTAATCAGAGGCCCCTTAATTACTCCAGGCTCCAGAAATCAGACTTCCTTTTTTTATATTTTTTTCTCTCCCCCCCCCCCAGCTTTCAAAGGAGAGGGGAAGAGAACGAAAGCTGTGACTCTTGCAGGAGGTCTCAGCAGGCCCGGCGGGGCAATCGGTGCGACCCTGAAGGGATCTGCCGTGATTTCTTTTCATTTCTTCCCTTTTGTCTTTCACATCACACGAAAGCCACGTGATGATGCTCAGCTCCACACCGTCGTGTTTCTGGAGCCTTTGTAGCTGCAGGGACAAGCGTGGGAGCAGCTTCTTAAACCGCTGGAAAAAAATTTTAAGGGGTTCCACACGTTTTTGCTGTGAAAATAAGTTACGAGTGACCACAGCCCAGCCTCTGACGTTTGTACAATGGGGGACGGTTTGGGCTGCGCTCGGCCGCTGGTGTGACAGGAGCGGCATAGCCCAAAAGCCCCACAGCCGGTGGGACAGGTGAGGTGATGAGGACCCATGGCCCCCGTCCACAGGAGAATCTGCGATGTCAAATTCAGGCATGAGCAGGTGGGAGAGAAAAGAGCAAGAGCTCCAGACAGCTGCTTTCTTGGCACTTTAATTAAAACCTCATCATCTTCATCTGCCCAGAGGCTGCCCTTGCCAGCCCCCACCTTGCGAGGCTGCGGGGACGCTGGCTGTAGCCGTGCCTGCCCTGCAGCATCTCCCGGGATGCGGCTGGTGAGCACGGTTGCCTGCTGAAGGTCAAAGCTGCCTCTTGCTAAGGGAGAGCTCGGCCGCCGCTGCGATCAGCACTTTTCGGGAGGCCGTGCGTGGCTCTGAACAGCAGTGGGGTCAGCAGTGACCGTGGCTGTGCTGGAGCGCTTGCTCCATCCCATCCCGGCCGGCCCAGCTGGGGATGTGCTTGTGTGTGAGGAGCCCCTGGGCTTCTTGGAAAGGACCTTGCATCCTCCCTGGTAGCCCAGGACCTTCTGCAGACACAGCGGCAGCTTTCCTGCCTGCGGCAGCCCCTTGTCCTGCTTGGAAGTGGCCTCTCCCTGCTCCAGGACTCAGCTCTCACCCCTCGGGTCCTCCTCGTACCGATGTCCCTGCACCCTCACTTCCCTTCTCCCAGCGTCTTCTAGCTGTGCCGCCTTCATCCCGGAGGTGGGAAGGGGTTGAGCAAGGGGGGGGTTCACCCTTCCCACCCCCCTCCCAAAGCGAAGGGGAGAGCGCAGCACTCGCAAGGCGCAGCCCTGGGAGGGGGGACCCAGCAGCGAGCCCCTGCCAGGGGTATAAACTGGTTTTAGTGGGGACAGCTGGGAGTGCGGGCTCCCTGGGAAGAGGGGGATTCAGCGGGCAGGCAGCTCCCTCTCGTGGGGGAAAAAAAAAAACCAAACCAAACCCAAAACCCAGATGCTTTGAGCTGTGCAGCCGGGACGCGGCCCCAGATGTGCCGCACAGCTGGAGCGCGGGGCAAGCCCAGCCTCGGGCTGTCCCCAAAGGGGGGCTGATAACCTGAATTCCCCCCCCCCCCCCGAAAAAAAGAATTAGGATGAATCTCCTCATTTGTCCAGATATGGAGACAAGTGCTCAACAAGGCTATTTCTTCACCTCCTCCTAATAATGATTTGTTATTATTTGGGGCAGAGGTTGGATGCTTTCCAGCTGTTTCATTTCCACAGATACTTGGGTTTCAATCTCTCTTGTCTCTGTAATAGCATCCAATCTGCTATTTATTGGATGAATATTTATGAGGGCTCTGATGAAGAGGCAGATTCGGAGTGCATTTGCCACTCATTGGAAACAACTGGAGTCTGGCCCCTAATTAATATGCAGCCTTCTTAATTCCTTGATTAAATTCCAACTTGCAAATAAAACATTTGCAATTCACTTCCAATTTTATTTTTTTTTTTAATAAAAGACAATCTCCTTAAAGTTAGCTGATTGCGTGTTGAGTGACAAGGCAGCGGTTGGCCAAGGGCACAGAGGAGGTAATTTAAACAGAGAATGAATACAGGACGCTTCTGAAGAGTCTGGGGACATGGGGACAGATAACGATCCAGAAGGGAAAACGCTCTGCTACGCAGCGAGGTGTGTCTGGGGAGGGAAAAGTAGGTAGTGCTTGGTCTGCCTGGGCTTGGATCGGGTCCTTGCCAGGATTATCCCACTCCAGCTGAAGCATGGCTGCGTGGGGCTGAGCCCCATCCCGTCCCACCCCGTCCCAGCCCCATTTTGGCTGCCGTTTGCTGGTGGTCCCCGGGCCGGTGGCAGCGATGCTGTGTGCCGTGGGAGGGACCCGACCAGCCTTTCGGGCCACCTCTCCCCGGGATTTGTTACCCTGCCAAGCCGAACATGCTTTGCTAATAAACAAAAATTGATTTTTATTTATCTTACAAAGCGAAGCCCCGTTGCTCCCACCGCACAGCTTTAATCCTTTCTGCTGTCGATGGCAATAATGAGAAAGACACCTGCGGATCCTGTTAGAGCCGCGGGTCTCCTTTTTAACTATTAAGAGATCGATACCCTTTGCAGTGCTGCTAATAGTTTTCTGGCCCACTTGATTACGAGGGACTCGGGAGGACTGGGCCTTAGTTGAAGGTGCTCGATGTGTTTCTGGCAAATTTGCTCAGTCTCTGACGTGAGGGGCTCAGGGACGGCAAATTCCTCTGCACATTTGCAGTGGTGCAAGAGGGGGGAAAAAAGCTAACAGCTCTTGCCTAAGAAACTTACGGAGAAGCTGAAATTTTCCCCAAGGACAGGAATGAGCAATTGAGGTATCCACTAAAAAACCTTGACACAGCAGAAAATCTAACCTCAGCCCCCAAATACCGCTGCCCCACCGGGTATAGCCTTGTTTGATTCAAAGAAATCAACACGTCCTTTCAGTTCATTAACAATCCATCTCGTTTTTATTGTCCATTTTTTTAAAAAGTTGGTGGTTTACTATTCATAGGTATAAAATAATCCTATTTTACAAAGATTTACAGCTCTGTGAGTGCCCAGCAGTGAACAAGGCTGGATCTGGCAAGTCTCTTAAATAATCAAACCACAATTTTGTGTTGTTTTTTTTTTAAAAAAAAAAGGACAAAAAAGAAATCACCAATGAGCCAATTCAGCACCAAACAGGACATAACGGAGTAAGAGGGTTTGTATAAAAGACAATTTATTTTTTTGGGAAGGGGCACAGGGAGGGGAGAAGGGGCAGGTAACGAACCCCAGTAACGAGGACAGGACTTGGGGTGACCTCTCTTTATTCTTCGCCATCCCCTGGGCTGGGGGGGGTGGAGGGGGTGTGTGATACCTACACCAAATTAAATTCCCGAGGCTGCATTTCCCCTCCGGCAGCTGCCGGAGCCCAGCGCCCTCCCGCAGCCGGGACGGGCAGAGGTCACTCCCTATGGATTTGCAGTTTTCTGGTCTCATCGCTGCCAGCCCCGGCATGGGTTTGCCGGCCGGGTCTGTGCCTCCTCAGTAGATGGGTCCCTTGACGGCTCCCGGCTCCGTCAGGCGTGCGGCGGCGTACGCTGAGGCTCCCAGGCAGGCGGCCGGCTCACAAAATCCTGGCAGGCCAGCGGGACCGGGCAAGCCCGGCCGGCCAGCCTCTCCCGGGGAGCCCGGCAAGCCCCGCTCTCCGGCCTTGCCATCGAGCGCGTGGCCGGGGATGCCGGGGAGACCTGCAAGGGGAGCGTTGGCCATCAGCGGGTGCGCGCGTGCTGCGTTTGTGGGTGCTGAGCCCGGCCTCTGCCGGAGCAGAGCAGGGAGCGGGGTATGGGAAACGCTGCCGGTGAGGATGGGGATGCGTGAGCAGAGCGATGCGGCAAGGGAGCAATACCGAAGGGCCAGGAAAGCGGCTGGCAGAGCTGCAGGCAGGGAGGAGGCAGCAAAGGGTGCTACAGGTGGGCAATTTGCGGGATGAACCCCTGCAGGTTTGCAGGGATGGTCCCAAGCCACTGCTGGGCTCATCATCGCGCCGGCAAGGGGCACGGGGGCTGTGGGGACCCACTGCTGCCTGCCCTGCCTGTGCCAGGGGGAGGGGGGCTTACCTGGGATCCCCGGGGGACCCGGCATGCCCGGGTGGCCTCGGCCAGCTTCTCCCCGCTCACCCTTCTCACCTCGCTTCCCTGCGGGGAAAGAAACGGAGGGGGGGAAAGACTCGGAGCCACAGTGGGAATGCAGAGCCTGCAGGGGAGGGGAGGGGGCTGCCTCCGCTCAAATGTGGCAGGAGGAGGCAGGGTCAGCCCCGAGGAGGATTTCTGCCCGGCACGGTGTGGGTACGGCCACCCACCACCTACCTTTAGGTCCTATGTTGCCGATCTGCCCGGCGGCACCCAGGATGCCGGGGACACCTCGAGGTCCCATGGGGCCATGTGGGCCCTGCTCACCGGGTGGTCCGGGGGGACCGGGGGGACCGGGGGGTCCCATGGCACCGACTCCCCCCAGGGCTGCTCTCTTGGCACTGACCGCTACCTCCGCCAGCTGCTCTGTAGGGCAGAGAGAGGCCGGTGTGGGACGGGCACGGTGGCAGCCACCCGGCCGGCGGTGCCCCGCTCGCCCCCTCACCTTGCAGCATCTTCAGGACCACGTCGACAATGTGCTGGTCCCCCGCGTCCCGGCCCTGTGGCGGTGAGAAGAGGGACAAACCGTAAATGAAGATCTCTCCTTCCATCCCCACCTGCACCCGCAGCACCGGTCCCATCCCGACCCCCCGGTCCAGAGCACCTCCCTGCACCTGATGCCACCTTCCCACCCTTCTCCGTTTTCCATTCGGTCCCAGTACAAGTGCTCCAGCCTCAGCTCATGCTGTGCACGGCCACGCTGCAACCTGGTCACAGCATCAACTTTCTGCAGTCCCATTTTTCAAGTATAAAATGAGGCTCGTATGGAAAAATTCAGCTCCCGGGCAGGCTGTAAAGATACACCTTAGAGCTAAACCAGCTGCTGCTGCTATATACGGTGAGAAATAAAGAACTCCTCTTTTCTAGAAAGGTGGGATCCCAGCTGAGCCCCCCTGGAGAGCTCGTGGGGGAGCACCAGCAGCTCCCGAGCCAAACACTTCCCAGAGGAACTGGTTGGTAAGAAAAGGTCGGATGCAATCACCTGCGGAGCTGAACAAGCTGACGGTGGCAGCCGACGGATCACCACCTACGCGGTGCGGGAGGTGAGGAGGGGATGTGGGGTGCTGGGGGCACTCACCGGTACGCCTCGCTGGCCGGGCATCCCCGGCACGCCACGCTCCCCGACGAGTCCTCGCGGGCCGGGGGGTCCCGGGTAGCCTCGCACGCCGGGTGCACCTGCGTCCCCCGAGGGGCCAGGGAAGCCGAGCTCGCCCTGGATGCCTTGCTGCGGTGGGGATGGAGAGCAGCGTCAGGAGCGGGGGGCTCAGCCCCATCCTGAGCACAGGGGCTGTGCCCCAAGACCTCAGGGACTTCCAGTACCAACCACCGCAGCCAGGGTTTAAACCTCACATAGGGACTGAGCCTGAACCCAGGGCTGAACATGGCCACTGAAGCCCATCTCCAGTGGAGATACTTTCTCAGGCCACCAGCACGCAGCATGCAGCAGCTGCGTGCAGCGCGGTTGCCGTTGCCTTCATCAGGGTGATCGCCTCCGGCTGAGGGTCCCGCAGAGCCACCCAGCATGAAGGTGAGGGGAGTCCCTCGCTTCCAAACCCCAGTCACTCACCTGCCCCTTCGGCCCCGGCTCGCCTGATTCACCCTGGGGACAGAGCACACAAGAAATGCAATGGGGGGACGTCAGGAATTTAGAGATACAGCTGAGGGGAGGCACACATACCACCCCCAGAGCATACCGAGACTGCACTGGGGTGCAATGCTGCAGTGCCCAGAGCCAGGCCAGGCAGGAGACCCCAGCACGGGAAGGGACATGCATCCAGCCCGTCCCCCCCATCCCACCCCAGAACCCGTCTGCGGGGACCCACCTTCTCTCCCTTCAGCCCTGCGAGGCCGTGAACGCCCGGATCTCCCTAGAGGAAAGGCAACGAGAAATGGGACCCATCAGAGCCAGCTCCCACCTCCTCCGCAGGCACTTTAACCCCCCCAACCCCCCGCTCGACCGGGATGCCGGGGGTGTTAGTGGAGAAAGCGCCTGGTGTCAACCCCCACTACGAAGTGGGTGCCAGCCCTGTTAAACACGGGTGTCAGCCATTCCCCACTGGTCCCCCAGCCTGGGCAGGAGGCTGATGTACTCACAGTACTGCCTTTGGGGCCGGTTTTCCCTGGGGAGCCCTGGAGAAAGAAGAGGGGGGGTCAGCCCAGCTTCCCTGAGCTGGACCCCAGAGCAGCCCGGCCCCTGCAGCCAGAGCAGTCACCTTGTCTCCTTTGACTCCCGGCAAGCCTTGGGGTCCTGGGATTCCTGGCGGACCCTGCTCGCCCTTCGGCCCCTGGAAATCAAGGTAAGATGGGAAAAAGATAAAAATGAGCGTGAAGAGGTGGTGGTAGGACCCTCCTCCCCCATCGGAGCATCCTCCCCAAGGCAACAAGATGCACAGGCAGTTCCCCATCCCCTCCAGCGGCTCAGGCTGCGCCACAGCATCCCAACCTGCCCTAAATAGAGCCTCTGTGTGGGCACAGGGCAGAAAATGATCACAGAATCATAGAACACTTTGGGTTGGAAGGGACCTTTAAAGGTCATCTAGTCCAGCCCCCACCAGCCATGTCAAGAGGAGCTTCACCAGTGACAGGGTCCTGTCCCCTAGGACGCCAGAGGGACAAAGGTCATTTTTTGGCCATTTTCCACCCTGGGAAAGCCTCCAAGAGGGGATGGGCAGCCTCCCCTCTCTCGCCGGGCCGGGAAGAAATTCCTCTGGCGGCTGGGGCTGCAAACCCAGCGTGGCCCCAGGCCCGCTAATCCCTGCGCTATTTGCCCCTTTGGCTAATCCCTCACCCGGCAGCCAGGCACAGCGGGACGGGGCGCGGGACCGACCCCGGCCGGGATCAAAGCGCAGGGTCGGTCGGTGCAGCAGTGCCAGTCGTGCCCCGCTGCCCCCGTCCCTCCCGAACACCCCGGGCTGAGCATCCCCGGGGCCGAGCATCCCCGGGCAGTGCCGAGGCAAAGCCCGTCTCCCAGCCGGGCTGCGGGTGCGACTCACCGCTTTCCCCTGCTCACCAGGGGGGCCCACGAGGCCGCGCTCGCCCCGGTCACCCTGCGGAGATCCGGAGAGAGAGAAGAGTCAGGGGCAGCTCCCAGCACCGCCACAGACCCCACGGTGCCCCGGACTCACCTTCATCCCCGGGACACCCGGCGGTCCCTGCTCACCCCGAGGCCCAGGCTCACCCTAAGAGAGGGGAAAAAAACCCCAAACTCAGACCAGCTGCCTCTCTCGCATTCACATGCCAACATCTGCCCTTCATCCTTCCCCGAGGGACGTGTGGCCCTGTCCTTGTCCCCTGCAGCCACAGCACCGATGTTGGGCACAGGGCTGGAGAAGTGGCCTTCAGGGGCTTCCCCGCGAGGAAGCTGCTGGGGGGGCAGAGGGAAGAGAAGGGTTGGGGGGGGATGGAGTGCCCAACTCTGCTTTCTGTTTGATGGCAAATCAAAAAAAAAAAGAGCAAGAGAGAGAGAGAGAGAGCAACTCCCAGGATGGGCCGGGGAGGAACACGGTGATGTCCCTGTTACTTACGATCTGCCCCGGGGCACCGGTGACACCGGGCTGGCCCCGAGCACCCGCTTCACCCTGCGAATGGAAGATAGAGGCGGTTCAGGGACAGCAAGGACAGGGGAGGGGACGGGATGGAGACAAGGCTGCAGGCTCAAGGATGGAGGGTGAAGGCTGCTGCAGCACCGTGTAGGGTGAGCGGAGCTGTGGGGCGGCTGCTCAGAGGGGTGACCCCAACCCCGGCTGCCCCAGACCCACCTTATCTCCTGGGCCACCTTTGCTTCCCGGCTGGCCCGGCAAGCCCTGCGGAAACAAAGCCAGGATCAAAACCTGCGCGCAGCACGGGAGGCAGCGACCCTGCTGGGTGCTGCCCCGGCGTCCTGGCACGACCCAGGGATGAGGGTGCCACCCCACAAGTAATGGGGTTCCCCCTGCGGGCAGGGGGCTCCCATGCCTGTACTCACAGCCTGTCCCCGATGTCCCGGCGTTCCTGGGTGGCCAGCCTGTCCCACACCACCCTGCGAGAGACAGAGAGTGTGTTACTGCGTGGCGGAGAAAGGTGCAGAAATGGGGTGTCCACGGGTGGCACAAGGGACTCCGGGCCAAAGTGGGGACGCTGCCCTTGACCCCATGGGGACAGCCACACTCCACTAGTCAGGAGATGCCACATCAAGGGGTGGAACCTTATGCCACTTGCCAACCCCGTTATTTCCAGCAAGCACTGGTGCGAGGAACAGCATGCGTCCGTTCCCCGTCGCCGGCGCAGGCAGCACCCAGCAGCCCCTGCCCGCGGCAGCTCACCTTCACGCCTGGGATACCCGGGGTGCCGTCTTTGCCATCGATGCCTGGGAGACCCTGCGAAAGGGGGGGAGAGTCGCTTGGTCTGACACCCCTGAGAGAGACTGAAAGGCTCGTGGTAGGGGCAAAAAAAGGCTGGGAAGGGAACGGAAAGCTCCAGCCCTGCGCTGAGCCAGGGTGCAAGGACACAGGGTGGCCCTGAACAGGACAGAGAGGGATGGAGATGTCTTCTCCTTGCAAGGGGCTCAGCCCTAGATGTGGGCAGGGGTGCCGCTGGCTGTTACTTACATTCTCCCCCTTGGGGCCAATATCTCCTTGGGGTCCCCTGATGCCACGGCCACCCTAGAGCGGGAGAGAGCAAATGTTATTTCAGCCGCCCTCTTGGTGCAGGGGACGGAGCTGGGAGAGGGAGGAGATGCCCGGTGAGGGAACCCCGGGCAGAGCCCCTCTCCGTGCCGGGGAGTGGGGCCAAGCTGGGGAAAAGGGGTCATCGTCATCGCACGGGGCACAGCGTTGCCCTCCCCAGTGGGTTACCTACCAGATCTCCCTTCTCACCGGGGTCCCCAGGCGGTCCCCTGGGGCCTTCCCTGCCCTGGAGGGGAGAAAGAGAGGGGCTGAGCAGTGAAGTGCAGGGTCCCCCACCTGCCCCCCAGCCCCTGGAGGATGGGGGGGGGCACTCACCGGCCGCCCAGCTGCTCCAATAGTCCCGACCATCCCCTTGTAACCAGCAGGACCCTGCAAAGAGAGCATTGGGGGGAGTATCAATTCCTCCCATCCCAACCTCAGCCCCCAGCCGGGTCCGACCCTGCTAGGAAGAGGCAGCGTCCAGCTCCCCATGATGGCCAACCAGCCACGCTGGCGATGCTCCTGGGAAGCAGCCTGCAGCCTGGGAAGCATCACCGTGGGAGCTGGTCCCCATGACCCCAGGAGCCAGGCACCCCCTGCGCCCCCCCCGGCACTTACCGTCTCGCCCTTGGGTCCCGCCATCCCGGGGTAACCCCTCAGGCCCTGCGGTCCCTGCAGGGAAGGAAACAACAGCCAGTTTAGCTGGAAACATCCCCAGGAGCAGCCCAGGGGGAAGCCGCAATTAAAGCAAAAGCCGGTACTGGAAATCAGCCGTTTTTGCCAAACACGAGGTACTTCAGTCCCGCCGCTCGCTCCTAATTCTGCATCCCCCCCGCCAGGTGCCTTTCCAGTTGTCGGTTCAATAACAGCAACGGGCCCAAACTGGTGCTGCTTCCCCCGCCAGAGCTCTTGGCTTCAAAGCAGTTTTGCCCTTTCCCGGACCGAAGGACTCAGCCCGTTAATTGCTTTTCATCTTCAAAGCGCTCGTTGATCTCAAACAGCTTTAATCCCCACATCCCCGCAGCGAGCTGGGCACTGCACCCCCCCGGTCAGGTGGGGTAAGGGGGGCTCAGTGTACACGAGCGATTTGTCCCCGGCCGCTGAGTTATCCACGTTAACGTGCACTAACGACCGAGGTGCCGGGGCCAGTGCTGACCGGGGAGGTCTCCATCAGCATGTGACATTGCCACTCTCCTGGTGACAGCTCCGCGGCTGGGAGGAGGGAGATGGATGGGATGAAGGCTTCACTCTGCTCTCAGCAGTGGGTCCCCGGGAGCAGGGGACACACTGGTGTCACGTCCCCAGTGTCTGGGGCCAAGCACAAACCGGTCACCCCCAGCCCCTGGGGCGCCCGGGGCACAGAGCGGCAAAGAGAAATGAATACGTTACCGGAGGGCCTGGGACACCTTGTTCTCCGGAGACACCAACGTCACCCTTGGGGCCCTGGGGAGGGATGGAGAGGAGAGAGGTGAGTGTTGGGGTGGAGCTGGGGGTACAAACTACCCTGGGGACCCGAGACCCTCTCACCCGGGACCCGGCAGGGGATGGGGACAGGTGTCCATCCCCCCACAGGGAGCCACGGTGGGAAGACCACACTGTCCACCCTCCACCTCCCAGCCCTGGATCTCCCTCCTCCCTCTCCAACCTCTTCCCTTCCTTCCCCCCTTCTCTCCCCAGAGCCCCCTGCCCTCCTGTCCAGCCCCAGCCCCCCCGGAGGCAGGCATGCCTGGGTCTGCTGGCAAGCTGCTGGCGAGGCCACTCACCTGCCTGCCCTGCCTGCCGGGCTCCCCGAGCACGCCGGGGCGGCCTCTGTGTCCCTAAGGGCAAAGAGGAAGATCTTGAGCATCCCTGGGCAGGAGCAGCGGAGTCGAGGCAGCGTCATCATGGCCGCGTCACCTGGAGCCACCCTGCCCACGACATCCCACCCCGGGGTGCCCACTGGTGACGTGGTGGGGCTCAGCATCCCACTGACGATGCAGTAGGGCTCAGCATCCCACTGGTGACGTGGTGGGGCTCAGCATCCCACTGACGATGCAGTAGGGCTCAGCATCCCACTGGTGATGTGGTGGGGCTCAGCACCCCACTGACGATGCAGTAGGGCTCAGCATCCCACTGGTGACGTGGTGGGGCTCAGCATCCCACTGACGATGCAGTAGGGCTCAGCATCCCACTGGTGACGTGGTGGGGCTCAGCATCCCACTGACGATGCAGTAGGGCTCAGCATCCCACTGGTGACGTGGTGGGGCTCAGCATCCCAGAGCCGCGAGGGCGTGCGGTGCGGATGCCCGCCGGGTGTAACCCACTGGGTTTTGCAGCGGAGGAGCTGGGCAGTGGCACGGCTGGGGCTGGGGCTTCGGCAGGGGGTCTCGCCCACCCAGGAAGGGGCTGGCAGGAGCCACTGGGGACCTCTCCCACAGCGCCTTTGCCCCCAGGGCGCTCTGACCGTACAGATCCTGTGCTCCCAGGGGAGCAGAGCAGCTCCCGACCTCCCCATGCCTCCAGATGGAGGAATGCTCCTTCTCTCAGGCACAGCATGCTGGAGGTGACGACGGTACCTGCTCGCTCCCTGGCAGCTCCAGGGCTCCCTTACCTTCAGTCCCTGCAGTCCCTGGGGGCCCTTGGGACCTGGCGGGCAGCTGGTGGGGCACTGGAGGGGAAGAAGCAGCACAGGTTGAGTTGGGAAAGGATGCAGAGGCTGTGGAGAAGCCGTGCGGGGAAGGACGGGCTCCCGTGCCACGCCGCGAAGACGGGCTGTGCATTGACGCAGGGGACCCACTGCTCACAGCATGGTTTTGGCCGAGGACCCCGTTCCACCCCACTCTGCCAGCCCCCAGTTACCAAATTACACCGGTGGTGGTATTTCAGGCCAGGGCAGCACACGCTCTTCCAGCTGCCGTTGCCCTGCAAAGACCTGCTGAAGGGACAAGGTAATGGCAGCTCTCACCAAGAAATCAGCGCTGCCTTCCACTCCTTGGATGTGTCCTGGGGGGCCCTGGAGGGAAGGAGACCATCAGATCCATGGCTTAATATCAGCACTACTTTACAGGAGGGGTGAATGTTACCCCTGGGAGGGAGGGGAGCCAGGCGTGGGGCGGGAGGTGTGTGCCAGAGCCCGAGTCCCGTCCCCAGACTTTGGGCTGAGGGGTGGGGGGACTTCTTCCCTCCTGTAGAAAATGCTGATAACTGAGGAGATACTCACGGGTTTCCCTGGAGGGCCTGGGGGACCCCGCGGGCCATCGGGTCCAGGGTCACCCTGGGAAAGAACAACCCCAGGAAAGGAGATTTAGGGGTGGGGAGGTCGCAGGTACTGCTGGAGCTGGGGTGGAGAGGGGTGACAAAGCACCAGAGACCCAGGCTGTCACAGCATCCCCCAGCCATGAGCTGGGAGGGGATGGATGGTGCTGGAGGACCCGGCTGCAGGCACAGAGTCTGTCACCCCTCTGTCACCGCCGTAGGGGGGACACCCATATTACAGGGTCGTCCCTGATTACCCCAGGAGCCCCGAAGTGCGGAGAAGCGGATGCTGGGGTAAGGAGGGGAGGTTTTCTCACGCCCCCTCCTGACCCCTCACCTTGGGTCCCAGTGCTCCGATCTCTCCAGGGAGCCCAACCTGCCCTGGAAGCCCCTTAAGGAGAAGAGAGACATTCACGGAGTGAGAGAGGGTGAGTCCCGAGACCCCCCCTTTGGGGGTGCGGAGATTTCAGCTCTTCCAGCACAACCCCAAGCGGGGTCCCCCACTGCCCACAGCCCCACGAGCCCGGCACTTACAGGGGGTCCTGGCAGAGAAGGGCCCTGAAACAAGAAGAAAGACACAATTGGTCCAAATTCTCCACACACACCCCCACCAAAACCACCAGCACCCCCACCCTGAGCAGGGCAATGCCCACGCAACCACCAAGGATGGGGCTGGGGGGGCAAAGTCTGGGTCCCCGCTCTGCTCCCACCCCACTCTTGGGTGCTCAGGGAGTGGGTGCCGGAGCCAGGAGTGGGTGCTCCACCAGCAGCCAGAGGAGATGCAGATACTCACAGGGAGCCCCGGTGGCCCTGGGAGTCCGGGCTGGCCCTGCCGGGACAGAAGGGGAGAGTCAAGAGCCAAACCGGGAGGGTCTGGCCCCACCAAGCCCCGCTCCGCTGCTGTGGGAACTGCTGAAATTCACACACCGCCCCCCGGACCCAGCCTCGGTGCCCCCTCGGTGTCGAATACTCCATTGCCCAATTCCCGCATCCGTGCATCCCCTCCACAGTGACGGGGCTGGTCCCAGCCTGGCCAGGCCACGCTGGCTGCTGTCAGGGGGGCGAAGGTGGGAGCCCAGAGCGGCTGTCCCGGAGCAGCCCCTCACTCACTTTAAGTCCTGGCCCGCCGATGGGCCCTGGCTCCCCTTTCGCTCCCGTCAGGCCCTGCAAGAGGAGAGAGGGGGGGACATTATTGCCAGCGCCTCTGCTCTCCAGCAGGCATTTTTGCTGGGGCTTTTTCCACCGTGAGGGGTCGAGGGTTATCAGTGGGGAATTTGTGCTCGTCGCTGCTGTGCACATCACGCAGCAAACGTGGAGATGCAGTCGGTACCTGGAGCCAAGCCCCAACGGCACAGCAGCCCCCGCGAGCTCCCCAGCTCCCAGACCCCACGCCGGGGCTCGGCAGGGACCCTCGCGCCGCAGTACACATCCAGCACGGCTGCCCCGGCAGCAGCACGTGGGGAGCTCGGACCATCCGTCGTCTCAGTCATATCAACTCCGAGTCACTCCCTGGCTCCCCCGTCCCCCATTCAAGCGCATTTGAGGGCTGTGCCGGGGTTTGGATCCCTGCAGCTGATGGCTCGAGCTTCACCCACGGGCTAATTCCCGTACGCTGCCGGGCACGCAGGGACGGCACAGGAGGAGAGCTCCTCGCTCTCTCTCGGTGTCCGCATTCAAAGGAGCCGAAGTCTTTTGCAGGCAGATTAGCCTGGATGCATAATGTGTGCTTATAATGACAGTTTTTATTCTATTAATTTATTATTGAAGAATAACTAAACCCCAAAAGATTTATGAAGTGCCGTCCAGAGACACAAAAGAGGACCCTGTAGTTTGGGTTTCCGTCTGACGAGCGAGTAAATGGCCGATGTTTGCAGGCGCTTACCCATGCAGCGCTGCAGAGGGGACGGGGGCAGGTACCCAACCCAGACCTCCCCGGGGGCCCATGACGCACCCCTGCGTACCCCGGCTGGGGCAGCGTGGGGCCAGGAACCCACCAACAAGCATCACGGCACCAAGGCAGGGCGAGGAGGCAGCTCCCTCCCCTTTCTGCCCCCCCCACCTCTGTCCTGGCTGTGATTCTGCCAGGGAGGGGACAGTGGGGGAAGTCACCAATGCCACCTACGTGGGTGCCAAGAGGGTGGCTCGGGGGGGGGATGCGGGATTTCTCCAGATTTATGTTGGAGGAAATGAGAGCTAACCAGGGCTCCGGGCAGCAGCTGCAGTAACGGAGAAGGAAAAGCCCTTTCATGTTGAGGGACGTCGGTGCTGTGCCCTGGCTTTCCTGGCACAGCTCTCGCCCTGTGCAGAGTGGGGGATGCAATTTTGGAGCCAGGGCAGAGGGAGGGGGTGGCAGAAGCCCTGCCCAGCCTCTGCCTGCGTTTTCTGTTGCGATTCAAAAGGTGCTTTCAGCTCCCGCACGGAGAGATTTTGGCACTTTCTTATGTGTGACAGCAAAGGATCCTTGCGCCAGCACAGGGAGAGGAGTTTGCTGAGACCCTGCTGTGACCCGGGGGCTGTGGCCAGGGATGCTGGGGGGGGACACAGTGGGTCGGTACTCACGTCGATGCCCGGCTTCCCTGGGGGCCCGTCTGGACCGGGGGCTCCGGGCTCGCCCTTGGCACCCTTCAAAAGAGAAGAGGCATGGGGGCGGATTGAAAGGAGCTCCTCCAGAAAGGGCGAGACTGTTGGCGAGCTGGGGGGAGGCACATGTACTCACCGGGGACCCAGGGGCTCCGGCAGAGCCTTTGTCACCCTGGGAAAGAGAAGAAGGTTATAAAAAGGGGTCTGTCACCCCACGGAGCCAGGTGCAGCAGCGCAGGGGGGCTCAGGACTCATGTCTCCCATCCACCTCCCCAAGCCGGAGGGAGATGCTGGATCCCCCCCGCAGAGCGGCCCGGTCAGGATGGGGCCAGCGTTGAGAAGAGAGGGCTGTGGGGTTGTGGGAGGGCTGCGGCTGTTCTGGATATAAATAGCACTAAAATAACACCCTGGGGCAGGGGGGAGCAGGGGCAAGGCCGGGAGAAAGGGAGCTTTCTGCTGGCTCACAGATCTCCCCTCTGTTCAGGGACCCACAGCCGCTTGCCACAGCCCTCGGTCACGTTGCCGCTCTGCGGGCACCCGACCTGGGTGTCCAGCTCCCCGCCACACA